>JARKIA010000345.1:0-152753 GCA_029289565.1 Mycena galericulata
CGCATCGCGGCGCGCGTTCATGTCGATCGGCGACTTTGTGCGTATGTTGAGCGCGCAGGCCAAGTGTACGCTCGGCGGGCGTGCAGAGGTGGGACTGGAGCAGGAAATTTGGTTGATGGCGCGGCGGTAATGGTCTCTTGTCAAAACTTTTCTCAATTTGGGTCAATGTATCTTTTTCTTCAAGATCTCGTACACCCATTTATGCGGACAGACAGTATCACCGACCCAGTCTTGGTGGGATTAATTTTCTTTCATTCGGATCTCTATTGCTAACATGCCACATGTGAGGCCGCCATACCACCGCAAAAACAGGAATAGCACTGTCGCGCCGTACTTATGTACTAATATGTAGTACATACGTACGTCTGTATGTATTTAGATCTCTTCGTGCCATCTCTATGAGACTCGCCAGCATCAATCCAGGCGGTTCAATTTCGGCCAAGGCAACTCACATACAAGTCCTGCGGCGGCGAATCTGTGCCGCATCCGTGTTCGCGTTCGAAGCACCTGCATCCAGAAGTCAGGACACTTGAAAAGGACTCGGGTTGGGATGCACCGGGGGAGTCAAACAAATGTCATGATATATATTATAGCGGCGGGCAGCGCACGGCAGTCTGTTAGGCGGACACGAGTTTAGCGCTTGCTTTGAGCCAGGAACCGTCGGCCATACATTTTCGGCGTTGGGCCGATCTCGGTCATCGTGTTTCTTATGTTTATCTCGGAGGTTGCAGGCATACAACGGATATCATTTTGCTTGCTTCCGCCTGCCTTCTCCCGACTCGAACGTCGACCTGGACTCGGATTCGCGCCTGAGCTACTTGTCCAATCCGAAACCTTCACGAAGATCCGCCCACAACCTTTCTGCTTATCCTCCCAGGCCTCCCAGCCCAGATCTGTCTGCTATAAATCTAGCCAGCCGCCGTTGCGGCGTTGCTGCGCGTGCGTTGAATCCTTTGAACAAGATACCAAGCCCGGGCGGTATTCTCATGGCGCACTATTAATCCGAAGGCAGTGTGCTTGATTTCGTCCTCGTTGGTTCTCTTGTTTACACGAGTACAATCGTAGTTCTCCTCGTTTCTTATAATCAAATCTCATTCGCATTCTGGACCCCAGCAACACGACTCACGACTCCCGTCGAACGCCCGCCGCCGCCGCGACTGGTGCTGAACGGGCGGTCCGGTTGCGACAAGTTGTTCCTGCTGCTGCAGGCCGCAGAGTGCGCCACCGCCTCCGCCGCCTGGCTTGTCCTCTACGTCCCCTGTACCCGCCGCCTTGTCGACGCCAGCACCCCATACAACTACTCCCTCCGCACTCGCACCCTCGCATCCGCTAACGCCCACATCTTCCGCTTCCTCAACACCACCGACCCCATCCAGCTCGAGAACGGGGAGGCCCTGCCCGGGTACACAGCTGCTCGACGCCGTCCAGACGGGCCAGGGCGAGGAGGGCGAGCCCGACGCGCATGCGTGTCTCGAGTGCATTATCCGCGATATGGCAACCAGGACCGTGTTCCCGCAGCAGCTCTCCTCATCGCCATCAACGACTTCCAGGCGCTTGCGGGCCGCTCCATGTACCGTGACCCCCAGGGCCGCTTCATCCGCCCGCACCACTTGGGCATCCCGCGTCTATTGTTGGAGTACGCGAGTGGGTGGAAGGCGGTGGTCCGTCGCGTCTTCTTTCATCACATTATTTATTAAGTTTGCTGCAGGCGCGAGGTTGCGTCCTCATCAAGCACCGGCCCCGAGTTCCCCGTCCCGCCCCAGCTCGCCGCGGCGTTCCATCTCCCCGCCGATCTAACGCGTCCCCCGCCTCGCGCGTGGGCACCAGCGGCAAGATCGGCGCCAGTGGCCGCTACAGTTCCCAATTTGCCGCGTATGGAGTACGAGGTCGAGGTCGAGGGTGCGTGGTTTGCATCTTTCTTTCTCGATCGTGTTTCTCTTGCCTTTTAACAGTTTACTTGCCTCCCATTGGTTTCTGGTCTTTTGTCTTGGGATAACGCGTCGTGCATTATTCTATCAATTCTCTTACGCTGTTCTATTTTATTTTCTTTCTTTCATTCGATACCCCCTCTTCCACTTATTACTGATGCCTTCCCGGCACTGACTCGCCCTCGCAGACCCCGCCTTCGTCGAGGAAGAATACGAGGACGCTGATCCCGAGGCACTCGCCGCGGATGGAGCGGAACAAAGTGAAGAGGGCGCCAACAACGAAACGGATGTGGCGGCTTACGCGGAGGATGCGTCCGGCGCATTACTCGCACCCATGCGCAGCCATTGTGCGCGCGCCCAACTCTACCCGGCGCCGGCACTCGCTGGCTGCCTGTCCTCGCACAAACCTGTCCGCGCACGCGCGCACACACTCCGTCAACGTAGAAACACGTGGCACACACCCGACTCGGCCCAGCGCTGCCGCTCCAGCGACCGCCCCAGCGATTCCGACTAGGCAGCATTAACGGCCACGCATACCTCTTTCACAACGCAGACAACGCCCATTGCTGAAGCGGCACACGCACCGCCGATGCGAATTCGTGCCATGCACAGTGCCTGTGCCGCTATGCTATTGGGTTCGGCACGCGGCAGGACAGCGCCACGGACGCGGATACGAGCCGCAAACGCAGGAAGGGGCATGCCCTACTTTTGCGGCTCGCATGCTACAGAGATGCATGTTGCGGACGGTGAGCACCTATACCCTGTGTCCTTGGCTTGGGCTAACTGTTTTTCCGTTGTGTAGTGACCTTCCATCCGTGCACATGCATCTTGTGGACACCAATGGGCTCCGCCATTGCGCCGCAGACCATGAGCGCTGAAAGGCGAGCGTTGCGGGCCCGCGCCCGCGCTCTCGCTCATCTTTTTTTCATCTATCCTCCACATCGTCAACTACAATCTAGCCATGCGTACATATTACATGCCGTCACAATCTTCGTCTGAAGTTTGGCGTTGCCGTGACCGCAACCCCACAGCCGTGCGCGCGTCTGCATCAATCAGAAACTTTGACTCGATTTTTCAAGTTCCTACGCCCTCATACCGCGTGGGCGGCGCTCTGAAAATCTGATTCTATATTCGGAGTTCATGGCAGTTCTTTAAATACTTCCCTCTGTCCTACGCGTTAATATGGAGTGAACTCTCTTAGCTGTTCGAACTTCCTCTTGGGCGTGACGGCTTCGACCACAAGCATTCTGCTATCAACAATCAACGCAAAAGTTCTACCGCAAACCGAATTACATTTCAACTGCAGCAACACGTATCTGAATGGCATGCGCGCAGTCGCACTGTATCCCAACTCCAAATGCGATGTTTTCGACATTGCGCCATGACACGCCAATTGCCAATTACTCATTGTATCGCCTGCCCCATCTCGAGCTCCTCATCTATCTGTCTCTGGTGTCAGAGTGCAGGGCCGCAGGCATACGCATTGAGGAAAGTGCGTACGCATCGAGAAGAGCATAGGTTTTATTGTGTGCTTTGATCCATGTAGATAAAGCCAGAAAAAAAATGTTTGAAAAAGAAAATTGCAAGCCATCTCCTCGCGCATCATGCCGGAAGCTTGGTGTAAAGTTCGTGCACATAGCACACCGTCCGGTTGTCCAAACTCGGCAAAGCCAAACTGCGGCTTATTTGTTAATGAGATTCAGCTCAAAATATACTGCAGACGTGCAATAAAGTGTTCGCATTTGTTATCCACCCAGAGAATGAGCCCAGGGGAAGAGTGGTTCGCTTTCGTGGCTCCATCTGCACTTGCTGCTGGTCGGATGCTGCGAGGTGATGCGAGAAGGTTGCGAGAAGGTTGCGAGATCGGGGATCAAAGGTTTGTTTGGTTCCCACGTTACGCGTCCACTCTTTTTCCTGCGCGTGACGAGGCCCTTTTGCTCTGAAAACGCGAATCCGCAGTCGACGCTTCAGCACCCCCTCGCACAACAACAGACCCAACATACTCCATGAGCCCGGAGCCAACTTCTCGAGAGCCCCCGCTGCCAGCTCCGCAACGTCTGCAAGACACCTTACCCGTCCTCGACGCCCCGAAGCTTGCAGACTTTTCTCTCAACCTCGTCGACTGGTCCGGCACGAATGTCCTTGGCGTTGAACTCAGCAGCTGCGTCTACCTCTGGACCACACACAACGCCACCGTCAACGGCCTCTGCGATCTTTCAGACAATGACTTGATCAGCTCCGTTTCCTGGTCCAAAAGGCGCGCGTCTGAAAACCTGTGTCATTCATTAAACTAACTCGTTTAGCTAGGACTCCACCCTCGCCGTCAGCACCAGCTCCGGTCGCCTCCCAAGCCTGCGGACGTCCCGTTCCCGCATCCCCTTGCTCCGCGCCCGTCTGTGTAGCATCTGGCCACAGAGGAAAATGAGATTTCTTCCGCCCCTTCCAGATGTGCGTTGTTTATCCTCTCCGTCCTCCTCTCCCCTCCCCGACCGTTCTGACGTTGTGTATGCAGGTTTCTCTACCGCCCCTTTCGACTCCAACCCCGTTAACTTTACGCGCGCGCTTGCGAGCGTGCGCACCTCCACCCACGCACCTACGTCGCTGCGCCTGCGCGTTTCCCGCCCGCACCCCGCCACACCCCGCGTCCGTACCTCGCCCTGTGTACTTCGCATGCGCCCCGCATCCCGCGCCCCACTCCCACCCAGCCTCGACGCCTCCGTACCTCTAGATTCCCACGTGGGCCGGATACCGCGATGTGCATGTCTCTCCTGATGCGGGTGAAGATGCTGGGGACATCCAGCACGGCACGGTGCGGAGGGAAGAGGGAGGACTCGTGGAGGACGAGGGGCAAGAAAATTTGGGGAGGCAGAGCACGGAGCATGAAGGTCGAGAGGGATGAGAGGCGGGAATGGCGCGGAAAGCCAGGGAGATGGTCGAGGCGCGAGTGATGATGGGAGACTGGGGACGGGGCGGGGTGGGGAGAAGGAAGGATCGAAGGGAGGTCGGCGCGCGGAGGACGATCGACGGGGGACGAGATCCGAGGCGGGGAGGCGATGATGGAGGGGATGGGGAGAGAAGAGAGGAGGACACGGAGAGGAGATGCCCATAATCACCATATGAAACGCACTACGCAAGACTATCATCTTCAGGTGGGTTTTTTTTACGTCCATCAATTTTCTTTCCTTGCGCGTGCCTCCTGCCTTCGGCGCCGCTGCGGCGGGATGCAGACTTGCATAGTCCATGAGCTCTCCTGTGCCGCGATGAGTTCTTGCCCCGAGACAGTGTGCCCACACGGGAATATGCTTCCCGCTGGCACCGCACCTCATTTTCTTCTCATTCCTGTCCTCCATGATGCTAACCACTATTCTGCAGCGGGGAGACTGAGCGGCAAGTCCGAAAACCGCCGCCTCGCCATCAAAACCCTTCTCGAGCTCAGCATTAGCAGCACCGGCAAGAAGGGCTCCAAGCTCGTGATCCCCGCGTCCGAGTTTGTACTCGAGTCCTTGCGCACCCTCTTTAACCCCGCCCCGCGCAGCGGCAAGCACACCGACAGTTCAGCGACCGGCCGGCTCCTGGGATTCAAACCCCCTCGACTCCTCCTTCGAACGCAATGGATGCTGCCCGTGAACGGGACGTGGTCGGAGGGTAGGAAGATGGACATCGTGTACGCTGCACAGGGTCGAACTTTGCGAATTGACTCCAACTTGGCGCCGACGGGCGTTGAAGACGAGCGATGCGTGCACTCCGCGCGGGAGCAGGGTTTTCTCAGGTTGCGTGTGCAGCCAAATCGGTGCGTGTTCCCCCGCTGTAGTGGTTTTACGACTGACAGTTTGTGTGTATGCAGTAAGTCGAATCCTGCGCCGCCCGCAGCCCCTGCCCGATGTCGTTTCGAATGGCAATTTAACTGAAGAATGTTGCGTGCTCTCATCATATCAATGTAATTGTAATGTACTTTGCACGTACTCTGCTCAATATGATTGAGCAAATGATTTAAAGCATATTGTGCCTTCATTGAAGCCTAGGACAAGCACATATCCATATTTCCTATTCAAGTATCTTGGAAGCACTCGTTTATCTCCTTTTATGGAATGTTTGGTTCAGGATCTGCGGACCATCTGCGGGGTCCGCAGATTTTGAATCTGCGGACCCCGCAGATGGTCCGCAGATGCTACGGAGATTATGGATCTGCGGGTTATCTCCGGGGCCCGGAGATAACCCGGAGATAATCAGATTATTTTGAATATTCCGGCCATCTGCGGGCTCCGTAGATGGCCGGAATATTTGGCGCAGATAATTGATCTCCGCCCGATCTCCGGCCTATCTGCGGGGCCCGGAGATCGTAGCCTGCCCCCAGTGTCAAGGGCAACGTCGCGCTCCCCTTGACGACCGCATGCCTTACGGACAACGCTTCGATTTCGCACCTGTCGGCTATCCGCCTGATGATCAAGCATGTCGCTGCCCCCAAGTGGTACGAGGAGTTGGAGGAACTGGGGCTTGGAGGAGAGCTTGTACGCACATTGCTGGAGTCGCTGACGCGGGACCTCGATTTATAATTCTTGTTTTTTCTGTACTGCACAATACTATGCGTCGTTCGCCGATATCTATATTGAAAATAAACGAAGATTAATGTGACCAACTGATCAGTGAGACTTGAGTCGAGAAATCAGCACGTGCGGACAACGACGCGTCGCGTTGATCCTTGCCTCTTACCCTCCATTTACTCACTTATAGTAACTACCATCCTTGCCATGCCCACTGCGTTCACCACTATCGCTGCAGCAAGTCAGCCGCACATCCGCCATACCGAGCCGAAAAAGCGCGCACCTCTGACAACCGAGCAGCGTCACGAGAACCAGGAGAAGCGGCAGACCAAGCAGGCAGCCATTGACGCTGCCATATCGAACTGGTGGGACGGCACCATGGCCCTCGCTGATGACCTAGCTGCTCGGTATAAGCAAAAGCCCAAGTACTTCCTTGAGCTTATGTTCCAGGGTGGCGCGCGCATGGTAAACCACCAGGAGAAGATCAACCCGTACAATGCATTCAAGGCAGAAAAGGCAGCGGAATGCAGGGAGCGTAGGTCTTTCTGGATGCCCACTCAAGTACTGGACTGATTCAAAATCACAGGCGGCGAGTCCAAACAGGCACCAGAGCTCCACGACGAGTATTTCGACGAATACAAAAATCTGACAACTGATGAGAAGGACGCACTCGTGGAACGCTTCAGGGTCATCCACGAGCGTGAACCGGCGAAGATTCACCACGATACACTGCGTGGAAAGATTCAGGATGTCGCGAATATAGTGAGAAACATGAAGCTTTTGGTACGTGGCCCGTAGCATGTTCCTGGCGTACTGATTCCCACTTGTTGCAGATGGTCGGACTCGGGACCCGCGTGGGGATCGAGGGTTTTTTCTGCATCGTCAGAAACAGCCCAGACTTCCACATGCAGCCGCAGTGGTTCTTCACATCTCGCGAGCTGGAGCAGTATATGCCAATCGCGACGCGCCGGAAGTGGGTCACTTCCGAAGTGGGCACAAAGGTGGAAGCCTTCTCTGTCGCAGGATGCGATGTCCTCAGTACGTACACTTATAGCGTCTTTTCCTGCCATCGTACTGATGCTCGCAGATCTTCTTCGGACTAGCAAGCAGAAAGCCGACTTCTTGAAGGCTGTACGTCTGTCACCCGTGTACCTCGACGTCAATTAATCGCAGGTAGTCGCCATTACAGGGGATCTGAACGCCCAGATGCAATATGTCTGGTACGAGGAAGACATTGTGCTCAAGTACGGAGTAATCCTTGTTGGGTGGACTTTCCCAGAGATCGTCAACCCGAGCGAGCTCAGTACATCGCTTCCCGGCCTCCAGGAACTTTACGACGCCATCAAGAACGACACATGCAAGTTTGAGACGCTGACAGCAGAGGCGAAGAAGGTACGCCGCGCAAAGTGGGCTGCCGACGTCGAGGCTGGTTGTATGGAGCGCAAGCACCGCGAAACACGATCCGATAAGGGTGTAAAGCGCAAGAGGCCCGCCGGTGACGAGGAGATGGACGACAACGATGAGGGTGAAGGGGGCGATGACGACGAGGAAGCTGACAGCCGCCACGACAGCAGCGCATCCACCATTCCTGCCAAACCCCCCGCAAAACGCCGCCGCATCACCGCCAAATTGCCGGAGCCAGTCGTTCAGGAACCGCAGAGCGACGCCGATGAACAGGCCGCCATCGAGAAGCCTGTCGGTCCCCGAAAGCGCAAGCCGGCTGCAAAGAAGGCTGCCGCTGCATCCACTGCAAAGAAGGCCACCACCAAACAGCCTGCGAAGGCCTCGAAGAAGACGGCAGCAACGAAATCAGCCGCCAAGAAGCACGGCCCGCGCGACGATGAAGTGACACGCGCAGTCACCGCCCGCCTGACGGCGGAACGTGTTGCTAGACAGGCCGCCGTGCCTGGTGGAGTTGATGCGGCAGTCCCCACCATGCGCCCTCGCCCTCGCCCTCGCCCCGCATACCCCAGCCGCGCGATCATCACCAGTGATGATGAGGAGAACAACGATCCTGACGCGGACAAGGAAGATGGCGCGGGGATGGCACTTGTCACGCTGCGTGCCCCTCTCCGGCGTGCCACTGGCACAATCGTCACCAGCGACGACGAGTTGAATGATGACCCAGAGGCGAACGAGGTGGACGACGTGGGAATGGCGTCGGCGCCTGCTTAGAAGCTTGTCGGAAATCCCTACTCACAGCAGGACCCCTGACAATCTCGCAAAATGCCTGTCCACAAAATCTCGAAATTTCTGGCTTTTTATCCGCACCCCTAATCGGGAAATTCTTATCCGAATTTGACCCAGGCCTCCAGAAGGTTGATTTTTTATCCGAATTCTGGGACAGGCCTCGAAAAATCGCAAAAAGCCCAAATTTTCTTCTCCTGGAGCTCCCGGCGCGTAAAAAAAGCAAGTCCTCCATTGTTCTGGTGTGCTCACTGCAAGGCAGAAATGATCAAAGTTGAGTTACTGAGATGTGACTGAATTTGAACAATGGCGGAACAGTCATGCCGCAGCAGAGCCGACGGGTCGCTTAGATACCCCGGCGGAGTTTGAACACAGCAACATATGCCGTCGGCCTCCAGCCATCTCAGAGTTATCCGAACCTGACCCGGCCTGGCCGCGGCCAACCTATACTTTATCCGAATTTCTGGACCGGCATTGGGCGTCCCAGAACCGCTTTTTTATCCGAAACGTGCTCAGCATTTGGCCCATTTTAGGCATTTTTTATCCGAATTCAAAATTTTCGCGGACAGGCATTTTGGGTGATTGACAGGGGTCCTCTCACAGCGCGCACGTACCTACATTTAGATATATCCGAATCGCTTTGACCGCCCTTTGACGTGTGAAATTTTATTGAGGAAATGCTTATATAGCTATGGATGACATGAGGGCGGGCGTTACTTATGGATACGGAGTTGTGTGGCCCGCGGGACCGACGGCGGGTGACAGTGGGCGGGTTTGATGGCGGGTTTGATGGCGGGTTTATATGTGATGGTGGGGTGATATAGCGGGCGCGGAGGTGATGAGGCAGCAGCGCATGAGTCTGGAGTGCCGGGAAGGGCGGGCACACCGCCAGCGAGACGGCGGGTGACAGGAGGCGGGAGTGATGAGCGAAACTGATGCGACGGGCTCGGAGGTGATGGCAGGAGGCGGCGGTGCGGCGCGGCGGAGATATCTGTGATGAGCCCGATTGGGACTCGCCCTAAACGGGACGTGTCCCAATCGGGACGCACGTGCCCGCCCTACGCTCTCTCTCTTCCAAGTCCCTTGGGAGGGTATTTAACGGACGGTATTACCGCAGGGTAAGGCCCCGGACATATGCTGATACCCCTCGGATGGATTGTACTGATGGGAACATGTCATCTGATAGGTCTATATATAGGGGTAGGGTAGGTGGAAAAAGATCAGTTTAAGAATGATATGGATATCCTTGATCAGGATGACGGTGACGATGACTTGCAATATCCTTCAGACTCAAATATTGGGAATTACACCAGAAAACTTTTCAAAGACCGGGAAGAAATCCGCCAAGTTTTACAATCTGCCAAATGGTTAAATAAAACAAGAGATGGATTGTTAGAAATCGATACAGAGCATCTAAAAACACTGTATAAACCCCATACAACCTGGTCAAAAATAGTCAAAGAGACCCGAAAGGTATTACTGACAAATCAATTAGCAGACATGCCAACCAGTCATGCACAGAAAAGTAACAATAAATTCTTTGTACCAAACCAGGTTAAGGTACTACCTTTTGACTACTTCACACCTAAACCTGATATAACATCAGCACAAAATGATGAATTTATTGCAACAGCAGCTAAGACTTATACTTTAAATGAAGAGCAGTACTGTGCTTTCAGAATAGTTGCAGATCATGCCTCTGAAAAACAGCCTTCACCTTTGAAAATGTATCTAGGTGGAATGGGAGGATCAGGAAAATCAAATGTATTCAAAGCCATAATTATGTTCTTCAAATTGCGTAAAGAGGACTACAGATACATAGTTGTGGGACCCACGGGAACATCTGCTGCATTATTGAATGGATCAACTTATCATTCAGTATTTAAAGTGCCTAGAGATGAGAATGCAAAGAGCAAAAACAGAGATGACATTCAAGGAATTCGTAATGAAGCGAATGCTATGGCAGCTGTAAATGAGCGGATTCAAGGCGTAGAATATGTCCTTCTGGATGAGGTATCTATGGTTTCGTGTAATAATCTACAAACATTGGCCACTCAGGCCGCTAAAGCAAGAAATATACACGATGTAGAGTTTGGTGGGTTATCATTGGTTCTTGCTGGGGACTTCGCTCAACTGCCACCAACAACTGGCCCTGCTTTATATAACGGAGCGATTGGTTTCCAGATTGGAAACATAACTAGTATAGCCACTCAAAATGCAATACTAGGTCGCATTTTGTGGCATCAGTTCACAACTGTTGTAATTTTGCGAAAAAATATGCGTCAACAAACTCAAACACCTGAGGATGCTAAATTACGCACAGCCTTAGAGAATATGCGATACGCTTCATGCACAAAGGAAGACATTGCGTTTTTAAGAACAAGAATTGCCAGTGACCAACCTGGGTACCCTCATCTCGATAGTAAAATTTTTCGTAATGTGTCTGTGATAACTGCATGGAATGTGCATAAAGACATGATAAATGAATTAGGTGCCCAGCGATTTGCCCAAGACACTGGCCAAGAGCTTGTGGAATTTTATTGTGTTGATAAACTTAGTCCAAACCCTGTAGATAAAAATAAGTGGAAACGTTCTGAGCAAGCTCATTTCCGCCAAATTGGTCCAAAATTACGTGAAGAACTATGGAAAGCAACTGCTTCTGCAACAGCTGAACAAGTACCCGGTTGTTTGAAATTATGTGTTGGTATGCCTGTGATGATCAAATCTAACGAGGCAACTGAGTTGTGCATGACAAAGGGTCAAGAAGCTATAGTAAAAGGCTGGGATGAAGGGGTAGGCCCATCAGGCAAAAGAATTTTGGAGACATTGTTCATACAGTTAGTCTCACCACCACGTGATATACAGATACCTGATTTGCCTGTAAACATTGTACCATTAGGTCGATCAAGTGCACAATTGACAGCATTATTACCGGATGATACAGTGCTTTCATTATACCGAGAACAAGTACTTGTGCTGCCGAACTTTGCGATGACTGACTATGGATCGCAAGGAAAATCTAGAGAGTACAATTGCGTGCATCTAAATAACTGTAAAAATCATATGTCATACTATGTTGCATTGTCAAGAGGATTTACAGCAAAAAACACTGTTATACTACAAGGATTTGAGTCAGACAAGATTACAAAAGGCTTAGGAGGGATTAATGGCTATCTACGGCAAGAATTTCGGGAGTTGGAACTTTTAGATGAGATAACCCGATTACGATTTGAGAATAAACTACCTGCAGAGGTAACAGGCATTTATCGAGGCCATCTATTACATACTTTCAGTAAATGGACAAAGGGTAGACCAGATCCCGAACATTTTCATCCCAGCATTAGAAAAGACAGTGCTCGCGACTCTGAAATAATTCCCAAGGCAATGTATGAAACTTGGCATCCCAGTGATCTGCCCGAAAAAGAATCAAACCCTGAAAATTTTGTAAACTCATCTGACCCGAAATCCAAAAAAAAAAAAGATGCAAGTAGCCAGATACCTAAGAAACCTTGTGACAGTAAACTTGTTGATAAAAATATGTCTACCGAATTTATTATTGGAACAACAAGTCCACTTGGCCTAATATGGGATCATACAAACTGGAGTTGCGGATATGATGCCTTTTTTTACTCCGTTACTAGATGTGTGGCGCAACGACAAACCAAAATGGTCAGCCCATCTTAATAGTCTTAATGGCTTGTTAGGACTGTGGGCAAATACAATAGACACGAATGAACCCGAAACTGCTAGAAATAATATACGACGGGTTCTTCATGCAGCTGATCCACGAAAATTTCCAATCGGTCCGTCAAAATTAAACCTTGATGACTTGTTAATGGCTTTATCGAACCGGACTTCATACGGGTCCGCAAGAACATATTGCGAAACTTGTGGACACAGCCAGGATGGTAGAACTGACACCTTTGGGATGTTTGTGAGTACATTTAATATGAGAGCCATAAGAGATGCCTTCCCAAATGGACCCACTTTATCTGAATGGCTGTCAGTCCATTTTAACTACAAGGCCGGAAGGTGTCCTCACTGTGCTTCAAGAGGTAGACTAACCAAGATGCTCCGTAAAACTGAGATTGTAGATGTACCACCTTTATTAATAGTTGGGGTTGGTTGTCAGAATCTACGCTTAGAACGCCACTTGGCTTTCAGAACCAACTCAATAAATAAAATGTTAACCCTAAGAGGACTGATATATCATTCTGAACTAGCTTCTCACTTCACAAGCTGGGTGATTGACAATACTGGTGTAGCCTGGTATCATGATGGTATTTCAACCCGACGTACATGTACCAGAATGGGAAACTTCACGTCAATGGACCAACTAGCTTTACATATCCGCGGAGACCAAAAATTGAGTGCCGCAATATACACAGAGTCAACCTAAAGCTGGATCATAACGTCCGAAGTACAGTATATATTATCTTCACCAAAAATCAGTAACCTTATATTGTGAACATATAGGGACATACCTTGAATTACGCCGAACCTTTTACCCTCGATAAAGGCCTCAGCTCGTGACCAGAAATTATCATGGCCAGTTGCAGCAGCCTCAAACTCTTCTTCGAAAAAAAAAAAGGAAGGATAGTATTGTAAGACTTCGCTTGAGAATCCTACGAATATTTGAGGGAGTTTCTGTCACAATGAGCTGGCGGGTCTTGAGAGTGAGTTAAGGCCTCGATTCAAGTAGAATTGAGGTAGGAATAGATGGATTCGGTGCCGGAATGGCCCAATGGGCTAGTCACACGGATGGTCTGTCGGGACCCGCGAGAGAATCCGTTGCGATGTGCGAAACGGAAGAAGGATGATGTGTATCTACTCTGAAACCGGCCCTCTAACCCGGATGCTCGTGCCAAGCACGGCCAAACACGCTACCGCATCTGCCCCCCTCCTCCAGGCAACGTCCTCGTTGCCTGCGCCGCCACTCTCCTAGCCCACACTCTCTGCCCAATCGTCTTGCCCGCTCCCTCGTCTTCCTCGGCCTCTTCTTCGTCAACGTAACCATCCTCGTCTTCATCTGCTGCCTTCTGCCGTTTTGCATTTGCCTCGCGCGCTGCGCTTTCTTCTTCGCGACTCGGTTCCGGTTCCTCCAGCACTACGGGTCCCGCCGCTGCTAGCGCCTCTTCGTCGGTAGCTCCCCGCTTCCGTGCCTCTTCAAACGCCTCAAGCGAGGAACCTTTCGGCGCTTTCAGCGGTCGAAGGCGCCGCGAGTTGTACTCGCCTGCGAGCTCCTGTCCATAAATAGTTTCAATGACATATGAATTCAAGAGACGCTCCTTGACTCTGAATGCCCTGGACCACTCCGGCAAGATTTTCTTGGAGGTAAGGAATGTCTTCTTGAACTTGGGATCCAGGACCTGGACTAGGTCTCCCGGTGAGAACACGACCTCGCCTGCCCTGGAGTCTAGGACACGGCGGTCGAATGCCGCCTTCCGCGAAGCGCCATGCTTCACGGCGCGCGCGTATCCGTCGAATCGCTGTTGGGCTGCGTAAGCTTGCTGCGAATCGATGTCGTCCAGTGAGATTTCGGCCGAAGCGGTCTCCACTCCAGTCTCGGTGGTGTTGATGACCATCGCGAAGAACAGTTCATTCGGGGTGTGGTCGAGTGCTCTGAGAATGCGATTATTCAGCAGGAAAATCGCGTTATCAAAATGATCTGGCCAGTTCGCGGGGAGGTGTTCCCATTTCTCGATCTGCTTCCACCCTTCCTCCCCCAGGTCCAGTGCACACAGCCTCTTTAGGATCCCCAGCAATATCCTGTTAGTGCCCTCGACCAACCCATTAACCCATGGCGAATACTTCGCCACCACGTGCGTTTTGACACCAAAGCTGCGGCAAAATTGCCGCACCTCGTCATTGTCGAAATGACTCCCACCATCGGTCTGGAAGGTCTCCCATGGTGCGTAGGCGTTGAACAGATTGTTGAGAGCCGCTTTCGTAGTTACGGCCGACCCGTGAGTTTTATATTTGAACCCGAAGACGCGCTGTGACGCTGTGTCGAGGTACAGACCGACTTCCTTGTACCCGCCTTTGCCTTTCGGCATGGCCAAGTAGTCGCCCACCAAATGCTCGAATGGGTGCCGCCTTGTGATGGGCTGTAGCAGAGCGTGCAGGTGCGCCGAACCGAAGTTCAAGCACTCTCCGCAGTTTTGAATTGTGTCCATTATAATCTTGTCAATTGCCGGTGTTTTGAACCTGTCGGTGAGTTTCAGCTTCATGGAATCACGACCTAGATGCCCCCCTTCGCGATGCTCTCGCTCCGCCTCAACTCGCATCTCAGCCGGCGTCAAGCACTCCACGCGCGCGCGCGCTCTGCGCGATTTGCCTCCTCCCACGTGCCACAACTTTCCCCCTTCCACCATGTACTCCCTTGCGTGGTGCTTTGTGCGCCGTACCGCTTTCTCGTTGCCTCCTTTTGCGATCGTTTCAAGAGCCTCGATGGCCTGCAAAAACACTGGCACATCAGCGAAACGAATCTTCAATGCCGGGACCTCCTCTGCATCGGCGACTGTGTACAAGTCGAATGTCAGCCCGCTCTCTGCGAACCAGTCACATTCCACCGACCAGCTGCTCCCATCGTTGTCAGTACGCGCAACGTTCGTATACTTGCGACTCAATGCGTCACCGACGAAGTTAACGGCCCCCGGGAGATGTCGAATCTCGCGGATGTCGTGCCCCATCACAGCCTCCAACCACCTTGCGTGTGTCGTGGAGAGGTTGCTGCTCATCACTGTGTCCCGTAGTGCTTGGCAATCTGTCTCGATTTCGATCGGGAAGCCGTACGTGGTGTCCGCAAATTTATCGAGGGAATACTTGAGGGCTGCGAACTCGAGAAGGTATGGCTTGTAGCGTTCCTCTGCGAGGGATGTTCGCTTCGATGCAAAACCTATTGGGTGAAGTCTGCTCCTTGTCCTGCCGTCAGGCATTAACGTGTCGAATCGCTGGCATAGCATGCCCCCGAAGCCCTCCTTGGACCCATCTGTTGTTACGATGAAGGCCCGGCCATCAAATACAGGGCCTTTGAGCACTGGCTCGGACGTCAACGCCGCCTTGAGTTGCACAAAGGCTACCTGCTCCTTAGTACCCCACTGCCTCTGTAGGTCCACTGCCCGCATACGCCGTCTCCATTCTCCTTTTGAGCCCGATCCTCCCACCTTCGCCAATCGCTCGAGGTCAGTCAATGGTTGCGCAATCCGCGCGTAGTTCTTTATCAAACCCCGGAAGTGTCCGCAAAGTCCCAGGAACGACTTTAAGTTCAGCAGGTCGTGTGGTGTCTGCCAGTCAACAATGGCCGTGAGCTTTGTCAGGTCTGGTTTTATACCATCTGGCCCAACACGATTGCCTGCAAATGTCGCCTCTGTCATAAAGAACTGCATCTTTGCTGCGGAGAGCGAGAGCTTGTGCTCTCGGATCCGCAAGAACACTGTCCGAAGGTCCGCCATTTTATCGTCAAAGGCATCACCTGCCATTCCGCCGTCATCAACGAACAGCTGGATTTTAGTGCCGACCATATCACCAAGCGCATCTCCCGTGGCTTTACTGAACGTCGAAGGCGCACCAGTCAGGCCCATCGGCATTTTGCAATAAGTGAAGTATCCGCGACCCTCCACGTAGAAACACAGATATGGCCGAATTTCTTCCGCAGTCGCACACGCGTAAAATCCCTTGGCGAAGTCAAATACCGAGACCCAGCGATGGCCCGATAGCAACCCTTGCTTGCGCTGGATGTCACCCTGCGGCATGGGCGCTACCTTGGTTTTAGTGTTTAGCTCGCGGTAGTCGTGACAAACACGCCAAGAGGGGTTCTTTGGATCCTCCACCTCTGGTGCTGTCTCTGGGCGTGCCGGTAACTTGAAGCTCGGGGGTAGTCCAGCCGCAATGCACTGGTCGTTAATTTGGTGCTGCAGCTCAAGAATTGTACGTGTCTTGCCGTTTTGATGTGCCTTCTGTGCAAGTGTTGTGGGTGATACACACTTGACGTCCTTCGGATCCATGCCCGCGATTATGCCCGCAGCCAGCATCTCGTCGATGACACCGTTATACCACTGTTTCTGTGCCGGAGTCGTTGGCCTCTGGTGGATCTTGGTATTGAAGGTGGTGTCGGCCGGGATATTCATGGTATGTTCAGCACCTGGGATGGGCACAACCTCCTTCATGGATAATGCGTAGCAGTCTGCAAACTCGGTGACGAATGCGCGTACCGTTCCGCGCTGTGTGTCGGTCAAGTCTGGACCAATAGTGACTGCGTCAAGCACAGCAGCGACTCGCTTGGGATTGTACGGGTCTGTCAGCCTCGTGAATATTGAGGTGTCCTCGCCCAGCCGAATCTCTGGCTGCTCGGAACTGTTTTCGCCATCTTGTGGGAATGCCCCAGGTAACACGGTGCTCGCGCCCGCATCTGCTGTAACCTGGACCAGGTACTGCGCGAACTCTGCTGGGGAGCCGGTGCGCAACTCGTCCCATATCTGACTCTCTTTGGCTGTTTGCTTCAAATGCTCGGACATCTCCTCCACCGTGTAGATCGGTTCTGTTGCAGGCTCGTCAGCTAGGCCTTCGACCGGATCCAGCTCATACAGTTAGGATAATTAATTATCTTACTGGATTGATACCAGGCATGTAATGCATTATATGTGGGGTAACCCTGGGCAGTGTTGGGCGGGCCTCTAAGCGGTTGATGGGCTCTCGGCAGGTGTGCCGGGACCCCCAGATTCTCATCACTGTCACCTCGTCACGTCGTCGCCGCCGGGCATCGCGCCATCAATGCCACTTCTGTCACCGGCATGAAATGCGGCATCGAACACGGGCACGTGACGTGACTCATGCGACAAAAAAGCACTGGAAAAGTACCGTTACAGGGGGGTATACAAGCGCGCGGCGCACATCTCCCTCGCCGCGTCCGGTTCCTCAACTGACTACCCCCTCCCTCCCGCAATCCCTCCATCGCACGACCTTACTTAGCGCCTCTGCGGCGCTTGCGCGGCTCGCCGGTTACGCCGCTTATTCCTCGCTCCCAGCGTTCCCTTCCGCATCGTTCGGCGCTTCCAAGCCGGCGCTACATCCAGTCAGTCAGGAATCCTGGTTTACGATAACTTGTACGTTACCGTAGCATCTGCGACACGACCCACGTCACGTCGCCCACAGCTTTCTCCCACTCCTCGTTCCCCTCTCCCAGCTTCGCCCTCCACCACTTGAGGCAGACGACGACGTTCAAGAGGCCGTTAGCCCCAGGGAATTCGAGCTCCGTCCATGGCCCGGCGCCATCTTGTACCAGCTTTCCATTGACACGCCGCCAGCTAGGATTGATGCTCGTCCACCACGCCCACCACTCCTCCACAAAGGCCTTCAGGTCGGAAATCTTCGGCGTTCCCTTCCGTGCTTGCTGGACCCAGTCGCTTATTTGCTTGGGTCGTTTTACTCCCCGCGGTCCTTTTGGCTGCAGCGTTGTAAGCCTTCGCATCCTCGCATGCTGTCGTTTCACTCACCGGGTTCACAAAGGCGTTCTTCTGCTCCAGCGCCCACCACAGCTCGACTAGGGCCTTCCAGGATGCGCCACCCCCATCCTCCAGCAGCAGGCTTCGCGCGTTCTGGGCCCATTCTGGCGCAAACGCTACGCCTGCGTTCTCCGCCGCTGCAGCAGCCCCCGCAGCCGTACTTGCGCTTGCGCTTCCGGTCGCGCCCGCCCTCCCGCGCGCTGGTTGGACCCGTCGGTCTACCGGTCCCTCCTCATCGTCGTCCTCGTCTTGGTCCTCGTCATCGCTCTCTTCCCACTCCTCCTCCTCATCGTCTTCCACCCCTGCATCTCGGCGGGCCCTCTTCCTCGCACGCTCCCGCTTCTTTTCTCCACGCCCCCGCTTCTCGCGCCGCTGCTCCTTGTCTTTCGCGAACGGATCTTCGCCCACGACCTGCCTCATCAATGCCCTGTTTCGGGCCATGTTGTTCTCCCGCATACGTCTATCCTCGGTCATGCCGAGAAGCACACGGTGTCTCTCCTTTCGTGTGTTCGGCGTCGCCTCCCGCAATTCCTGGCATAGCGCCAGATGCAGCTTTGGGCCCGGGAATTCTTCGTCTGATTCGTAGGCATTCTGGTCGTCCGCCAGGATCTCCAGCAGCGTCCGTGTGGGCGGCTGCGGCGTTGGCGGGCGCGGCGGTGTCGACGGATGGGACGGCGTTTCGGGGCGCGGCGGCGGGGTTGACGAGTGCAGTGGCTGCGAGGAGCGCTGCGTGGCGGTTGTCGCCGCAGCAGTCGGCGGCGTAGCAGCGATAGTTTCATTCGTTCTCAGTGATATCGACGATGGCGCGACTGCCAGTGCGACTGCCGGCGCGATTGGCGGCGCAGGCACATCTGCCGGCGCGATTGGGCCCGTCGTCGGCGCGATTTCTTCGGCCTCGTCTGCTTCTACCGTGGACAGATATCAGCTCTTGCACATTCCTGTAATCAATCATGGGACCAAACCCACCTGCCGCCAGAACGAAGCGCACAAAGTGGTCCAAGACCTTCGTCGTATAGGCCGCTTTGTCCCAGTCGGTGAAATCCACCGGCGTCTTCCCCTTTGTTTTCCCTTCATTCATACTGGCAAAGTCGAATTCAGCTCGTATCTTTCCTCAGTTACGGGGGGTTATACATACGTGATCACATCCATTTTATCCCCGACCCTGCAGGCCCCGATGAGCGTTATGTAGTACCCCGTGTGAGCGCGCAGGCCCTCCAATAATGGTGCGACCACGGACGAAAACTGCTCTCGCGCGCTAATGGGAGCTAGCTGTAAGTATATAATCTCCCTCTGCCGCTTCTACCACTCACAGCTTCTGATCTTCAGCGCTTTGGCTAATTTCGCCCCGCAAAGCTGCGTTGTGCTTCTCCACTAGTGCTGTATGTGCCTTCTCGACCACCTCGCGAACGTCGGTCTTGACCTTTTCTGGCTCCTGCTCGAAAAGCTCGCGCGCGACCTCGCCTCGCAAATTCAGCGCGTTGTTTGACTTTGTTGGCCCCACCTCCGTCGGATGCCTCTCTTCGAAGAGCTCGGAGCATCGAGTTTTGTATTGAGGCATTGTCATATAGTGCTGCCAGTCCGCCGGCCGCTTTGGTACATTGCCCGGCGCGCGAAGACGCGTCAACCACTCCGTATACGCGTTTGTTTGCAGACCGTTGCTCGCTCGGTGGTTGTTATACCACGTCTTGATTTTCTGGGACAGACGTGGTCAGCGCTTGTGTCGGACAACGCGAGGCGAAGGGCTCACCTTAGTCACGTCCTTCGTAACCTCTGCTTTCATGTCTTCTTCCTGTGGCGAGGCTGAGTTATCCAGCACCATGCCTTCGTCAGGTTCCACCGAGAGAGGGATGCGCCAAGGGAACTTCGCCCAATACTCTTTGAAGAACTCTGGCCAAAATTGGCGTGTCTTCCCGGCGCGCGACAGCCTCGCGTATTCCGGCATTTTGGTGTTCAAGAAAGTCTCCCGCGCCCCGTGAAAGTCTCCCGGGTTGCCGCGTTTTTTCCGCGACGCCTGGTCCAACGTGCTCCCAGTGGACATCGCGAAAGAGCAAGATATCACAGTGTATGTCGCCAATCAAAGCACAACAGACGGCACCCAAACACCATCCTCTGTGTACGCATGGAAGGGTCCGCCCCCGTCCCAGTTGCCTCTTCTCCAACGACCGCCGAGCAAGTTGGCATCCTGGTAAGATTACGCTCTCCTCCCTTTTGCGCGCTCCTCATCTTCCATCTCCACCTAGAACGATCTCCTCGGCTTCCCTGACGCACGACAGCCCAACTTTTTGGAGGAGCTGGATCATTTCCTCGTCCTTGCGGGGCAACGCTGCGACCCCCGCATCCGCACCGCGCCCGATCCCAATGCGCCTACCCGGACTTGGCAACATTACTGGATTGACATACCGTGCTCCGATGTTGCCGAGCTGCGCGCTGCTGAGCGATTTGCTGCACGCGTCTGTTTCACGCGTTTCCGGCGCATTCGCTCGCGCTCAGGCCTCCGCCATTTCGATGCCGGTACCCTCCAACGCCGTGAATCGTTTTTTCCCTCCCTCTCCTCCTTATTCACTCAAATATCACACCACGCGTAGACATGCACGCCGCAGGCATCCAAGTGGGCGCATCTTTCATACGCTGCGGCAACCGTCTTCAGCGCCAGGTTGTCATGGCGTCCGTTGTCCAACGCCGTCAACACATAAACCCGTACCTCGCCCACACCTCGGGGGAGGGGGGTAGAGAGAGTCTGGGCCTCTGACGGCCACTGGGGCTCCGGCGCTGGCTGGGACCCGGCGTGGAACACGACGCCTTCGACGGGGAACTGGGGAAGCTTGGGTTCATAGCGCGTGTTTGTAGTTACACCACCCCAGTATCGCAACCTCCTCGTTTTTTGCGCCCGTATCTATCCCTCAGAAGTCAGAAAGCAATTCACCCGGGGCCTCACAAAGTCAGAACGGCAGCAGCACTTTGCATTGAAAATGAAGACAAACGATGCGCTAACTAGCAATGAAATCCTCCAGCTCGTCCAAGTCACTCGACCAGCCCAGCTCGTATCCCTGGAGCCCGATCCTTGTCGCATGCGCGATGGCTTCTGCGCTGCATGATTACATGAGTCAGCGCCTCGGACAAGACAAGATCGAAGGGGGACAACATACCGCTCCGCAAAATGAATCGAGATACCCCTGAGGGCATAAAATGTGCGTGGGCCAGATGATCGCGGAGGTTGCACACCCATCGCCGCGAACTGAAGCGTCGGATGAACGTACCCGGGCGGCCGCGTGCGGACGGGACTAGCGGGAGTGCGAAGCAGGGGACTCAAATGGATACGAGTCTGCATCGTTGTCCCGGAGCGCGCCGGCGTCGCTGGAGTCGTTGGTGACGGAGTCGCATTTGAGCCCCCGGCGCTCAGTGCGACCTGAGCCCTCGGAAGTGTACGTGTCGTGGTGGTTCGCGGCGCAGTGGGGGAGGAGGTAGCAGGAGAGTGCGGCGTTGGCAAGGGTGGGCGCGGAGTTGGGGCTGGGCACCCGTCGATGTGGTGGCTGCGACAGTAACGCATCCACTCAGACAACGCCGGAGCACGGGTAGGGAATGACTTTTGTTTTGCCCCAGAGAAGTGATTCGTTTGCGCATCCGCACTTTCACTAAGGAAAATCCTTGTGAAGTCCGTACTCAAGATGAAGCATGTCCACGCACCAATCTGTGTAGAGGCCGGGAGTGCGACCCCGCTTCACGAGGTACCACTTCTTGGTACTCGTCTCGTCGTGGGACTTCACGTCCACGAAATCCGGTCCAGGAAAAAAAGGAGGCGCACACGGATTACGGAGTCGTTCATCAGGATTGGGGAGTTTGGGAAGTGGAGTCATGGCGCAGATGGCGGCGTTCCCATATCCGGAAATTGTCTCTCCCTCACAACCCTCACTCAGCCCCACCACGTCAATGTCCGATTCGACGCCTCAAACCAGTTCATCTGGCTGCGGTGGCGACACTCCCCACTCCCCGAAGAAGCCCAACGCCTCGTAAGTTGACCTATATCATCTCGAGACTCATCATTTAAATGGACATGGCCAGAATTGAAAAATTTAACTGCTGCCCGTACCACAGAAATGGCAGCCGTCGTCGCGCTGAATTTGTCCCGATCCTGGATTCCCAGTGCTTGGGCGTGACGGAGATAGCGGAGGCACAGGTCCGCCATGATTTCGCTCCGTTTCCTTTCTTGCGCTGACATGACCTGTCCAGGATCCACCCGCAACCGGAGAGGCCCAGAAGGAGGCCCCGCAGGAAGCGAGTTGAGACATGTAACCTTACCTACATCAACAGCCCGTATATTTGCAATGCCTTTTTTTTAAAAAAAAAAACATGCTTCACATTGAGGGTAGCACAATAATACTAAGGGACAGCGGACATCCAAGCCCTTAGCGTACCTCTCCGAAAGCACAGTTCACTCGCCCCGCACCCAACGAGAGACTCGAGCGGCGGTCTCAGCCTCCTGACGGGCCCACTTGGCTTGATCATGCGCCCGCCGTTTTGCATCCCGAGCGTCCTGCTCCCGACGATCGCGGGCGAACAGTGCATCCCGGCCGTATTTGGCCTCGAAGGCGTCGCGACGACGCAGACGCTGACGCATGGCGAGCACGCCAGCATTTCTGTAACCCCGTACGAATAAGTCGCAGTGAATAAGATCTATTGTGACCTACTTCTGGCGGTACGCCTTGCTGGCATTCCGCGCTCGCTGGCGGGCCTCCGCCTGGACCTCTTCTTCTTGGAGATGCTGCCGATGCCTGGTAACCATGACAGTAAGCATTTGAAAGGGAAGGATTAGAGGGGGGCGCACTCTCTCATGCGCTCTCGCGCCTTTTTACGCAGCTCCATGACATTGCTATGACCAGAATTAGTTTCAGTTGATTCAAATAAGTCCTGCCATCAACTCCTGTCGATATCTTGCGCACGCCTCACGATGGGCGGCCCGCGAGCGCTCGGTCTGCGGAGACTTCCCGTTGCGTTGGTCGCCTGCTGTGGGGCTAGCCCGACTTCGAGGACCATTATTTGAAGGTGTCAGAGGCTTCAGGAACTCATACCTTGCTTTGCGCATCGATTTGAGCTCGATTGAGCAAGGTTGAGTTCAACGAAGTTGTAGTCAAGAACAGAATTCTCAATGCAAATATGGACCAACTGACCACCAGATATGAGCGTACATGTCTGTTGTCTAGAAAATCACCGTAAATGCAGAATTTATTCAGGGAGTGCCCTGAGAGGTATAGAACTACTGGCCTTGTTCAGATTTTTTTTAAAAGGTCTTGCGGGGACTCAGCACAAAAAAAAAGATGACCCATGAGGCCGTAACCAGTTCGCGATTGCCCGTACGAAGTTCGCGATGCGAATTTCGGAGCCTACACCCTGCGATGGTCTGTGAGGACAGACATGCAACTTTGGCACAGGGGATGCCGCTGATTAAAAGAAACATTTTCATCTCTTGAATTTACTCGAATGGGGTCCAGAGCTAGCTCAGCAGTCGAAAGGTGGGGGTGTACGAAGTTCGCGATTAAGCCGTACGAAGTTCGCGACAACAGCATTTTCGGGGGTTTTTTTTTTCTTCTGGAGAACGATGTGGAATATGTATGTTATCATCGCTACAGTAGACTTGAATCGAGGTCCTCAACAAGTCATAATGCCGATTTTGGAGGAACCAGGACCACGAGTTGCCGAACAAGTTGAAGTGACGCACCTGCCGATTTCCGCGTCAACAGAAAAAGCGAGGGACACGAGTCCCGACGATTCCAGGGGATACGCAGATGATTGGAGGGTTTACGCAAGGCCAACTATGTACTCATCGGTCGCAAACGAGGAGGGAAGTTTTGGGTACAGATATAATGATCCACGAACTTGGTATAGTCACGCTGACTAAGGTGTACTCACTTCCTTAGACGTAAAAATGTCTCGACGTCGACAAGCTCCGTCTGCCTCGGCCTCCGGATCCCGTCATTCTCACACGTTCTCAGTGGCTGATTTCGCGCCCCCCAAGCCTGACGACCCCATCAACACTGTAGTTGCCCGACCCTCAGAAGATGGACGCCGCGAAAAACGATCCATGGTCGAATTGGAGGCGCCTTCTCCGATGAAGCGCGCGCGAGCTGAGGCAGCGCAGGCAGCGAACGCGATTCCTGCTCTCTCCTTTGAAGCGGCGCCGGACGTGTCTCAGGAGCACGAACGCTATGAGATGGAGCGTTTCCCCGCTGATGATGGAGATGTCCAGATGGATGAGCCCAACGATGAGCTTCCTCCGCCTGGGACCAGGACCCGCCAAGTCAAGCCTGCGGTAAGATTTCTCATTTGATGTTTCTGCAGGAAGCTGAGTTGCTTCCCCTGCCAGGATCCGGCCCTCGCACGTTTCATGAACTCTTTGCGCGACAAGTACCTGCGTGAGTTCCTGCGACGCGAAGGCCGCGCCGATGCGCAGATATCTCTTTGCAATCGGTGTGGCCTGTCCGGGGCGGGGCACGAGGTCGATTACCGGTGCCGCCAATGTTTTGGGCGCCAGATGGTTTGCCGCGGCTGCTGCGTGGCCATGCACCAGCTGGATCCTTTACACATCGTCGAGGTGAGTCTATCCTCGAGCTGGGATTAGTCTTTGAGCTGATTTAATGCGTTTCTTTCTTCCTTTTTTTCCAGCAATGGCGCGGCAACACCTTCGAACAAGTCTCACTTGCGGAGCTCGGCCTTCGTATCCAGTTTGGACACGCGCCGCACCAACGGTGCTTTAATCCTGCGCCTGCCAAGGAAGGCTTTGTGGTCTTGCACACGAACGGCATCCACGTCGTCTCCGTGGACTTCTGTGCATGTGAAGACGCCCACGACAGCGGGGGCCCCGACATCCAACTCCTGCGACGCGATTGGTTTCCGGCCACCGATGATCGACCGCACACCTGCGCGACGTTCGAGCTTCTCGACTTCTACATGATGCAAACTTTGCAGGCAAAAACCACTATGTACGACTTTTACGGAGCGCTGGAAAAACTCACGGACAACACGGGAGTTAAGCCGCCCAATCGGTACCAGGCGTTCACGCGGATGTGTCGCGAATACCGGCACCTATTGCTGTTGAAGCGCCGAGGCCGTGGTCATGATCCAGCGGGCGTGATGGGCACAA
Organism: Mycena galericulata; assembly: GCA_029289565.1. Lineage (NCBI taxonomy): Eukaryota > Fungi > Basidiomycota > Agaricomycetes > Agaricales > Mycenaceae > Mycena > Mycena galericulata. The sequence continues at coordinate 25,295 of JARKIA010000345.1, forward strand.
AAGCGGGACAGCTCGCGATCGAATGCCCAGCTTGTCCTCAGCCGGGCATCAATTTGCCTGAGGGTTGGGAAGAGGCGAGCGATGAGGACAAGTGCGTACCTTCAGAGTCATATCCCCGTTTTGGGTCTGTTAATTGACGACTTGGGCAGGCACCTTTACATCCTCTTCCTTGCCCTCGATGCTTGTTTCCGACTCAAGCGCCAGATGGTATCGAGCGAACTGCGCGATCCTGGGTTAGGAACGGGCTGGGCTTATATGGTCGAGAACGGCCCGTACCGTAAATTCCTTCGCACGGCAACCAAGCAGAAAGAGGTATGTCGCTCAGATAGATGATGGTCTGGATAAAGGCTGAGTGCGGAACAGATGAGTACATGTAGCGGTTTGGCCGCTTTGGACCACGCCAACACGAAATTTTCGCGGGGCTATAGTAGCACTGGCGTGGGGATGGGCGTCTGTGCTCGCCACGAATTCGTGCAGCCAACCGGCGTGGGTGATTTACAATTGGGCGAACGGTGCGTTTCTTCAGGTTATGCAAAGGTTATGCGTCGAACCTCCTTGACTGACGTGTGCGCTTGGCAGCTACGTTAACATGGATTATATTTTCGCTTCGATCCTCCGCCATAAGCACAAGATGTTGATGATGATTATCTCCTATGATATCGTCTGTCAATGGTGGAAAAATCTTATCGAGCGCCTCAAGAAGTTGCCCCCGCTGGTCCGGATCACGATCACGAATATCCTAATGCGATTTGTGATTCCGAAGATGCACATACATGCCCACACTATGGCGTGTCAACTTGTCTTCTCACTCAACCTCTTGCTCGGAGCCGCACAAACGGATGGGGAAGGCATCGAACGCCCCTGGGCCCACATCGGGCCTATCGCGTCGAGCACACGGGTGATGGGCCCAGGGGGGCGTCACGACTGTCTGGATTGTCATTGGAGCTTTTGGAATTGGCTCAAATTTATCGGAATTAGTGCGTTTTCAGCTGATTTGAGCATCTGTGACTCCTCCTGACGCGATCGTTTAGTTGCCCTACTTCGTCGTCGCTATGACACTGCCGTCGCCGAGTGTGCAACGCAGGAGGAGGGATTGGCGACATTCTCGGAGGAACAGGCCTCAAAGGTCCCTGAGTGGCGCAAGATGGTCGAGGACTTCGAAGCGGATCCCAAGAAGCCGAATCCGTACGAAGTCAAGGTTATCGGGGGTGAGCGTTTTCTGAATCTGGCCCGGGAGATATAAATCCTGACATGCACAATACAGGGCTCAATGAGGCGGAGGTGCGCCTGGAATTCAACAAGGAAGAGGGAAAACAAGCCAAGGCAGGCGTGATCCCTCTGCACAACGTTAGCCCCAGCGCGTTCATAGCCGCGGGACTCGATCTTGAGGATCAGCAGTGCGTACGATATGTCATCCAAGCTTGCTTGCATTGACTGTTTTGTTGATGTTACAGGCGGCGTATTCGCGTACAGGCGGTGCTAAAGAAGGCAGGCACTACCGGCCAGCAAATCGATCTCGGGACGTTGCGTACCACCTTCAATCAGGGGCTGACTCGCTTCCGGAAACTCCAAGCAACATACACGCCGGCCGCGGTCCAGGCTGCCAGACGACGTGATGTCCCCGCCGACGAGCCGCCGGAAGATATCCCGCTTTTCTTGCCGTCCGGTCTAAGTCCCGAGGAACGAGCGCCGCCTGGCTGTGTAGCCGGACTTGATGTGATGGAGGTGGTGTACCGCGATGCGCAGTGCCGTACCGCGCTCGAGCAGCTACGCACGCAGCTCCACGTGAAGTCGCGGCTCCTTATCTACAAGGAGAATCACTCCCGGAATCAAGGCGCTACAACGAGATCGCGTACCCTGGTAGCACGCAACGAGAGCAAAATCCGGCTACACTCGGAGAAATACCAAAATGCCTGGGACGCGCAGAAGAGGTTAGCTGGCGGGGATGAGAATCAGATTGGGTGGCGCAGGCTGAAGAAGGTGGATATTCGTTGCATGGAGGATCCCGAGGATGTGAGCAGAGCGGCAGCGAAGAAAAGGAAGCAGGCGCAGCGACGGGTAGAGCGGGAACACCGCTGGAGGATGGGCGGTGAGCTGCCGTCTCGGGCGGCGGATATCCCAGAGGATCCGGAGGTAGATGATGAGGAGGCAGAGGAGGAGGGCGGCAATCGGGGAACGGGCTCCGAGAATGTTCGGTCCGTGTCATGGATCTGGATGGGGACTGGGACGACAAGCTCCTCGGATCTTGAGGATGGTATGCGGCGTCACTTCTATCAAAGGCTGTTCTCATTGTTTTCTTTCCCGTTTAGCGCTGCGGAGAGAGTGGTCGAAAGCTTATGCCCGGACACGCCGCTGGCGCGAGCAGGTGCGGCTGCTGAGAGAAGAGTATCGGCGCGTGCTGGTGTCGTATGAATACGAAGCTCGCCTGTGGGACGACCGTGTGAGGTTCCTTGCGATGGGGTCGACACGCGACGACATTGTATGGGCTGAAGGGGCCACGGCGTACGGTCTTCGACAAGCAGCAATGTATCGCTTGCTGGCCGCACGCGGGGAAGACACCTGGACTGCGCCGAAGCTGGCCCGGGGGAAGCGGCGTGCACCAGCAATCAGACGCTTGCCGGGTTTGATGGAACTGCTCGAGCGCGACGATGCAGACGAGGAGCAGGACACGGAGGAACAGCTGGATTTCGATAACGGTGGTGGCGGGAACGAAGAGGGAGATGAAGAGGAGGGGAGGAAGGTAGATGACGATCTGGGGGACGTCCCAAGTGATGAGGAGTTCGAGGTGAATGGAGGATTGGAGGAGGAGGAGGGTGAGGAGTTTTAAGGGTGGGTGCTTGGAAGCTGAGCTTCGCGGCGCACGTGGGGAGAGGAGGATAGCGTGGAAGAGGAGGAGGACGGGTTACCGCTGTCCCCGACACGACTGTGCTGCTGGGTGGATGGATCGGCGGGCCGACACGCGGGACATGCGCCCCGCATATTGCGCGGGCCCGCGTGCTCCACGTTGCCGCGCGCATTACCAGCAGGATGAGGAGGACGCGCCGCCATCGCGCTCGACTGTAGCCTGGGTGTAGCCTGCAGTGGCAGGCGGTGGCGCGGGAGGCGTGCCCCCCCAGAATCCCGACCCGTGGGCCTGTGCGTGCACTGAACGTCGCCACCCGCACCATCAGGGGGACGGGGAGGACGCGCCGCCGCAGCCCTCGACTGTACCGTGGTTATCAGCGGACTAGAGAGGGGGGCGGAGGCGCAGCACGCACGGGGCGCACGCCCCGCCAAAATCCCGAGCCCCGGGCCTGCGCGCACGCTCAACGCCGGCGCGTGCACCACCAGGAGGATGAGGAGCACGCGCCGCCGCAGCCACTAACTGTCCCCGGGTTGCTAGCAAGCTGCAGCAGCGGGGGGAGGCGCGGGATTGGCTGGCCCTGCCAAAATGCCGAGCCACGGGCTGCGCGCACGCTCAACGCCGGCGCGTGCACCAGAGGACGAGGGGAAGCACCGCCGGAGCCACCAACTGTCCCCGAGTCGCTATCGAGCTGCAGCGGCGGGCGGAGGCGCGGCACGCGTGGGGTGCGCGCCCCGCTATAATGCCGACCCGCGGGCCTGCGCCGCGCTCAACGTCGCCACAGGCGCCACCAGGAGGATTAAGAGGACGCGCCACTGCCCCTGCAGACTCTGCCCTGGCTGCTGAAGGGCTGCGGCGGCTGGGGGGAGGCGCGGCACGCGCGGGGCGCACGCCCCGCCAAAATCCCGACGCTCGGGCCGGTGTGCGCCGCTCAACGCCGCCGCGCCATACGAGGGTGAGGGCTGGGCGGGCGCAAGGCAGTAATGTTCGGTGCACTGAGCTTTCGGCGGCGGGAGGGTTCTTTTAGGCGGGTTTTTTTTGTACGGGCGCGGGCATATCAATACATCACGTGCTGTTGCGGCCATCAGAAACGGAGCGGCTTCGTTGACGCGCTATCGGCAGGAGCGGCATGCCAAGCTGGGGAACCGAGTGTGACATTAGAAGGCCTGCCGGAATGCCGGGGGCCATTTTTGGGTAGGGAGGGGCACCCGGGGACGCCCGATGATACCTAAAAAGGATACCCCCAAGATAATGCATTACGTCCTTAGGAACAATACAGGTTATAATTAATTATCCTGGTGTCATAAGGTGCCGGATCGTGCGCAGGACTGGGTACTTCCCTCGTGGGGGATTGCGCGCCGTCCCCCACTGAGCTTCTTCGCGCTGGCCGTTTAGGCCGAACTACTTTCCCATGTACCCGCACCTCAAATTGCAGGGTGCACGGTGGGATCCAATAGCACCACCTCGGATCGTCCTCCTCGTCAGGCTCCTCCGTGTCAGGCTCTGCGACATTTCGCTTCCGTGCCCATTTCCTCCGCAGCTTCATATGGCTCTTGTTCACGTGTCTCGTGTACCTCCGACGTTGTACCCAGTTCTTCTGGAGGTATATCACTGGTGTTGTAATGTCAGTGACAACAATCCTCTCAAGACTTTTATTCAGAGCGGGTACTTCCCTCGGCGGGGAATCTGGATCCCCGCGAAGTGTCCCACACGTACTCGTTCCGCCCATCGCGCCCCCGTACTGCGCTGCAAGTCCGGGTATGCTCCCGAATATGATGACACTCGCCATTCGCAAGGCTAGTACTATCCCTGCGACTGGTCCTGATCTTGAAAACACATCAGTACCGCTTGTCGACTGAGAGGTGTGATTTGATTCCGGTACGTCCCTCAACGGGGATCGCGAAATATCCCCTGGTACGTACACCCGCGTGTCATCGCTGTTTATCTCCTGTTCCGTGTGCACCGTCCTTCCATCGCTTCGCGTATCCACCACGTCTTCATCAATCCATTTGCGTGCTGTAAAAAATGTCTCGTCAGTATCATCCTCGTTCTTCTCATCTCCGACGCCTTGTACTTCCCTCGAGGGGGCTGGCAAATCCCCCGTCGAGTTCCCTTGTGCCTCTTCGTGCATTTCCGGTGCGCATTCCCCCTTGCAAACTCCGGATAGATCCTCGTACAGGTGCTGGTCAATGTTCCTCGGGGCAAGGCTATCAAGAGGAGAGACTCGCCTAACAGGAGGTGTGCTACTTCCTCCTGCTGACGTTGCGCGCGATTTGGGGTCCAAGAACACGGCATGTACACTGCCCCGTGCCTCATCCCACAGGTTCATTTGCCCTATTTGATTCCGCACCGCGGTCAGGCCCGCTTCCCCATGCACTGTTATCGTGTCGGTCGCGTAATCATGCACCGCACCGAAACTCTCCAGCAAAGGTTTTCCGAATAGGAATGACCATGAGCCGCCGCTAGGAAAGACTTCGAAGCAAGCCCATACTCTCGCTCCGCCAAAACGGATGTACCCCTCCCAGTACCCCGTCGACGGCACGAGCGTCCCGTTTGCCATACGCAGTATCTTCCCCGACCGCTGCAAGGTCCCTATGCGGTGCTTTATTGCCTCGTACAACAGTGTGCACATCACATTCACCATTGCACCATCATCCTCCAGCGCCCTTATCCGCTCCAGCTCCCCTTGTGGTCCTTCCACCTCGATCCCGCATATGAACGGCACGCTTGCGCGCCTCGGCCATTCCTCAATTCCCACCGCATACAGGTCAACGATGTGTGATTTGGAAAGGGGGTACATGGGGGTCAACGTATTGCTACGGACGTTGGGGCCGGGCGACATGTCCTCGGGCGATGGCTCATCGCACCCGAGGACCGACACTGCCTTCTTTTGCTCTTCTGGGGCTGTCCGAGCATCTCTTTGGACAGCCCCTAGGCATTTCCCTGGTCGTCAACTTCCTCGAAGCGCGACTCATCGCCCCCGTACGGTCGCCCGTAGTCGTCCGTGTCCCATGACGCGAACCCCACGGCGCGCACCACAGTCGGTGCTTCCTTTAACGCCTGCGAAGCAATCCTCCTCCACTGTTGCTCCCTCTGGCTGATACATTGATCTAGCGGCGCCTCACAACGGCGCAGGTAGTTCGTGTGGCCTTGGTACCCGCACCTGAAGCACTCACCCGAGTTGACGGGCGCGCGTCCCGGACGCAACGGGTAGGGCGTATTCACGCTCATCGCGACGTTCCCGTGCGTGCGGAACCACTCCTGCTGCTGGTCGCCGTGCGCGCGTCGTCCTGTTTCCGTGTCGGGGTGGTGGATAATGCGTGTGATCGCCTCTATGAGGATGCGGCGCTGCTCGCCTACCAGCGGCTGTTGCACTTCCATCGGCTGCCGTGCCTGGGGCTGGTATGGAGCGCGTGGTGCCTGGTTTTGATACGGCGGCTGGTACTGCGCGACCGGCGCTTGCGCTTGGTACGACGCGCGTGGAGCGCCGAAAAGATTGCCCCGTCCGCCGCCCTGCGTACCCTGGAACGGATTTCCGCCGGGCGCCGGCGCTGGCCAGCGCGTGGGCGCACTGATCGTCGCGTTAGTGAGCTGCGCGCGGATGCCCGCCGTGGGCGATGATTGCGGTGCCGGTCTTCGCTCTAGCATCTTCGCGACGCTGTCCCGCTGTTCCTTCTCTTCTCTCCAGTCCTTCATGTCGAGCTCCAGCTCCACCGTGTCGACGTCCCGTATGGCCTTGATAAATGCGGGCCAATCCGCATGTATCTTCACAATCTTCGTGCGCAATGGTTTCGGCAGCTCAACGCGGACTTGCTCGATGTAAGTGGTGGTTGCAGAGACCCCCGCCTTCACTGCTAGACGTAACATCTTGTTGGCCCACGCGTGGTGCGCCCAGACGTCGCGGTCCGCGACCTTGATTTTTGTTCCTAGCTCTTCCATCGACAACCGGCTCTTCAACAGCTCCGTCCCGTACTCCGCTGGCGTCGGTTGCACCGTAGCCGCTGATGGGTATTGTAGCTCGAGCGCGGCATCGATGAGGTCCATGTCCGCGCGTGTCGCCGCTGGGAGCGCCTGGAACCAGACGTCAACGTCGCTGGCCGCTACCAGGTAATGCTTGAAGGCTTTTGCCTTATCCGCACTGCTCGTCGTCACTTTGACGTCCCGGTGGAAAGCCCGCAAAAAGTCTTGCGCGGACATCTTGTCCGTGTCGCCGTCCCATGCTTCCATTGGCATCGAATCCGCGTAGTCGGGGGAAGGGGGTCTCGGCGAGGAATATGTCTGTGTTGGCGCTGGTGGCGTCGATGCTGGTTCAGGGCTTGGGACTCTGATGAAAACTGGGAGCTCGTCATCCGGGCTAGGCGTGAGGTCGGATGGCGTTGATAGTGTCGATCCGGTCTGCGGCGTAGGGGTTCTGTAAGTCTCGAAGTTGAGTGTCTCGTGGAATCTCTCGCTGCTCGGTGTGCTCAAAAATCTTCCTAGCTCGTTTCGCGCTTGTAGTCTCGGTGCCAGCTTTTCTTGCTTGATTTTCACGCGGTAAATTCTTCTCGTTGCGTCGCACAGTAGGCTCGAATCGCACTCCAATCACCAGGTGGGCTAGTCACACGGATGGTCTGTCGGGACCCGCGAGAGAATCCGTCGCGATGTGCGAAACGGAAGAAGGATGATGTGTATCTACTCTGAAACCGGCCCTCTAACCCGGATGCTCGTGCCAAGCACGGCCAAACACGCTACCGCACTGAATATGGCCTTGGTACCGCAGGTGGTCCGCGGTAGATGCCAGCTCAGCAAGAGCTGGCTAACGCATGCAGGCGCTCGTCTGGTAAGTCCAGATACGCCCAACGCGTGGATAACGGGTGAGTAAACTCCCCGATCACCCGCCGGCCTAGTGCGCGACTCAGAAGAGTATGGGCGCGAGAGGCCGAAGGTGAAGGTTTGAGGTAGAAGAAGATTGTATTATGTAAGTAAGTCACGGATGTAGCTACAAGTACATCACATGACAAGATACGTCATGAATAAGTCGTAAACATCAGTAAATATATCGTAAATGGAGATTACCAAAATAACAGCATAAACAGCCATGCAAATGCGTTACAGAGCCCCCCACTCTCCAGTTGCAAGATATGGATCAGCCCTGCAAGTCAGAAAAGAAAGAAAAGAGTTCAAAATTTTGCCGAAAATTTTCCTCTTCGAATCCATCTGCAAGTCCACTCTGTCAAATCCCGATTCCTATCCAATCCTGCTGCACTTGCCTCCGCATGCTCTGCGAGTCATCTGCGTCTGGCTTCCATTTCCTCTCAGTGTCCGTTTCACGTCCACTCCGAGTCCATTCCATCCAGACTCCGAATCCTCTCTGATCCTACTACAGCTAGCCTCCGCATGATCTCCTAGTCCTCTTTGCCTTGCCTCCATTCCCTCTCTGAGGCCTCTCCGTTCCGCTGCCGGTCGCAAGCTCCCTATACTATCCCCTATGCCCCCCACGAAAGTAGCCGCTAGATACGACCAAGTGAGAGCGGGTAGTTTCGGAACCTAACTGAGAACAAATTAGCCCCCCAGTCAAGGTTAGGGAGCCCACAGCGAGAATCGGAAAGGGTGGGCTGTGGTGGGCAGGAGTCCATAGAGTGTCGTGTCGTGGAGCCACATATCCGTGTACATTAATAACTCCGTCAATGAGAAATTAGCCACGCTCAAATGGGCTGTGCAATCCAGCCACAAAGATTTCCGAGCGCCGAAATCCGTACGCGCAGACAATTCCATCGGTGCACAGTCTGACGAAATCTGTGCGCACTGACAAAGTGACGAATTGATTGGGGTAAGCAATATCTGTGGACTCGATCCGTGGACCATATTCGCAGCTCGTAAAGGATTGAGAGTGAACACCCAAAATGCGACGCGCACGCTATCATCCCGCCCGTGATTGCAGATGAAAACCGCGTAAGATTGAAGTATGAGTCCGAAGATAAGAATGGAACGCTTGCGAAACGACAAGGATAGCTGAATTTCGCGAGCACGGAGAACCGCAGGACACGGATATGATATATTTATCCGAAGATAGCTGCGCGCGATTCAAGAACAGATCGGTGTATTGGGGACCAACCAATGGGTGCGTGAGACAGAAAAGGCAATACGTGCACCGAAAGACTGCGAATTAATTCAAAGCTCCGAAATTCCAGGGAGGCGAGCGTGTCCATCTTGAAAAATGCGTGGGCGCAAATCCGGACGTCCTGCTAATTTTCTTTCAGCTCCGTCTGCGTTCGATCGTGTCCCGACGAGTTTGGTTCAACGCAAAGCGTTGAACATAGAAGAAAGGTTTATTGGAATGAGTTCGACGCCGTTGAACGAAGATAAACCAAAGCAGCAAAAAGAGAGCGCCTGAGCAAGAGACCAAAAGAGGCCGAAAGCAAGCTGAGAGCGATTGTTTGGTTCCGAACGGTGTCGACTTCGGAACCAAACACTGTGCTACTCTCGCTTCCTTCGCAATCGCATCTGGCCGCAAAGTCCGGGCTCGAACATAGCGCAACTTGACGCAGGGACGCGGCGAATAACTGCCGCCCGAAAATTTGCGCCTGGGCCGCCCGAATCCGACCACGAAGATTGGAGGTAGGTGGCTTTGGAAGCCTCTAGACTTCGAGTAAATCTGAGGTAGACCCAGCGCGAAATGTGGAAATTCGGCGTCGAGAAGGTGTATACTCCGGCGCGTCTGATATCACGATTGCCCAGAGGTAGGGAAAGCCCGAGGAATTGGAAACGAAGCTGAAAAATCCTGCAGAAAGTCGAAAATAGCGTCAAGAAAATTCGTATCTTGGTGTGGGTGGCTGCGAGCCACTCCGAATCGAGTCGTACTCGCAGCTCGAGTTGCCGCAGTGGGGTGAAGCTCTGAGGTGCATCCGTCAAAGGACTTCACGAAAGTCTTGAGTCTGAATTATAATTCAGCGGCGTTCACGTGTGCCCGCGCTTGTAATTTCAATTCCGGGAGCGGGTACCGATCCCTTCCGCGCTCATGCCATCCATGTACGGCGCGAAGTCCTCACGGAGGGCCCGGACGAGGTTAGCGATCCAATGCATCCGTGCGATCGCGCTGACGAGCGCAAAACCTGTAGCCTGCGACGGGAAGGTCGGGACGGGAATGAGAGGAGAACGAGAGCGCGACGGGAACACCGGGGTCGAGAGGCATGCCAAAGGAGACGGAAGAGGTTCGAGCGTCGCAAGACACTCAGATTCCAAGGTGCGTGTTGTCATTCGAATCGATTTAACGCGCCGCTGATCCTTCGCAGATGAGATTTCTCTCAGTCCCCCATTCCCCCAAGCTCGTCCGCCGAAGCAGGAGCGAGTGACACAGACGTTGATACCGCATACGCTGCAGGCTTTCAAGCGCGACAATTCACCTTCAGCCCCCCGCGGTCGACCGATGCCTCATCAACGACGAAATCGGGTGCGAGTGCCTATTCCGTCTTGCGCCCATGCCACGCACGCAGCAAGCTCCCCGTGCTGAACGCACGCGAGGTACGAGGCCGATCTTGTCCCTACTATCGCGCTAACCAGGGCGAAAGTCATAGTACTGCGACGAAGCCGAAAGAGAGAGGAGCTGAGAGGACAACCGGAAACGGAGGAGCCAGAAGCTTGCGCGTTGCGCAGATCACGCTCGCGAGGTCGACCGACGTGAGTATTTCCCCGGAGATGAGCTTTGCGCATCGCTGATCCGTCGCAGATGAGATTTCTCTCGGCCCCCCATGCTCGACTGGACCGTCGTTGACGATAAAAGCGAGAGCGGGAGGGGGCGGCCACGGACGATGCAATCCCGAGGTGCGTGATTATGTTGCCGGTGCGCCGCCCTCGTGCTCACTGCGGTCCTTTTCCGGCCCCCCACGCTTGACGGCGTTCACAATGGCGAACGTTAGGGCGGTCGACTTAGGTGTGGAGCTGCGCGAATATTAAGACAGCATTGCGCCCTTGCAAATGCTGTATTTTGGCACAGCTCGCAACGATCCCCAGCTGCTTGAATCCAGGATCCGGTACGAGGGAAGCAACCGTCAGGGGCTTCGACAGTACCAGGAGCGGCGGCGGAGACGATGTGCATGAGCAGTGTACGCGTGAGCTTCTCGCTGGTGCGTGCTTCTACCGCAAGATTTCGGCAAGCTAAGAATCCTCCTGAGGTCGACACCCTTCGTAAGGAAGATTGGGTACGACGACGAACACACAAGCGGAGCACTGGCCGTGGAATTTGAGACGAGGATACACTGGTGAGTGATATCCCTTCGTAGAAGTCTTTGTCTACGCTGACTTCTTGTATCTCGGAGTCTCCTCTCTCTTCTTACTCTCGGTTCATCTCCAAACGGTGTCATCGGCCATCGGTACTCAATCTGGTACGTTCTGCCAGTCTTTCATCGCGCTGACTGTGGTCGAATGTCTGCTTCGTCCCAAACTGTCGCGACATGGGACGCGGTGCTAATCTTCCGCTTCGGATCTATCGGAAGCGCGTGTATGTGCGGCGTTGAGGGTGGAGGAAGGATGAAGAAGCCTTGCCGAGCCGAACGACAAGTAGAGCATCCAGAAGGAAAGTGTGTGTAGAATATTAATAAAAAATGTCCCTTTGCGATCCCAGCGCAAACGCTATGAGCGAGAGCTGCAAAATCACGGTAGCTCGGAACAGACTGGAAAGCCAGTAAGTCCCGTTCCACCTCGCATACTTGACGCTACTGGACTGCCAGATAGGTCTCGTCTGCGTACGATTCTGCAGCCAGCTCGGAGTCCACGATGGAGGTCGCATGGATGGTATATTTTAAACCTGCATGGGGACCGGGCGGCACAAAAGAAAAGTGCCATGCCGCTCGGGAGATAAAACAAGAGCAGCGGCCCATGATGGGATACCATCGCAGCCACTACTCTACTCGCGCAGGACGATGCCACACGCGAGCGCTGATCTCGGTCCCGGGTATATTCGAGTAATCCAAGCCATGTGAAGACCGGGCGGCACGAGCGAATTGAAAATTCTGTGCGCCGCGAAATGATGTATCCCAAGCGACTGAGACACTATTGGAAAGCCAAATAGGTCAAGGTCGCAACGGTGGAACAAACACTACTGGAAATCCAGATAGGTTCGTTCCAACAGGGAGTCGTTGATCCTGTAACGAAGTGCCATGTGCCGGGGATGAAATGAGACCATGTATCAATTAGTGAATTGGACATGGTAGAGAATGTAAGACCGGCCAGGATGAGACAGTATTCCCAATGTGTCCACCAATGTAAGACTTCGCTTGAGAATCCTACGAATATTTGAGGGGATTACTGCCACAATGAGCTGGCGGGTCTCAAGAGTGTGAGAGGGCCTCAATCCAAGTAGAATTGAGGTAGGAGTAGATGGATTCAGTGCCGGAAAGGCCCAAATATAGCCTTAGTACCGCGGGTGGTCCGCGGTGAGTGCCAGCTCAGCAGGAGCTGGCTAACGCGTGCAGGCGCTCATCTGGAAGGTCCAGATACGCCCAACGCGTGGATAGCGGGTGAGTGAACTCCCCGATCACCCGCCGGCCTAGTGCGCGACTCAAAAGAGTATGGGCGCGAGAGGCCGAAGGTGGAAGTATGAGGTAGAAGAAGATTCTATTATGTAAGTAAGTCACGGATGTAGCTACAAGTACATCACATGACAAGACATGTCATGAATAAGTCGTAAACATCAGTAAATATATCGTAAATGGAGATTACCAAAATAACAGCATAAACAGCCATGCAAATGCGTTACAAGTATAACATATCGGTGGTCGTGGATGATTTCGATAAATTCAATGATAATAGGCAGCACTTTAGTAACCAAGACCTGTAATGATAAGCAGAGCAGAACCACTCCTCGTAGAAGGTTACGAGGCCAATAACCCTTGAACATCAAATGTGTGAGCGTTGGGATAAAACTGAGCTGAGTAGCCCATAGATTGCAGTCAACTTCCCCCGGTCGCTCCAAAGCCTCTAGGACAACGAGATGCGTGAGGCACGAAAATGGTGAGAGCCGGAACGAAATAGCCGAATATCCACCGAAAAACGCGTGAATGTTAATGGCTAATCATGACAGGCGCATATGGGTGAGAGACGGGAGGTTGTCGCGGTCGAAGTGATAAATGGCGAGATCATGAACTGCAACGCATCTCGCGATAAACGCATTGGCAACGACGGCATCCAACATGTTGATCAACAGGTGACGTGGCGCAACCGTCCAAAACCGTTCGGACTTGGTACTAAGGTATCTGATTTTGTGCGAGGAAATGTGGCCGTCCGAAAGTAACAGAACGGAGTAGAGAATAGGTTCCAACCTAGAGAAATTTGAAGGGGCACAGATATTGATCGGTTATAACTAACCAGACATGTACCCAGCTCGCCACAAGAATAAGTCTGGGTATATCGCCGCGATGAACAGTAGCAGCGAGCTCAAATATGAGGCGTTCCACGTCCAATGGAAAGACAGGGGAAGACATGAGACACGACCAAATAAACAAAGTGAATCATCGGATCACATGGCCAGTTGGTTTGTCTCTGTGTACTGAGTGCTTCCACGCTGGAATCATGCAGTGGTGGCCGCTGTGCCCTTGTCTTCTTGCCAGAATTGAAAAGTGTTTTTGGCATTGGAATGGAATTTCAGCATAAAACAGATGTCCGTCTAAAAGACAATACACGGGAATTTGCGTGTCTGCAGTGTGCATGCGGAAACGACACAGCCCACGTGGATGCTGACAGCCTCTCTTGCATCCTACCTTCATGTCCACCAAAACAGAAAGGCCGGTAAATCGATTCCCTAACGCTCATGCCCATACTGAGGATGAGGTCGTTGCGCTCGATAGCGCACCTCTACCTGACGCCGACCGTACTTATGCAGGGCTGCCAACGAATGGACTCTCAAACAAAGAAGACCTAGCAATCAAGCAGCCACGCCTGCGGGAAACTCCACGCGGATCTCTACATTCAAGGTAGAAGACAACGGACTGAAAGGGGGTTTTTTTTTCAGGAATTTTGATACCGGATTCACAGGTACCGTAGGTCGAATAATCGACACCTATCCTTCGCCGACCATCGTCCGCAGACATGTGACACAGCAATGGGAGACCAAGGCATGTGTGCACAGCAGCTGCTATTTTGAGACCTAATCGTGTCCTTTACAGCTTTTACGCACACCTCATAAGGCTCCATAAACGCGTTTTACCTGGTAAACATACCGCGGACTCAATGCGTTTTATGTGGGCTGGCCATTTCGGCTGTTTCCGAGCCACTGTAGAGCTGTGTCAGGCTCTCCCGGCATGCCTCAGGCTCCTCGGCATCATGGCTATGGCTTCGGCATCAAGGGATACCTGCCGGGGAGCCTCCGGGCATCTCGGGGAAGCCTTGTGTGGGTGGATAATCAATAAATACCCTTTAATTACCACTTAATACCTCGAAATATTACCAGGGTGTTCCCGGGCACCCCGCCACTTCACGTGACTCACTAAAAACAGGTCCGAAAAAGACGGGGCTTCTTGGCGCTGAGCGCCCGACGGCGGGGGTGGTGCGCCACCTCCCAAAAAGGCAATATACCATAAAATACAGCTAAAATACAGAAAAAAAGCGGAAAAAAACGTGCTGTGGTCTGTACCACCTGGTGTTCTCAGTGATGGGGTCCCGGGATGTTTCTGATGTGGCTGTGCACCCCCGCCGCCCTGCGCGCCCCCCCGCCATCAGATCATATGATTATGTAATCGAAACCAAAGTTGTAGAGCGGAAAGAGGGCTACATGGTTGTCTAATACCATTTTGGCTGAAACCCACCTGTTAGCCTGAAAAAGGCAAAATACTTTCCGAAACGCGGCGCTTTTTGGCATAAAAATCAGCCTGGAAATTCAGTGGGCAGGTTACTTGTCTAGTAACATTTGCAGCCTTATACATATCATCATTGTGCACCCCAACCATTTTATTCTGGGGCTACCATTCACTACTTTCCAAATTGGGACCACTACGCCTAGCAGCCCAAAAAGGAAATAATCGCTGGTTCACAGGTTTCTAGCCAGATATTGGCCGGATTATTTTCAGCATATGTTGGTTGTACATTCAAATGCATTTATGAGCTATTCCACCACCATTGTACTGTTGCTACATCTTGGTAATTCAATATTTTTATTGATAAAAGTTGCTGATGCACCCACATGCACCCATCCCCTGTGTGACCAGCTGAATGTTCACATTTACTTCTTATATCATCCTTGAACATATTCTAGCCCCCTTCCATACATATAGCCTTAGATGGGAGCTGCCACAGCAAAGGTTGATGGGAGATCAAAATGCGACCAGCACTGTATTTATACAAGTAAGATGGGCTGGAAATAGGGTACAAAAATCTATTTTCAAGCTAAAAACTCGAAATGGATAGAATTGCAAGCTCACCTACTGCTCAAATCATCATGCAAATCAGTTTTACCTTTGAACTGTTATACCTCCAGAACATGGTCCCAACTGCTATGCATGTATGTAGATACATCACAAATGCATATGAGATGCTATGAGAAAGTTTTGGACACTTGAAACCACCTTTATACCCACTCAACATGGTATAAACTGGAAAGTCACTTTTCGACTATTTTCCTTCTTGTGGCTCAGGAAGTCACCCAAGAGCTCTAATATATATATAAATGGATTCAGGCAGTTCAGAGGATTCTGAAAATATATAGGTTTACATGATTTGGTCAAGTGGTTGCTGAGTTCTGAAAACCCAGAACTGGATGAACTAGTGTAAAAGTTACACTCCAACCTATATCCTCGGAAACACCATTCAGCCAAATCTTCACCAAAACACTTCAAGTAAAATGTAATCTAGGGTATTTACACTGTCTGAACTCATTCCCAGTGTTTATTTTGCGATATCTGGTCTCCTTGGTGCCCTATGTAGAAAATAAGGAAAAGGTGTCATTTGACACTTTTGAGATTTATCATGATATAGTGGCCAGAATGTTGGATCAGGAATGTTTATATATATTAGGAGAATCAGCTGGTACCCACTGATCACTATTTATGGCCCTGTAGCATGCTGAATAGGGTGAACAGAAATGCCAACCAAGATCACTTCAACTCATGAAGTATGGGGTACCCTAGGTACAAATAGTCTACCTTTCTGATACTAATGGATGAACCAATGCCAATGGTATGTTTTGGGATTTACTACATTATGTGGAGTGCATATTAAGGCCACAATGCAATTTTCCTAGATGTTCAATGTGTGATGTTCTTCATGACCAGAGTATTGATACATTGACTTCAAGGTGTCAGGTTAGTGTGAGGGAACAGCTTTATGTATTCACCAGCCATTTCCATTCATGTATCCCAAAGATATTATGGCCAGGACCTAATTTATCAATTTTCGCTATTTATACCCATTTATTGAATTGTAATAGGCTCTACTGTGTCCCAGGTGACCTCAATGAACCTAGAAAAATACACCTGTGTGGTTAGATCATCCAAAACGGTTGAAATATGGGCCTAATGTCAAAAGTTTCCTTTTTGGGCAGAAAGCGTTAGTGTCCCAAAAAGGAAGATGATCGCCCAAACCATTGATCCCTATACCCAAATTGTAGAGCTCATCAAGGGCTACAAGAGTCATCTATACCATTTTTCGATTGGTGGCCCCATTGGCCCGCAAAATGCAAAATACTTTCGAAAAGCCGGCGCTTTTTGACCAAATAGGGGCTTTTAAAGCAACCAGGCATCAATTGCATCCCAATACAGGCAGCCATCAATTATAGGGCAGCTATAGCACCCCAATACGGACAGCCATCAATTTTAAGGCAATGACCAGAGCCATCAAATGCACGGGAATGGCCGGGCTTATCAATTCCAACCCCAATATAGCCAGCCATCAATTTTCAGGCAATGGCCGGAGTACCATCAATTTATCGGCCATAATGCCCTAATATTGGGGGTAAAATATAATTTTTTCCCCTGCGGGGCATTCTTGGTAGTCACGTGGCTGCATAAGCATATTTCAAGCTCCGACGGCATTGGGGAGGGCACCCGGCAACAGGGAAAACCTGCCGGGCACTGGCCGAGCTCAGATTATATAAGCCTTGGTAACAACCCACATAAAACGCATTGCAGGCCTGGCATGATACCGGCCTAAAACGCGTTTATGTGAGTGTACCAGCTGTTACGCATCAAATCCATTTGGCGCCGCCTCACTTTGTCGTTATTACTCTTACTACCCACCACTCTTCTGCTCACCATGGTCGATGACGAACTAAGCAGTGTCGCCTCTGTGCTCTCTACAAATAACTTCAACATGGTCATCGGGCTCATCGTCGGCGCGTTATGCATCTTCGTCGCATGGTTTGCCAAAGGGAACGTCTACACCCGGGAGAAGGGCCTTCAACATGCTGTCGATGGTTACCACGACCTTGACTCGAGATGGGAGTCCATCTACGAAAAAAAACAAGAAGGCGGGCACAAACGAACGGATGGTGAAGGCGAAGAGGGAAATCGACTCATATGTGCTGCACGGTTTTACACGGGTTTCACTCATGACGTGGTTGAAGAGCTATCACGAAACTGGATAACAAGATAGACAACGTGGATAAAGCAAATCGGTGGAACAAGCCGGCGTCGCTATACTCGGGGACTTCTGTCGTCCTTGCTTACGAGGAGCATAAAGAGAGGCTGGATTTGATACTCAACGTGTGTCTTCGCGCTCTTTTGGTTTCGGTATCCATATTGACGAATACTCAGGCCTTTGAATTGAACGCTAAGCGTCGCGGCACACATTTCCCTCCGCCTCCCGGGCCCATCGAAGTCTGAAAGCATCACCTCAACCGAAGTCGGCTGAACGAAGAAACACACGGTAGTTGCAGGGTACAAAAGTTTCTGTTGATATCTACTTCTTGAACATGTAACAGTGCGTACTGAAAATTGGACGTCGGTCATCGCGTTACTGGTAATCGAGACCGCCAGCTGCTAACACACGCAGTTGGGAACGGCGACAACGACGACGAACCGCTCCTGAACCAGGCCGACGTCAAACACCGTCTCCCGCACTTGCACGATCTCCCACCATACCAAGGGGAGACTAGGGAAGACATGAAGAATGTCGACACGGATCTTCGGATCACCGCCCCAAATCAAAGGACTCGTACTGCCATGCGAAGCAATGGCCCCAAAAGCCAAGTGCCTTTGTACGTCGAGATCAATATCATCATCCTCCATACATTAACCATCCAACGACCTAACGTTCATTGTCCTGCCCTCTTAACGGCAGCGGTGCACTGGGCCTGCGGGTGTTCTTAAGTGTATCAGTTCTTAGTCTTCTCAAGCGTATTTCAGCAAGCGAGAGTCTCAAGTGTCTGCCAGCAGTAATTATCTTATCTGCTGCCATCCACTATACATCTGCACTTGATCCATTTCATAGAGCTTCAGAGCTCTATCTAGCATTCTCCTAGCCTCCGAGCTAGTCGTGGATCGAAGCCATAGTAGATAATCTCATTGGCTTGCTGCGAGACTAGATCAGCACTTGGACACAGATTTCTGGTCCAAGGAGTCTCCAGCTTTATCGATATCGACTCTCTCGGGGACTTGGAGGCTTATCCAAGTCCCCACAACACTATTATAACTCCCAAGTACTCGCCAGGGTCGTACGACGTGCATCCCACAATAAATATTTGTAACCCACACTCGAGGGTCGTTACACGCAGACAGAGACTCCACCAACCCCGCCAGCGACGCAGGCGCTGCCCAAAACGCTGGCCGCAAGGCAGCCTTCTCCCACTCTTCCCACCCCTCCCGACATTCCTCCCGATGCCCCACCGCCCCCGCCCCCACCGCCTACAATCCCTATCACCTTCCCCAGTGATTGTCCGCCATGGCTGAGTGAATCGATCACGTGGCTCATGGCAGAGGATCTGGGCTGCCATTATTCGTCGCTCCTAGCGGCGTTGGTGAAGCTGGAGGTGAAGTACGGGTTTGCGGCGGACAACAGGGGGCAGCTCCCTGCCGCCCTTCGCCCGTCTCAAGTCCATTCGTGGATCAAGGGCGGGCGGGGGAAGAAGACAAGGGCACCGCCGTGCATTAACAATGTGGCGGCGTACGCGAAGGCATGGTCCGAGTGGTGGGATTCCATGCAGCCCCCGTGGCGGACGTGCGACGCAGATGGCTACTGGAGCGTGGGGGGGAGCTGGGGTGCAGCGGATGAGTGGGATCCTCTTGAAGCGCCTGGCCCTAACGGGTGTCTCAGCGTCGCGGTGGCCCTTTTCTTCTGGGGTAGATATAAGTCACAGCCGGAGGCGTTGCGGGTGAAGTGGGATCGGGCGGTGCAGGACGTTGTTTGGATGTTGGAGGGGCTGGAGGCCTCTATCGTCACCTCGCCTGCAACGCGGAAGTCGGCGAAGTCGAAGAAGTGAGGGTGGGTGAAAATACTGATTGTGCTGGCCGGCGACTTTGAATATGTCTCATTTCTTATTTATATGGGTTGCAGAATCTCATTCATGTATGTTGTACTCCGTAGATACACGACTTCGCGAGCACAATACTAAAATTTATTTATTATTTGGACTTGAAGATATGAGGCAAGGGCAAGTGCATATATATTAAGAAATATTAAGAGCACAACACTCGTTACAGGATGGGCCAACACGATGTACATAAGTACATTAGATAGGCTGAAAAAAAGAGGAGAAATACTGGTGGCGAGGGCGGGACCGGCGGCGGGGGGCGGGAGCGTCACGAAGGGGCAAGCAACCGCGGAGGGCAGGCGGCAAATATGAGTCATGGGGCGGAGTGGGGCAGAGCATATCCTGTACAAAGCCGTAATCGTAGGCTGCAGCGGGGGACGGCGGCGGGCGGGTGGCGGGCGGGGCACGCGGTGGGAGGGACGGGCATCGGGGTCGTACGCGAACTAATAGGCCGCTGCATGCAGACCTAGCTGCAAGTGAGGAGGGAGGCGGGAATGGCACGCAAAAGGGTGGAGGTCATTATGTAAGAAATTGATGGGTGCCCAAAGGGAGCTTCCGGGTGATTTAGGGGGGAACAGAGGGGAACGGTATACGGGTTAAATAGGGGAGAACGGAAAGGATCGGTATATGGGAGAGCAGATGGGGCAATCCGAGCCGGGATAAATGGGGAATACAGCCAATATTTATCGGACCAACAACATTTTGGTACATTTCTGTACCCGAAAAAAAAAGGGCCAGGAAAACGGCATCCGGGCCGCCGAAAATCGAAAAAATCACCCCGCCAAAACACCTGCAGAGCAGAGGTGGAGATAGCCAGGGGGTGGCTACATCCATGCATTACGCTAGGGGTCCTCTTGTAGGACTCGGGGGCTCGCCACAAATATTTATAGTTGAGTACTCGCCGAGGGAGCTCCCGACGAACGGATAGAGCGACTAGTAGAGAGTGGGCGAGGCCACCCGTGGTTCGAATGGTGTTAAGACTCGCGCCAGCTATCCGTTATTGCAATAGAAATCGTAGTGCAACGGATAGCTGTACCCCGTTGAGATATCTACCAGGGGCGCGAGGTTCCTAAAACGATATACTGAGTTCTTTAGCTAGCGTTAAGTCTTACCTGAGCTTCACGGTGCTAACGAGCGGTCAGACGGTTAAGAGCGTCTTGAGTCGCGATGTTAGCGAGGTGTGATAGCGGGTAGAAAGAGTATTTATTCGGGACTCGGCCCGCATCGTTAAATAGTACAACGTAATTACCTAACTACGATTACGTGAGGTGTTACAAGTGCGCCCCGTACAGGTGCGCAACAAATACAAGTAAGAAAAAAAGATTTATACGTATACAACCACCGGTTGAGCGGCGGTAGCCTATTGGCGTACAGAGTGGTTACAGAGCCCCCCAAGCTTTTGCTCTTCACTCAGAAATCCGGACGAAAAGCGGCATTGACTTCAAGGTCACAGATCCTTCCCTTGTTCCAACGCGGTTCATCGAAAGCCCTCTCCAATCTCGACCATCCTTCCTCAATGAAAGCCCGATCCACCACTTTCTTCGGGGCTCGAGTGCCGCGGTTCGACGACTGAAAATAATGCTGCCATTCCTTCTTCGTACGGCACTTCCCTCTTCCATCGTCCAGCTCTTTCTTGATATGCGCGAAGGTCTTATCGCAGAAGGGGTTCCATTCTCGATAATAATGATCCGAGAATTCCTCCATCATCTCGTCGGTTGGGTAGAGATAAGTATCGTGTTCCGGCGCTGTACCGGCAATGTGCCCGAATAGCGCTTCGTAATCGCCGTCCGAGAGGTCGTCCCAGCTAACTTCCCTGCAGTTCTCATCTCCCGAGTCATTAGCGCCACCGTGATGGACCGTTACCTGTACGGAAGGGCCTTGCATGAACCTCCGGACTGGCTCAAGCCCGATGTAGGCCCGAAGAATCCAGCTAGCCGCGCCACCTCTCCCGATAAGGCATTGAATGTGAGGGAGATTCCCGAGCTTCCCGACGTTGCCGCAGTACTGGCGATAGACCGTCGCCATCGAGGGCGAAGGATTGAGGCGTGGCCCTTTATTTCGAAGATCGACCATAGCTTTCGACGCCTGCGTACCTTCAGCGAAGCGGGGCCGAAAAAGATCTTTGTCGACGTTCTTGATTCCGATGGCAAAGCCTATTCCTCTTTCCAGGGCTAGCTCCAGAAGGTGACGAGGGAACCGAACCGATGGTGTAGTCATGGCTGCGAAGCGCAAGCGAAATTCAGCGGCTTCGTTGATAATAAGATAGCCATATTTCAGCAAGTCCGTGTTCCACGTGAATTCAAAGGGCACGCGCCACAAGCAGGATTCGAACGTCGCGGATCTTCCCCAGTCCGCGAAACCGTTAAGCCATCTAGCCCTCCGATGCATCAGTTCGGACAAGGTTTCCTTAGATTGGAAAGGAGCGGGCGACATAAGACGAATGGGGAATAAAGTACGGGTGCGTTCTTCAGGAGAGACCGAACGAGAGTGTGCAGAAGAGCCAGAAGATTCGGAGCTGATTATATGAGATCGAGCGTCCTCGTAGTCCGGCGAAGGGGGCCGAGGCTGACGAATCTCCACCGAGTAACGCCGATCATTCCGTTTTTGGACGTAGTCGCCTACCGAATTGCTCCAATCCTCTCCCGCCATAGCCTGCGCCCACCCGACTTGATGTGCCATAGGCTCGCCGGAATCATATTCTCTCCTCTCCGAACTGTGATTTGAATCGGGGGACGAAACTCTGGGCCCAACGCTCCGCCCGATCGATGTGGCGTCGTATTCCTGTGGCCTCATGTGCTCGTAGGAACCAAACCCCAAGAGACTCCCCAGTTGTGCGGGCGGCTTGACGATCATGAGGCGATGACGGAGTTTCGCTACAGCTTCAATGGGATCCTCTTTGGTGAGAGCTTTCTCTCGTTCTACCCCAGTCTCGGGATCGAAGATCTGACCTTCGCGAGGAGCGCATCGACCCTTGAATCGTTCTCTCACCTCGCTCAAGTCCTGCTCGAGTATGACTTCATCCATTATCACGTCATCTCGGTCCATAACAGGCATGCGAGGTTTTGCGTGGAATCTGTGGAATATGACTCGCGTCACACGCTCCGACTTATCCTCGACGACAATATGGTGGTATAGCTTCTCAAAGGTTTCCCAACGTTCGTCCGGACCCAGGCGACGACGTCCCCAGTGTTGGAAGTTGATGATCCACATTTCAATCTCTCCCGAGGTTTCCGAGCTTCGAGGTACAGGATTGCGTGGACGTGAGTACGGGTCGATCTTTAACTGAAAGAAACGATCGTATCGATTCGCCCTGGAGTCTGCCGCCCAGAGCTCCGGAAGATTGTCGACCCACAAGTCTTTGATGCGTCTCGTTCTGTCCTCCTGCAGATATATCTGAATAACCCCGGGATCTAGGCGTATCATTCGTTTGTCCCGGCCCTCGAACATGCCAAAGACATAGAAGAATGGGATCTTCTTCTCGACGAGTAACGGAAAGTTGATTTCTCTCCAGTCTCGAATGACGTAGAACAGATAGCCGCGTTTCTCGTCTCGATCGAAGTCCAAGGCCCGAATCTTCTCGATCACCGTACCCGGCAGACCCCTCAGCCATCCAACTACTGATGCCGTCCACCAAGACAGGTGCGCCCAAATGTCGAGCAGAGCGCGACGTGCGTCCATGACCATGTTCTGAACGTCCTGCTCAGTATCATACTCGGCAGTGACTCTATTGATATCGAAGAGGGCTGGGCAGTTGATCTGAGCATCGTAAAGGGGGCTTTCAGCGATCTCCTCCAGCAGGTCTCGGAAAAAGTCCAGGTCGGGACCTACGATAGCTTGATTCTCGACTGATAGCTGATATTTGGATTCGGACACCTCCTCCAAGGCCATGAGAGTCTTAGTCTCCATAGCCCAGCTCCCACGCCTGGTGTCCGCCCTTTCGATCTCGCCCTCTTTCCTCAGAGGTATCCACCCGCGCGCGTGGTGTTCAGGGTCGTACCAGTCCGGTTGGTCAGCCCATTCTCTATCCACGAAACGCCCCTGTCTCGGTAACCCAGACGTTCGGGCGCGATCCCGTCCATCATGATGGGGGCTAAGCGAATTCGGCTAAAAATGATGGACGGGATCGCTCCTAGAACGTCTGGGGCATTTGGTACTGTGTTACCCCCCATGGCGTCACATCCCTTCTGCTCATCCCGCCTGCCCCGTTTCCACCCCAATGGATGGTTCCACTCACTTTTGGACATCCTAGGATGACATGCCTCATTTTTCCGCATTTTTTTGTCTGCTTTCTCGCGTCCTGCGGGCTGCTCCAAAATACACTGTTTCCAGGCCAGTTCAGGCCATTTACAATTAATTCCATGTCTTGCCTACTACAGAAAAATCGAAGACTTGACAGTTGTATAGCTGTAGTAATTTAGAGTCCTTTACAGAGCAACATCAGTGTCCTGAGATGTATACAGCGCGATACTGACTGATACTGAGGATTGTGTGACATAAGGGAGTGTGACACCATGGGGGGTAACACACTACCAATAGCCCCAGACGTTCTGGTGGGTTTTCCGTCCATCATTTTTAACCGAATTAGCGGATCACCCGGACCGGAACGTCTGGGTTACCGAGACAGGAAACGCCCGTATATATCACGTTTCGTATTCGCAGGTGGGTCTCCCCTCTCGTCTTTGCGATCCAGAGCGTTAGGTGGAATGGCGTCGGGGCGTTTGCGGAAGCTCGTCCACATCAAGGACATGGGATCATCATCGTCTAAATTTTGTGCGTACATCTCCACTACCTGCGTCGCCATAACTCCATGCTGAGCCTCCATCCGACTCCTGTTCTCCAGAAATCTGTGAGACAGGCAGTCACGCTAGAGGGTTGCGACGCAAGAAATCTTCGCGTCGTTAGCCTCCTTCGCGCCTCGGGACAGGCCTCGACTTCTATTAGAATTCTTTTTGTTAGATGTGACGAAATAAAAAGGTTATTATTCACGCCACCCTCTGAGATGCGGAATGAGTTGGAAACAGATAGTCGCAGTCCGATAGAGAACGAGAGAGAGAGAAAAGAAAAAAGAAAGAGAGAAAGAGAGAGAGAAACAATGTCGCTTGGTGGGTATAAGAAGTTGCCGCTGCTCGAGTTAATCCGAGCCGGTGAGAGAGTCACTCTCTCTTTTAGTAGATTGAATTTTCTTCCTGAGAGAAATCAGCCGGTTGTCCAGTTTCCGTAGCCGTTAGCCAGTAAAATATCCCTTTTAAAGCAATTCGCGTGGGACCCCTTCGATTTTCGGAGTAATACCTCAGAGGTTGTTGTCCTTCCGGTACTGCGCAAGAATCCTCGGCGAATTCTTGAGATGAGACCGGGGCTCCCAAGTGTCAAATTGCGGGCCATACCCCTCCCATCGAACCAGATATTTGAGCGTGGCACCTCGCTTGTCAAATTTGTGTGCGATTATCTTCTCGACGACAAACTCTTTAGCCGCGGGCTTCTTCAGCCTGGTTTCGGGGAGCACGGTTCGTTCTCCGAATTCTTGAGGTGACTCTATGTACTGTTTGAAGTGCTCCACATTGAAGATCGGAAGACCCGGATACTTCTCGCTCATTCGCAGGCGGTATACCTTCGGATTGATTTGCTGAATTACTTCGAAAGGCCCAATCCATCGCTGCATTAGTTTTGCGCCGGATCCCGTGGATTCCATCCATTCCAATGTATGCGGGTTAATCAGAATTTTCGAACCTTTCTTCAGTACTGGCACTGCTCGCCTACCGCGGTTATATTGTGAGGCTTGTTCATGCTGTGCCTTGGCTATGGCCAACCTGGCGCTTTCCCGGTGCATCCGAAGGGTCCTTAAAAATTCCGAGGCTTCTCCGTCACTTGTCGAATATCCCATATTATCTTCTTTCCTAGGGCCCCTCAAAAAGTCGCTGGGCGTAACAGGCTCGAAGCCGTGTAGAAGAAAGTAAGGGGTTGCTCCTGTTGATCCATGAGGACTTGAGTTATAGGCGAATTCGAGTAGATGAAGCCATTCCGCCCAAGTTCCTTTAGACCCAGCCGTATAAGCCCGTAGCATCGTTTCAAGCTGCTTGTTCACAATCTCTGTTTGGCCATCGTGTTGCGGGTGATGGGAAGAGGACAGGGCCATGCGCGTCTTTAGAATCTTAATCACAGCCTTCCAAAAATCCGATGTCCATCTCGGGTCTCTGTCACAGATGATGCTGGTAGGAAGCCCGAATCTGCACACTACGTGTTTGACAAACAGATATGCGAAACCTTCCGCGTCTAGTCCAGTAGTGGTTGGAATGAAAGTTGCGTGCTTCGTTAACCGGCACACCACTACTAATATGGCGTTGAATTGCTCCGACCAAGGCAGGTCTACAATGAAATCCATTGAAATCGACTCGTAGGGTCTGGAAGGTATGGGATTAGGGACCAGAAATCCGAATTTAGAGAAATTGCTGTTCTTGATCTTCTGACAGACATCGCAACTCCTGCAGAATCGAGTTATGTCGGCTTTCATCCTTGGCCAATAGTACCGAGGAGATAGCTTCTGCCACAATTTCTCTGCTCCCGAATGAGCCGTTTCAATTGCACTTTCGTGTATCTCTCTGAGCAAGAAGTTGCGCTGGGCTTTAGGGACGCATAACCTGGGATGGTAGTCGGCATCCCTGAAGAATAGTAAGCCATTAGCATCTTTGAAATAACGATATCCAGGAATCCAGTTGTCGACGGTAGATTTCGGGTCTGTCCAAATTCTTCCGAAGGTTGAATCTCCCAAATAGTCGGCGACAAACTTGAGCATGAAATCCTTGTCCATTTCTACATGAATATTGGGAGGAGGGTTGTGTGCCCCCCAGTATTCTTGTGTAGTGCGTAGAGTTTCTAGCTCGTCGTCGGATTCACTGCCGATGTCAACTACAGCTTCTTGCTCGCGGTCGGGCATGACAGGGGGTACAGCCTCCGGAATCCGCTCCGGTGTTTGAACGTCATCAACTGATGGTGTTTGCTTCGATTGAGCTCTTGTCGTCGCCCATACGGATCGCCCTCCTTCAATGCAATCTTCGATACTCCAAGCTACGAACGTGGCTCTTCTCGCTGGGGCTTCCTCAAGTTGTCTTTCTTGCGCTTCCGCTAGACTGGAATCTGTCACGATAGTTCTTTCTGAGTCGCGTACAGGGGACACATGCAGAGGCGCTGCTCTCGGAAGCCGAGACAAAGGATCGACATTAGAATGTACACGACCGGCTCGATGGATGATCTCTAGTCCTGGTGCATAGGCAGAGAATACCGCCCCCCAAGCTGCAAGTCTGCGATTCGAGTTCTCGTAGGTTCGTGCCCATTGCAATGCTGAATGATCTGTTACCAGAAGAACTTTTTCTCCCTCGATATAGGGCTGAAATCTCACTAAACCCTCTTTGGCTGCCAAAGCTTCCCTCTCCGTCGTAGAGTATCGTTGCTCCGCACCCTTGAATCGCCTCGAATAATAGGCTATGACTCTCTCGACATGAACTGTAGTCCCCTCAAAAGTCGTACCCCACTCCCCTCCAGAGGGCGCGTCGTTGAATTTCTGACTTATGGTGGTCGTCAGTTTCGGAGGAGGCAATCCTGCGTCGTAGGCTTTTTTCAGTCTCCGGTAAGCTCTCGTACCTTCCAAATCTTTTACTAGAATCGGTTGAATCTGCTGCAGAGCGCAACCCGCTGCCTCATTGGAAGCATCCGTGTAAAGACGGTAGGGTAAACCTTCGATCGGGTGCCCTAGCAGCGGTGCAGATCGTAGAGCATCCTTTGCCTGGCGGAAAGCGTGTTCGTGCTCTCTTTTCCACTCCCACGGGCAGTCTTTACGCAGTAACTGAAAAAGCGGCCCACAGATATCGGCGTAGTATGGAATGAATAGCGAGAAATAGACCACCATTCCCAAGAAAGTCTGGAGTTGGGACATCTTGGTCGGCCTCTCCAGTTCAAGTATGGCCTTCACCTTCTCTTCGTGAGTGGACAGACCTAGTCGGGAGACTTTATGTCCTAAGAGAAGGATTGAATCGTAGAACAGATGACACTTCTTTGGGGAGAGCGTGATTCCGGCGTCTTCAATCGCTTTCAAGACCAGATCCAGGTGACGTATATGTTCCTCATATGACTTGGAGTAGATTACTATGTCGTCTATATAGACTAAACAGAAAATCCACAAATAAGGAGCAAGTATCCCTTGCATGACTCTCTGGAATATGGAAGGCCCATTTCTCAGGCCGAATGGCATGCGGCGGAACTGGAATAGTCCTCTGTGAGTACGGAAAGCGGTTTTTCCACATCTTCCTCTTCAAACTCCAGCTGCGTGAACCCTGCCAACGCGTCCAAAGATGATAGCACTTGTGCTCCTGAGACAGCCGAAAGAATTTCCGATTGGCGAGGTATGGGAAACTCGTCAGGTACGGTTACTGCGTTGAGCTTTCTATAATCGACACAGAAACGAGGTTTACCATTTCGGTATGCGATCACAACGGGAGCGCTCCATGGACTAATAGAAGGCTCAATTACCCCTTGCTCGAACCAAGTGTCTAGCTGCTGGTCTATAACCATGCGCTTGGCTGGGGAACTCCCGTACATGGGCACTGCGATGGGTACTTGTCCGTCCAACGTGCGTATGTGAACTTTGGCTGGATGGTGACCTAATCTACCATCGAAACCAAAGGCTTTCACTCTTCTCTCTAGCATTGCCCATGCTTCCTCTCTCAAGTGCTCCGGCAGGTTTCCGACATCTATCAATTCCTGAAGACGCGACGACTCGTAGTTTTCTGGGTCAGGCATGGCTGCCGTTTTGGGCCCGTAGTCCTCAGCTTCTTCTTCCTCTTCCTTTGAACGCTCGACCCCACCTGCTGGTTCCGGTTTTGCATTGGCTTGATGACGAGATGGCCTACAAAATGGACAATCTGGATCCTCCGCTTCATGTGCCCGGTGCGCCTTCTCTGATTGATCCTTTTCGAGATTCGCGGTTATTATGGCTCGATAGGCTTCAGCTGACTGCGCGTACTTCTCTGAAGCTTCTGCGCTGTTCGGCACGTCAAAAAATCCTGTCGGGTCGGTAAGCATTCCTATGATCTCCCCTTTGCGAATCATTCGCGGTTGATCCGTCGGATTGCTAACTGGTACCCATGGATTTTTTGAAGAAATGAGTGTATTAGAGAGTATGAAAAAGGAGTCGTTCGCGTTGGCTAGCAAGTTTTTC
This sequence comes from Mycena galericulata, assembly GCA_029289565.1. Lineage (NCBI taxonomy): Eukaryota > Fungi > Basidiomycota > Agaricomycetes > Agaricales > Mycenaceae > Mycena > Mycena galericulata. The sequence continues at coordinate 53,777 of JARKIA010000345.1, forward strand.
TCCACGAGCCATTCTTTGTCCTCATCGAACTGTCCTTCCAGGAGAATGGATCGACACTCATGAGGGCGAATTCGATAATCAAAAGCTGCCCGTACAGTGAGTTTCTCCACGCCGAACTTCTCTTTCATTCTTCTCTTCTTCACTAGCTTGGAGCGATGGTTTTTTGCTCGGATGCGTTTATTGACCACCGAGTTTCCAAATAAAATCCTGCTCACATCGTTGGTTCTTGAAACTCTTTGAGCCTTCACCGTATATTCCCAGCCTTGAAAGTGCAAGTGGGACCCGGTTTCCATGTTACACGTGAGACCGATCTCATAGTTGAGTTGATAATCAACTCCCAGAAGAATCGGTACACTCATGCCTGGCACCACGTAGGCCTCCGCTTCAGTCTCTAACATCACGCCTTCCTCACTCATTACGAATATCTGCAAAGTGACATAACCTTGAATGTCGGCTCGGTCGTGCGTCAATTGAATGAGTTTCATGGGAACTCCAGGACGTAATTTCGGTGGATTTCTCAGAGAGTAGTACAATTCCTCAGAAATGAGAGTAACATCAGCGCATGTATCCACTCGGAGATCTATGAGTGCCGAATCCATTGATCCTACTGAGCCTTTCATGGAGAGAACCGAAGTTCCCAGTGCTGACTTTCCGGGCTTAGTTGAACGGCGCTTGTATAATCGGATAGGGATTAACTCTCGGGTTGATCCAGGAGGAGTGTGGTATTGTTTATTAGAGAGGCCGTCGCCAATCGTGTCAGAACGGCCCGAAGAGGCATGCACTTCCTTCACGAACTCTTCCTCCTCGATTTCGTCCTCACTGTCCCAATCCTCTTCCTCCTCAGAATCCTGACGTACACCAAACATTCTGCCGTCATTGAGCCAGAATTCTTCGGCCATTTTGCTATAACGTGCTGATTCTTTCGCTCGTCGACGACTTTGCCAGTCTGTCTTTGTCGGATTCTCTGGAAGAAGGACTTCTTCAGGCTCGTCACTCTCTAGGATTCCTTTCTCTGCCTTAGGCTTCCTTCTCCAAGCTGCTTCTTCTTCGTCTTCCACTTCCTCGATTAGGACACTCTTCAGCGTCTTCATCAATTTTCGTTCTTCTCTCGAGCGGTTGTCCGTAAATTCCGATGCCTGGCCGGTATGTGTCTCCGATACGGGATATTTTTCCAGTGGCGCTAACGAGATTTCAATCCCCAAGGGCGATTCCGATACAGTCTGTGGGGGATCTTGAATCACACCTTGCTCCTCAGCGCTGGCGGTGGTCTTACGCCCCACAATGTTAGTCGTGAAGGCTGCCAGCTCAAAAAACGACTCTCCCATGGCCCCAAAGTCCACCGTAGACTTGGCCAAAGCTTGGTTTAGAACCACGGAGAATGCGCTCTGGTACATCGTCTCCTCCTCTGAAGGCTCCATGGCTGCAGCTAGACTAGCGTTCCTTTTAGTTCCCTCGCTGTAGATCACGTAGTTGGGACACTCTCTGTTCCAATGCTTCTCACTGCCACACAATCGACATGGTCCCGGCGGCGGCTTCCCTAATTTCGTGACTACATGATCATTCTTTGGGAACGGGTACCCCCCCGGCGGAGGCGGCCGCTTCTTGCTTTTCAATACTGCGTAGACTTGACGAAGGATCGCGTCCTCTGTGTTCCCTTCCGATTCCGCCTGGAGTGGTTTGAGGTCTTCCTCTTGGCTTGCGGATTCCACATCATGACTTGATGAAAGATGAACTTGTCTGGCACTAGCTTTCGACTTGTCCGGAGTGAACCCTAGGGCCTTCAAAGTGGCTAGAAGATTATCTGTGTTCAGGCCTTGAGATCTTTCCACTCTTGCGGCGTGAATGAGAGCTGCCTCGTGCTCTACGGCTTTCTCGTACAGTACCATAGTCGAAGGGATATTTTCCAGGATAAGTATCGGACCCCACGATATCGGAGCTTTTTCCATGATATGATAGACTTCGCCCGGTCCTCCATCGTCGGTAGCCACCAACATCCTTACATACATCACTCTTCGTCCAATGTAAGCCTGCGGAGTCTCAGTCTCGTGCCCTTTTTGACGGAATCTTTGAAGCTCGTAGACTCTATTCATCTTCCGTTGCCAAGTCCGTCCCAGGTAGAATTCCTTTATAGCCTGCAGGAATACAATCCAATGTTGGCGCATTGCTGTCTGTTGAGTCCCTGGTAAGCTGGCGTACCAAATCTGAACGGGAGAACCATCTTCAAATCTCATCCCTAGCCAGTATCCCAGCATCTGAGGCACTGAACCTCCCAGGTTCGCCTTCTGTGCGACATCCCAGAAGTATTTGACCGCGGTGTCATGATTGCCGTCCCAAGTAGGAAGATCGGTCAATTTAAGCTTGACATCGATGGTAGGAACTGGAAGGCCGTTGGGCTGCAAAGCCGGGGCATTGTTACCGCCTCCTCCTCCTGGAGGTCCGGGAGGTCCGGGCCCCCCTGGAGGTCCTGGCGGTCCTGGTGGTCCTGGGGGCCCAGGAGGCCCAGGAGGTCCGGCGTTAGGTCCTCCACGACCTGGTCCGCCTCCTCCGGGTCCACCGTTTCCACCCCCGTCTGGGGCGTTACCTCCACTACTTGGATTCCCGGTAGGAGGTCTTCGTCCCCCGTTTCGAGGAACACCTCCGTTTCCTGCTCCGCCGCCTGAACCTCCGCCACCGCCGCCACCTGAACCTCCTTCCGGAGGACCGGGCTTTAACGGTGCAGTTGGAATGAATGTAGGCGGACGATTTGAAGCGGGAGCTCCACTTTCCTCACGAATATCCACCCCTGGCATTTTATCTCCTAGCGGAGTGGAAGCAGTCCAAGCAGGATTCGAGAATTCAAAAGGGTTAGAAGGACGTGGTTTGAAGGGAATTTGTCGAGACGCTTCAGGCGTTTCGAAGGTCCTACGGTAATGGTCTCCTACTTGACCTTTAGGACCTGCCGCCAAGTTTGTCAATACATTCGGTTCGGCCTCCTTTTCCGGGATAGAGTGTAATACGCTCGTTGTCTCGGGAGCTAAGTTGCTCCAGAAGGCTCTTGCCGTCTTGAAGGAAGTAGACGGAGCTAACAGCGCGGTGGGAGAAGAAACCGGCTGTAACTCCACCGGTAACTTCAAAGGCATCGCAGCAGTCATCCCTTCAACGCCACTCAGCATCGAACTTTGGGCTCCGGTGCTGGGAGTGTACATCTGGCGGGAACTATTCCACTGTGAGGAAAAGGTTCCGTACATATTGGAGTCTTCCTCTGAACTTAGCTGACGTTGTTTGCCTTTTCCTATCGTATCTTCATCCTCCTCCTCTAGAGTCTGCGGCTCTGGCTCAGATAAAAGATTAGGATATTCCTCAAATTGACGGGAACTCAGTCCTTTGTCCGAAGTTTCCTCTTCTCGCAATGAATATTGTTTTATAGTGCCCCAATCAGTCGTCAACACGTGGAGACGATCTCGATGGTCGCTCATCTGTGAGTTATGGTGAGGATAATAAGCAAGCATGTGCCTAACTTGATGTTCGGGAGTTTCTAAAGATCGTAGTCCTTCTGCAACTTCTACAGTCGTGGAGGCCGGCGAAAATACGTCGAGAGCGTCTGGGTGACGAACTTCCGTCGCATACTTCTCGATGAATTTACGGCCTAACTCCAGCCTAGTTCGCATAATTTCCCAGACTACTGAAAGTTGCGCAGTGTTGCTGCATCCCGACAAAATGGGCATAATTGCTTCTTCGGGGTCCACTCGGAAATAACGTGTTCTTCCAGGAACTAGGAACGCCGTTTTCTCGAGAAAATACTGTAGCTCTCCTACTATCCTATCAACCCGGGTTAAGAGGGGTTGCGAGAGTGAATAACGCGCTTCGCTTCTCTCCCCACGATCCTCGACATCCCAGCTTTCCAACTTCGATTTCAAGGACAGCATCAAAGCTCCCTGATCCGTAGATTCCGTCGCATCCTCCAGATTTTCGTCCTGCTTACTATATTCGTCTAACAACTTCTTCAATCGCACCGACTGTCCGTCGTGAGTTCCTGAACCATCACCGGCTCGGGACATGATCGTTGAACCCGCTCCGCTTACTGATTCTCCCGGGGAAATTCCCTTCGCACGCGGAGAAGGAATATGGCGTGATCTCGTGAGAAATGATTGAGAGGAAGAAGGTCCGCGCGGCGTCGGTGGCCAGACACGTCGCCCAGAAAGCGGACGTCCAGCGCTCGATGTCGAATGAAGGTCTGGGGGACTGAGGATAGGATCCAGTCGAGGTACTCTGGAGCCAAAGGCTAAAGGTTGTTCCGTAGTCGATCGCTTAGAAGATCGAGTTTGAGATATCCCGGCGTGTGGCCGAGAGGACGAGAGATGAGGGGGAGAACGTCGCCTCCAGTTGTCACTGCTAGATCCGTCGGCCAGGGTGTCGGCGGTTCCCAATGTGTCCACCTTTGTAGGACTCGGGGGCTCGCCACAAATATTTATAGTTGAGTACTCGCTGAGGGAGCTCCCGACGAACGGATAGAGCGACTAGTAGAGAGTGGGCGAGGCCACCCGCGGTTCGAATGGTGTTAAGACTCGCGCCAGCTATCCGTTATTGCAATAGAAATCGTAGTGCAACGGATAGCTGTACCCCGTTGAGATATCTACCAGGGGCGCGAGGTTCCTAAAACGATATACTGAGTTCTTTAGCTAGCGTTAAGTCTTACCTGAGCTTCACGGTGCTAACGAGCGGTCAGACGGTTAAGAGCGTCTTGAGTCGCGATGTTAGCGAGGTGTGATAGCGGGTAGAAAGAGCATTTATTCGGGACTCGGCCCGCATCGTTAAATAGTACAACGTAATTACCTAACTACGATTACGTGAGGTGTTACAAGTGCGCCCCGTACAGGTGCGCAACAAATACAAGTAAGAGAAAAAGATTTATACGTATACAACCACCGGTTGAGCGGCGGTAGCCTATTGGCGTACAGAGTGGTTACACCTCTGGCTACATCCAGGGACTTTAGTCTATATATTACTGCTAGGGCTCCTTCATTCCCCAGCAACTCATCTCTACACCCTCCGGGACACCCTGAGGCTTGAAGATATCCACATCATCACTCTGTTCTTCAAGCAACTTCTTTGTGGATAGAAGCTGATCATCATCGAAACACCAGAATGGCTCGCTAAGCTCCATCCATGCTCGGTGAATTTGGGCAGCCAAAACATTGGGAAAGGCAGCTTGGACCTTCACCACCATCACCACGGGCATCAGCCACTCGACATTATTACAAATCATGTCGAGAGCTTCTGGCGGTATTGAGACGGCAACATAGTTGACATGTTTTGCCGTGTGTGTGAGCCGGACTGTTACGGTAAGTTCCTTCTCCTTGTCCTTGCGCGCCTGGCAGCTGATAGATAATTTGCTCCCGCAAGGATACCTCTTCATCCCAATGTTGTCGCGATTACGAATGTCACAGGGAGGATAACAACATAATCCATGCCAAGACATACAAAAAATATGGAGAAAATATTTACAATACCTTTCATATGTCTGTGGCTCAAAAAATGCACAATACATTCAAAAGAGGCAGAAGGTATTCAAAAGATATGCTTAGATTAGCATATCTTCTGAATACCTTCCGCCTGTTTGAGGTCACAAACATCTGAAAGTTATTGTAAATATTTTCTGCATATTCTACCAATGTAATGGCATGGAATATTGGGTTATCCTCCCTGTGTGTCCGGGTTCTGGGACGCTTTTGACTTGTTCTTCCTTGCTTCATCCTGACTACAGTAGTAGTGCATACGATGCCCGCTATTGAGCACTCAATGCAGCTTTACACTGGATTTTGTTTGTGAATGATTCTTTGTGTTTACAAGTCACTCACGTAAAACGGTAGCCGCTGAGATCCCAAATCTCTTTTGCAACCATTTGAATGCGAGAACACAGAGAAACCAGTGGGTCCACGGGAATAGGGTAGCTGCCTATGAAATCCACAGCTTTGCCTGTCTTGAATTCGGCCCTCAAAGCCTCGCAGAAGCTCTCAGCATCAGGAAAAGTCTTGTGGGGCTATCAGCGGCTCAGTAATGGATGAGTACTCTTTTGGATGTCTTTACCTGACTGTCATCATTGTCTGATTTGACACCTTCACACTCGGCATCTCCTCAGGTCTGACTGCTGTCGTCCTTGGCAGACCGGTCTGCGCAGGGGCAGGTAGTAGGTCTGCCGCCATCGGCACTGATGATTGAAGCCTTCTGCTTTCGTGTAGTGGGGTCGGCAGCGGCATTGTTTGCTTTGGCGGCCCTACGTGTTATATACCGAGCCGGGGATGAAGGACCGGAAGTGCTGGAGGTGCCAGAGGTCCGGCTAGGGCCGGAGGTACCGGAGGTCCGACATAGGGTCCGGGCTGTATACAAGTGATCGCAACACCACAGGGGGTAAAGGGTGAGCGACTACCTTGACCAGCAGGTAGTCCGGTATAGAGGACGACGACCGGAGGTACCGGAGGAGGACGAGAAGTGCAAAGGCGACTCAGTGCAAGGAGTTAGAGCCAAGCAACATTAATTATCAATCTGAAGTACAAGTGTTACATCCCGAGCCAAAAGGGGAAAGAGAGACCTCCGGGATCTCCGGATGTGGATGCAAGTCCGGAGCATCTGGAAGAAGACCGGAGGTTCTCCTGTCGGCTGTTCTCGCAACACCACAGCTCGGAAGGGTGAGCGAACTGTCTGACTATCGAGCCGAGACTAGACGGAGGAGAAATGGGAATAGAAGACTCCGAAGGCAACCACGTGACCCCGGACGGAGCCGGACAGGTACCGGAAGGGGTGCAGAGTGATTCGGCGGATGCCGGAAGCAACCGGAGGAAAGCTGGTGGAAGCGGACAGGCTCTGTTGGAGCCCAACACAATGTAACAGACTTTGCGGAAGCGGTACACGTCCCGGACGGGACCCGAGTAACCGGAAGAGGTCCGGAAGGAGGGCGTGGGAACCGGGGCTGATCTGTGACAGTGCGGGAGACTCGGAGGATGCCCGGAAGGGAGCCGGAGAGGCACCAGATGAAGTGGAAGGGATTCGGCCGGAAAGGGCTTCAGCCGGGAACCGGACGACTGGAGTGAAGAATAACAAAGACAAACAAGATCCGGAGGTGTCGAGAAGACACCGGGATGAGGATGGAAGTAAAGGAAGACTCAGTCCATGAAGGAAGCCATGGAATAATGTTAATTTTCCAGATAGAGTACAGAATGTAATCTACTGGGATTATATAGACAAGTCCTTTATTGTAATACCGGAAGTGGACAAGTCAGAAGACTTTGGAACGTAACAATAAGTAGTGTCCCGAAAAGGAAATGCATGGGAAAGATTGGTAAGGGACAATAAGGAAGAAGACGGATAAAAGGGAAACACGTAGTAATATAATATGACACAAACCCGCTTGGCAGCGGACACAGGGACAACCATGGGAAACGTCCGGAGGGCCGGAGTCCCGATCGGTTCGGAGCGGAACCGGAGGCGCAGCCATGGAAACGAGCTGAGAGGGTTGGAGATGCGAATGGATGGCCACCTGATCCTACTGCGGGAAAGGGCCGGAGGTCCGGCGGCCGGAGCTGGACCAGAGGCATGGGAACAAGTCCTCGCAAGGCCTGCAAGCATGGGAATGTGTCCGGAAGAAACCAGGAGGAATGCGGAGGTGGAAAGGACTGTAAGGACAATGCGGAAATAACCGATTGGTCAGGGAAGGCTGAATAAAGGATGAGCTTCGTAATCAATCTAAGTGGGGATTGACCGGAGGGCTCCGAGAGGCAGGAGGACGGAGGGAGTCCGGAAGCGTGGGAACATTCCCGGAGAATGGACAAGCCAGGCCGGAGGGACTCGAAGGATCGGAAGGCATGATGATCGAGCTTTAGGAGTCCACGAGAAAGGGAGGCCAGAGTGGCTGTGCCGGAGATGCCGGAAATGGAAGGGAATGGAATGGCGGATTGGTGGAAATGAGTGGAATGGCTATGCGGAAATGACAAATGGTCCTGGAAGCCCGGAGGGTCGTAAGGAAGGAGTGGCTATGATGAGCTTAGTAATCATTTGAAATGAGATGTCACCGGAAGTGATGGTGACCTCTGGGAAGCTCCGGACAAACCGGAGCTGCGAAGAAGAGTGCTGGAAAGTGCATGGATATAACAACAAGACGTATTAAAGTGATATATATACTAAGTAGCTAATTGTATTCCATAATAGGAAGGAGTGTGGTTCTAAACAATAGAGCGTGTTGGAGGAAGTGATGAGAAGTCCTAAGACAATAAGAAGGAAGGTGAGAAGACGGATAAACGGGAAATGCTCAGTAATCCTTCATTGCGTAAAAACCCAATGATACACGGACGTCCAGAGGCCCCGGTCAATGACCGGAGCTCCGGCATGTCCGGAGGTACCAGAGGGGGTGGATGAGAGCCAGGAAGTGGCCGGACGTCAGAGGGAGGCTGCACGGATATAACACTACGCTTCCTTGTGGCCTGCTTGTTAATTTCACAGCATGTATCGCAGCAGGCCTGTGTAATAGCAGTTCTTCTTCTGCACCATGGCTTGTTGCACTTTTTTGTGTTAGAAGGGTCCTCGGGGGTGAAGGTATCCACACTGCATGAACAATTCGTTTTATTCAGTGAGAAAATTAGTGAAAAACTTTCATTATTTTTCAGACATTTTTCACAGAAAAAGTATCTGAAAATTATATAACTTTTTCCTTGATTTCTCGTTTTCTTTCAAATTTTTCACCCCAAGTTGTAAAAGTGCTAAAAAAATCATAAGTTTTTCACATACTTTTTCAGTGAAAAATGTCTGCAAAATAATGAAAGTTTTTCAATAGTTTTTTCACTGAAAAATTCGAAATGTTCAAGCAGTGCCATATTCCGAACTCGGAATAATATTTGAGAGAGGAGAAGCTTTGTTGATGCGCCTCCGCGTTGTTTGCAGAGGTTTATGGCACATGCTGATTAGATTTACCTTTTTTAGGAAATGTCATTGGTGGGGAGGCGTGGGTCAGTTCAATAGTGTGGCCTGGGACTCCCAAAACAAGGGTGCAACTTGTGCTTCTCACGAGATCAGTGGAAATACAATTGCTGCTCTCTACTGATGTTTAGGGCCTGAATAAAAATATGAGCAAGCTATATCATCATAATTGGCTTGAAAACAATCAGGGTCATTTATTCCAGGTGTTTAAGTGTGAGGGCAAGGTAAAGTGGACGAACTGGGATGTTTGAGCTGCTTAGTCATCAATTGGCGAGATTTTGTTATTTGTTTCCTCCATGCCCAAATTTCTTTGGTAGTGTGTGTACAGATATATAGGTTGTTTCCTCCCATTCTTTTGATATTTTGCTGCTCTTAGTATGGTAAGCCCAGAGGATGGAATCACGATTGTCACACCTGGTGTCACATCTTGGCCAAAGCGAACAAATCATGTTTCCTGCCTGAACTAATTAGTTCTCTGGATGAAAATTGCTGGAGAAGCTGTTATAAGTTGCATTCTGAATTGATAGAGCCCATAAAGTCACCAGAATTCCGAGATAGTCTTACAGCTAACGTCAGTACCGAAGGCGCGAACAAAAAATTTCCCATTTGGGACATTTTCGAAGAATTCCCCATACCTTGGTCAGTTCTTCATGGATTTGCATGAAACCAGGCTAGATAATTCAGGCTAATTCATGCGCAATTAGTGATAGAAGGAAATGAATTGGGCAGTTTTGGGAATAAACTCACCCTGGCGAGATCCAGGCATGTTCAAACAACCTGGTTTTTTGGGACAGAAGACTTACATGGATTCTAAAGGATGTCATAAAGTCACAATCACATAAATTTCATCAATGGATGTCATTGTTACAATATTTCCCAGTCACAGTGTTTTACCCATTGCCCCAAAGTAATCACGAGCACCACAGACTGAGTTATATGAGCTTACTATTCTATGACATGTTCCATGATGTATGGCTCGGGCAATCGCACCCCTCCCAAAAGAGGATCCACTGGGGGCACGCTGTCTATTACGATGCCCGGAAATCACCCGGAAATCACCTGGATATCCGAAATGTTCGGAACATTTCCGTCGTGATTTCCGAGCACCGCAAAAAACTCGGAAATCAGAAAAAGAACCAAGATTTCCGCGGTCCGTACATCCATGATTTGCGCTGTCCGGAAATCGTGAACATTTCGTGAACAAGCCTCAAGGCAACAGTTGCTCAATAAGGGAATAAAACACAGCAGCTGACGTCTGGGACCCCTGGCATCTCCAATCCTGATAGAAAAAGGAAGCTGGTCGACATATGTCCTATAATGTGCATGGGATCCTCTTGTACAGTTGTACTCTACTCTGCAAAGTATCACTGAGGAGTTATTCAAGGCACATTGTTTGATTTCTGTACACAGTTAGGTCTTTCGGACAGCGCGTGGGACGTGCCAAGGGGACTACTATTACACATGCGAGGCACCCTCATGCATCCGTGTCGTGCATGCCATCTCCGCAAAAACACCCTTTCATCGCACACCGCGCCGCCTTCCTTCCCGCCATCTCCCCTGAGTGCGGGTGGGCAGAGAGAGGGAGAGTTGCCTGGCTGGCGCCTTCCGAACGCGCGTGTACCGCCTCGTTGCTGCGCATCTCCCTGCACCTCCCATCCCCTCCCCTCGCCCTGCGCCCATGTGCCATTGATGCACGCACCGTGGCCCAATGACAACGACGGTGCCGTGCCCCGCATGCTCCCTCTCTCTCGATCGTCATCCTCTCTTCGGCCGTCCGCCGTCCACTCCCGCTCCCGTACACCAAACGCAGTGCACTCTGTCCGCACACGCCATGCACATCATATACGCTCCCTCCTCCCTTATCTCCCACTTCCCGTGTCTCTGCCCAGCGCCACTTACCCACCCACGCCTGCCGGAGGCATCCGCACCATGCAGGCACGGATGTGGCGATCGTGCCCACATCACAGGTGGAAGTAGATGGACAGCCTAATTGGGGACTCGTCTTTGACACGTCAGACACTCCCTCCTCGCGCGTCTCCCTCATCTCCCGCTTCCCACGTCTACGCCTCACACTGGGCCTATGCCCGGGTTGGCATCCGCACCGCACAGCACAGCACGCATAGATGTTGCTGGGTTGAGGCGGGGATCGTGCGCCCATTGCAGATTTACCCTCACCCCACCTCGCCTCGCACCCACGCCCGCGTGGCATCCGCACCACGAGCGCACCACAGTGCGCGCATGAACGTCGCGGGGCCGCGAGGATCATGCTCACGTCAGACGGCGCCGTGAGCAACTCACGTCACCGTGGTGATATTGGTGAATCTGGATTCACGGGGCTTGCAGGGCTCAACGGCAGGTACATATGCGTGCGACTGGGTTGTGGGCGAGGGCTGGGGCGGGTGGCGAAGCAGCGTGCTATGTGCGGGAGGAAAATGACACTGGAACACGTTCAGGGTGCTGAGCGCGCAAGTCGCCGTGTGCGGATCGGGGTGGTAACGGAGCGCCGGGGTGCTGCTGTGTGCGTAAGAGAACTGGCAGATAGAATCGCAAGCCAGCGTCGAGCGATACTACGCAAACGCGAATGGGGAGCCCAAGCAGCAGATCTAGCGTATATATTGTCTGTCCACTGCTGGTAATGTATGGAGGAGAGGGAATCCTATGGATCGTCAGCGTGCGGACAAGGAGGTTTGAGGTGACGACGCAGAGACGGATTTAGAATAAGGAGGACATAGGTGGCAGAGGCGAAGGCGGAGGAAGCCGCAGATCGTCTCCCCCTCCGATACTGCACGAGTTTCGCAAGTCAAATGTATGCAAAACGCACACGAGGCAACGAATGAAAAGCGGGAGACGGGATGCGAATGATCCCGGAGCTGCGTGTCAAATCGCAGAGGGTGCCCGCCCGTATAGTTCACCACCGAGCACGAAAGGTAGATGTCGGGGACGGACACGGAAAATAATATTTGTCCGTATTTTGCTTTGTTTGAATATTTCCACTGGTGCGAACTTCCCGAAAGCGGGTGCTCAATTCAAACGCTGCTACAGCCGACCAGTGCGTGCTCCCCTTCGCTATCCTCGGCAACGCCTCCCTCCCTCCGTCAACAACATCAACTGCTACATTGACATTGTCTTCCCAACTCAGGGTCGTGTCTGTCGCGGCATCCGGCACAACCTCCTCTCATGTGATACACTTCTCCGCGCTCAGGTGCCTCGCGCTCGCGCCTCGGGCGCAGACACCGGCGGTGCAGTTGACACCCAGACGGACTAAAGCAGGGCGGCGGTGCGAGGGCCTCTGTGCGTATTTGATGATGTCGGTTGCGACAGCAGACCGGCCGACTTGCACCCTTGTCTTACATACTCACTCGTTTATGCCTAGCTATGAATGTAGTAATATACTCTGTCCTCGCTCGTACACCATCCTAAAAGAGGCACCACAAGTCAGCAAAAGCAAAGTAAGATGCAAACTAGCGCATACTTCGACCTGGCATTCCACGTATGCGCATGCTGGGCACACCTTACTTCTGCCCAGTACAACTCTGCAGACGGGGAAAGAGGTTGGGATGCGAAACTCGCGGGGAATGAATGGCTTACATCGCGGTCGCATCAGCAAACGAGCAACGCTCGCAGCACCATGACCCAAAATAGATCTCTTGCACCGCGGCGCGAGACGACTCTGGGGGTTGCGAACTGCCCAGCATCGTATGGGAACGCCGCGTGACGAGGGTGACTGGAGCAATATGTAGGAGCCGCTGATGAGGCCGCGAGCTTGAGTACCGCTGGTCGTTCTCCTCCTGTAGTGCGTCTGCAGGCTAGGTGGTCTTGCACGTTACGGAAGAATGCAGCGAAAAACGCTGCGCACACTTGCGCACTCGGTTCGGAGTTGGTCCCAAGCCCGACCTCAAACCACGTGCTTGCAGGTCTGCGACAAGTAGATGCACCGGGAGGTGCACGCGAGTGTGGCATCGTCGGGCACACCAATTATAGCAGGGGTGGTGCATATGGTGCTTTGCCTCCATGAACAGATGTGTAATGGATCAGAGATGTAATGTGTCAGTAACTCTTCCTAAATCAAAGACAAAATGAGAACACACCAACGGAGCGTGCAGTCGCCGAGACTAATCCAGATCCACAAAAAGGCCGATATTATAAGAGTTGCTCGCAAGTTAAAATGAAGACACATTTGAGATGCCGACTTCGGAACAAAGTACTTCAAAACTCAGTCAATATCAAAGAGGTTTCAGTTGAAAAGGACATCCTCACCAACTTAAGCTTCGAACTGCCAACGTCCGCTTGCAAGCCACCCGTGCGAAGCTGAGACCAATTCTAGATACACAAGATGGTCAGAATTCTAAGGGTTGCGTCCAAGCAAATGAGGACGTACTTCAAATGGAAAGGATCAAGTGTGCCAGGTTTGAGAGCACAAGCTTCTGCTTCTATGGCGGCGCCAAGTGGGGTGGGTGCAGGTGGGTGCAGGTGAAGAACATGGCACCGGGGTCCTGCTCGGACTGTCGGAGGTTACAACTCCCATCAGACTACTCGCGTAGTAGTCTGATGGGAGCTGTAACCTCCGACACGGAGGCGAAGAGGTGGAGAGCATCATGCTCCTATCGGATGTGCGTGACCATTCAGAAACATTCCAACCAAAGATTAGACTACAGAGAAAGGGAACACACCTAACTTGAAAGCGAAATGCCGCAAACGCACAGTCTATTGGAGTAAACAAAGGTCAGCCAGAAGTGCCATTAAAAAGAACGGCACCGACCTTGAAAAAAGATACTGTCGAATGGATGTCGGATGGACGTGCAGCAATACTTCAGGTTTACCTGCACGAAACCGAAACTTGGACACAACCCGTCGGTCGTTCACAAGCCTACTTGGCAACACTGGCGCGGGTTACACTGGGGGCACACTGTGAAATGCGGGGCCCGGAAATCACCCGGAAATCACCCGGATATCCGAAATGTTCCGAACATTTCCTGGGTGATTTCCGAGCACCGCAAATAACCCGGAAATCACAAAAAGAACCAAGATTTCCGCGGTCCGTACATCCATGATTTGCGGTGTCCGGAAATTGGATGAAATAGTGAACAAGCCTCGAGGCAACAGTTGCTTGATAAGGGAATAAAACAAAGCAGCTGACATCTGGGACCCCTGGCATCTCCAATCTTAATTCAAAAAGGAAGCTGGTCGATATTCACATATCCCATAATGTGCATGGGATCCTCTTGTACTCTACTCGGACATGCCAAGGGGACTACTATTACACCTACGAGGCGCCCTAACGCATCCGTGTCGTGCACAATGAGGCCATCTCCGCAAAAACACTCGCGCCGCCTCCCTTCTCGCCGTCTCCCCCGAGTGCGGGTGGGAGTCGATCCGCGGTGCGCGGGTGGGGTGGAGAGAAGGAGAGTTGCCTGGCTGGTGGCGCAGCACGCTGGCGCCTTGCGAGCGCGCGTGTACCGCCTCGTCGCTGCGCATCTCCCCGCACCCCTCGCCCTGCGCCCGCGCGCGCCACTGATGCATGCACTGCGGCCCGACGACAACGACGGTGCCGTGGCCCGCATGCTCCCTCTCTCGATCGTCATCCTCTCCCGGCCCTCCGCCGTCTGCCGTCCACTCCCGCTCCCGTACACCAAACGCGGTGCTCTGCCCGCACACGAAACTCCGCGCTATGCACACCACATACCCTCCCTCCTCCCTCATCTCCCACGTCTCGTGTCTCCGCCCAGCGCCGCCTACCCACCCACGCCCGCCGGAGGCATCCGCACTATGCACGCACAGGGCCTCGACTGAGAAACACGTCAGCGTGAAGATCCAATACGACGGGTATAACGCACTGTTGGAGATATCCAAGATATCGTCGATGATCAAGAGTAAGCTGCGGCACCAAGAGTAAGCTTTCCCGCTGGCTTCTGTTAAGGTCGCTATCTATCATCAGCTCCGCCATGCCAATGATGCCGTTCAAGGGTGTCCTGTACTGAGTCAGCCAAAGAATGACCTCGAAAGCAAAACGCTCACCGGATTTCGTGACATATTGGCCAAGAACTCGCTCTTACTTTTATTGGCCAACTCGGCAGTTTCTCGCGCAGTGGTGCTTTTTTGAAAACTGTCGCGCAAATCGTAGACCATTTGGTTGATCCCCCCTTGAGCTAATCCATCTCACCACTCGCTTCGACAGTGATGAACGAGGTGAAGTCTCCGTCTGAAGTTGCCTTCGAGATCTGTGCAAAGCCTCGTCCTTAAGTCGTCAAACTGCTGGCCATCGTATTGACCTATACGCTAGCACGATAACAGTCAGCGCACGCTTGCAGGAACGCAGAGAACCTACGCGATCTCCAGCCATATGCCTTGTACGTTGCCGACTTCAGCCTGGACCCCATATTCCCCTTGGCACCGACCTCCAATGCGACATTTTCGACTTCGCTTGCGAAGATCGCTAGTGATCGATCATGTCGTTGATGGTATTGGCGAGACTCAGCTTCTCTCCCGACACGGACAAACCGGCAATCTTGCGCGTCAGATCGCCCTTCGCTACGGATTCTACTCGGAGTCAGAGAAGGAAAAAAATGGAGACGACAAGTACACACCGTTGCGTCCGAGATCGTCCGCACTGGTGCGTATAGTCAGTATGGCAAGCTACAGCAAGACTACATTGCACGCACGTTGTTGGCCATGATTGACGTTGTCCGTTAGATCTTTCCAGGTTCCTTGCACACCCTCGACTTCTGTTTGCCCGCCGAGCTTTCCCTCCGTGCCGACCTAACGCGCGACTCTCGTCACTTCAGCAGCAAACTGACTCAATGAGGCGGTCATCTCATTGACAGGACAAGCGATATGGAACGCACTTGGCTCGTAAGATTCGAGGCCATTTTCTGCATCGAGATGAGTAGTGACTCTTGAGTGCAGCAGAAAGACTCACATTGACGTTGTCGGTGAGATTCTTCACGTGCCTCGACCCTCGCCTGCCTGCCAAGCTTCCCGTAGGTCCCGACTTCAAGCGCAACACGAGTCGCTTCGCTCGAGAAGTTGCCCAAGCGAGCGACCATCTCGTTGTTGGTGACTTTCAGGTCGAGCATCTCGCCACTAACGTCGACGTCGATGGTCTCCTCCCAAGTCCCCATACGCCACCGCCTTTGTGACCAACGAGATCGAGCGGACTTGATTCGTGAGATTCAACGCCATTTTCTGCGCCGACATGAGCCCCCGTTCGGGAAGAGAGAGAAAAAAAAATCACATTGAGGTTGTCAGTGAGGTCCTTCCACGTCCCCTGCACACCTTCTTCTCCGTCTGCGCCTTCTTCTCCTCCGCCGTCCCCTTCTTCAGCCGCTCGAAGATAACGTTATCCGCGCCCTTGCTAAGCAAAATAGCCGCGGCTCCCCGTTCCCGTCCTTCCCCTACCCATCCTGAAGCCCGTCGTCGGCATCGCCACTCCCCAGATTCCGCAGCACCACGTTCACCTGCTTTCTCGCGCTCGTAAACCCGAGTATATTCAGCAACCCGTACCGCTCGACCGCGCTGGACGCAGGGAACGGCGTCTGCAGAACCACTTCGCACTCGCGCCCCCGGAACACGTACCCGATGTCCGGCGCCGCCTCCTCGGGACTCTGCGCCTTGTACGCGAGCACCGCGCCCGTTTCCGGGTCCGTCGACGTGAGGACCGTGCGACAAAGCGCGAGCCCCGAGAAGAAGCCGTGCAGCGCGCGCTCGTGGTCCGCGTTGGGGGTCTTCGGGTCTGCGTGCGTGAACGGCGGCGGCGAGGTCCGCCGTGAGCGCTGCGTCGGTGAACCGCTGTTTTGTTGTCGTAGCTGGGCCGGGCCCGCTGCGTGTACTGCCCGCATTGCTAGAGTCGACGACGGTGGAGGATGGGCGGGCGTCTCCGGTGGTCGCGGAGATGGGGTCACCATCCGGCGTCGGGTCACCGTTGTACACCCCTTTCCACCCATTGAGCATTCCCGGAAGACCATGGAATTCTGCGAGCGCGATTCGGTTTCTTTGTTTTCGAAAGATAAAGATTTCAAGGACGCACCTACGTGAATGTGCCAGTCTTGCTTGCAAAAACGTACTCGATCTGCCCAAGGTCATCCGACAAGTTCCAGGATCGGGTCTTGCCCTTGTAGGAACAGTAGTCCTGCGGTGTTTTCTGGTTTACAAAGACTGTTCGTTTTGGCCCCGACTGTCGTTTGCGCGAGAAAAATGGATGCTCCGCGTCGTAGTTGACGAACGCGTAGCTCGAGCGCGAGATGAGGAAGATGCTGAGGACGCCCGCGATCCCGCTTTCGGCCTCCGCGGAACCCGTGCTCGAGGTCGCTGCGGAGGAGGACGGCGACGTGGTGGAGGACAACGCGGACGACGCCACCTGCGTGAAGAAGCGCCACAGCTCGTCGTGGCCTGCGTAGCTCAGGACATCGCCCGCCCACATGACCCACTCGGAGCGGTGCGCGGGCGGGTTGGGGTGGTACGCGAGCCGCACGAGCAGTTTCTCGCGCCCTTGCGGAGGGGCTCTGAGCGGAGACGGATGACGAGGATGACGTGGACGCGCGCGTACGTCGGGGACGCGGGGTACGAGACGTGCTATGCGCGGGGGAGTCGGGGTGCGGCGGCGGGGGAGGGGGGGGGGGTGGTGGTAGACCGGATACGGCGACGCGACGGCGGGGATGGTGCCGTCGTACAGCTGCAGCGGCTGCAGCTGGTACCGGAAACCCAAACGATGCTACGTACCGCGCGATGAGCGTGTGCGCGCCGGGGGCGACGAGGACGAGGTGCATTTCCGTCTCCCCTTTCCGTCTCCCCGAGTTCGGCGCGGTCTTCGGTTCGGGGTGGCGAGAAGTTGGCACGCAGAGGTGAGGAGCCGGCGTGCACCTGCATGGAAACGCGTCGTTAGCGAGTTTTCGAAGGATGAAAAGACTCGGAAAAGAGAGAGAAAAGAAAGGGAGGAAAGAAAAAAGGAAAGAAACGAGCAAGAAAAACACTCACCGCCCCATCGAACCCCGTACACACCCGCGCCGCCCATGCCCCACTACCTCCTTCCTCTCCTTCTCCCTCTCCTTCGTCTCTTTCTTCAACCGCACACCCACTCATCTCCGCCCACGCACATACCACCAGGTGTCCTGCTGGCCGCCGGAGGAGTGGTGTTGATACGTAAACGGAGGCGGGTATGCGGGGGCGGCGGGGTAGACGTGCACGGGGTACGTGGAGAACGGCGGCTGGTGCTACTGGGTGTAGGGGGGATACCCGGGGGACATAGTGTCAACGATTTGGCTCTTGCGGTCTTACGAACGATGTAGGTCAATGCAAATAGTTTTAAAAATGGTGTCGTTACCTTGACTTGATGCCATTCGAGTATCCGGGTCCAAATGCATACCGTTGAATGCCGGCGTCAGCGGCGCATTGAGCGGCGGCGGCGCCAGTGCGGAACGCTGGAATAGTGGGGCAGGGTCGCGGGCGAATATATGACCGAGGGCGCTGCAGATGCAACTCTATTTTGAGGCAAGGTGTATGGTTGCTCTCGTCGCGTTCATCTTGGTCCGGGGCGCCCGAACTCAAGGTGAGCTTCGCAGATGATGGGGGAAGGTGGAGACACGTACACAGGGGCAAACAGTAACTCGTTAGAGCCCATTTGTTTGGTTCCGAAGCCGATGCCATTTCTGGACAACTTGTCACTTGAAATTATCTACTCTTCCTCAAACAGTCGCGTCGCGTCAACATCACAGGTGTGTAACAATGTGACCATTCGCGTCGAGAACTGACGGACATCCGTCAGTCATCCATTCTCTAGAGCAGGAAGACCCTAACCGCGGCGCAACGCGCAACCCCCACTTTATTACTGTCATCAACGAACCCGTGCGCGACCTCAAGGGAAAGAAACGCGCGACCCCGGGACCAAACTATGACAGCGAAGAGTCCGCCGGCCCCTCTGACAAGCGCCCACGCACCACCTCGTATTCTCTGTCGCTCCTACCGTCGTGTACCCAATGCGCAATCTTGCCGTATCCCGGTCTTGTGCAGCAAGCTCACCCAAGATCTCGTACATCGATCTTGCCGAGCAGATCCTAAGCGTACGTCTTGGCGCATTTGACTCGTCTCCTAGTACTGACAGCCGCACAGACGATGGAAACAATTTCCGAAAAGTTTCCAGCTCAATTGTGCCCGGAGGGTGAGCTCTCCGCACTTTTTCTCCATCGCCGTCCAACGCACCGCGATCCACGCCGCGTCCAACTGTTGCCGCAACGTCTGCCCGGCCACTCGTCGCAGATCCGCAGCGTCTCGCCCGTCATCACGCTCGTCATTAGCGCGCTGCCGCTCGTCGATCTCCTCCTCGTCAAAGTCCCGGCGCTATACAAGCCGATCTTCCGCCATGAAGGTGTGTTCCACGAGATCGAGGTGCTCTCCGGCCGCAACTTCGTCTCTGCCGTCAAGCCGAAAGACAAGGACTCGAAGAACAAGGAGAAAGAGAAGGAGCCTTCGGAATCGCCAGTGCTGCGGACAACGCCGAGCTCCCGCCGCCCCCGCCGCCCCCGCGTCGGGCTCCGTGCCGATGCCCGGATTCAAGAAGCTGTCATCCCTGTCGCTCGAGCCCGAGGATGCGTGCTAGCGTCATCCAGTTCAAGTACCTCTCTCTGGTGACGAGAAGGGCGCGGGTGGCAGTTTGTTTGGGGCGTTTCAGCGCCTTCAGGAGCATAGAAGGAGGCGGCCGAGGCCCTACACGAGCTGGCCGAATTGTTCGGAGCGCCGCATTCATCCGTATCAAGCTTTGAGCTGCTGCAGAGCGGGATGGTGGATGGCCTGCTCCAGTTTTCGACGGACAGGGAATGGGAGTGTCAGTTGGCCATCTTCTTTACATCGCTAACCTTTCGGTGCATTAGTGAGTTTGACGGGACGAACGGAGCTTCTCCTGCTTTTGGTAGGCGGAGGACCGAAGTCGTTGGGGCCACCCCGATGCAAACGCCCTTCGCTGCCTTCGTAAAGAAGCTCCAGGCGAGTCATTTGATGTTGGGACAGTGGCTAAGGGTGTCGACGGTGCGATCAAGTTCTTCCTTTCTGTTTCCTCCCATATTCAGTAGCATTCAGACTCGAAACGGAGTTCCCCCTCGATGTTAGCAAGACAGCTTCGTCTTCGTTTGGTCGCTGGAGACGAGTGGGACGTACCGCGGAATATCCACAGCATCCTCGGCTTTCGCCACTTTCCAGGCCCCCCACGACTACCTTCGCCCCCGTGTCGCAGGATTACTCGGGAGCGGCTCGCGACTGTCGGGTATGCTGGCGGCGTTAGCCGCGTCTGGTTTCACAGGCTCGCCGTCCCGCACCCCCGCGGAAGAGGCACCTCCACAGCCGCCCATCGCACCCCCCGCCCCAGCGGCGGAAAGCAGCTCGGCCGGTGCTTCAGCCTCGGGATCCACGATAACTCGGAGGCGGAGTCAACGGCTGAGCACAAAGAACGCACCTGCTGCTGATGCGTCTACGTCGGACGCCCCGGTAGCTGGCTCGGGCACTGACGGCGGACGAGGAGGAGGTTGCCGCTGAGGTGTACGATGACAACATGATCCGGATAATTCCATCTCGGATAAAATAGTGACGCTTCCAATCGCGGAAGGTTCGCTGGCATCTTGTCCCTTGCATCTAGATGGCTCGAAAGTTGAGGCCCCGACTCCCGACGGAACTAGGGTGGCAACACCGAGTTTGAAAGACGGACAACCTCCACCGGTGCCGCGCGCCCCGACGACGCGAGCTTCTTATGCATCTGCCCTGAAAGCAAAACCTACTGACTGGCACCTTGAATTCTCTATGGACGACCAAACCTTACCGCTTGATTGACCATCTACGGTGCGATGCACCAGCATGAGATGAGGAAAAAAACAGGTGCATTGCCCCAAAATCTTATCTGGCAAGGCATGTATACGGTCAAGTTCAAGAAGGTCCCGCGGGTCCCTTCCAGCCGCTGATGGTGCGTATCCTCACACTCCACTGGACATGGTTTTGATGATCAAACAAGCTCGTTCAGAAGGTGAAGGGACCTCAAAGAGTCGGTCACCGAGCCCTACACTCTCCTCCTTATCGGAAGACGCTCCGCATGCCAAAATACTGTGATGTGCTTCGCGGTCTGCATCAGCTCAATACGTTGGAAGCTGAGCGTTCTATGTTTATTGGAGAGAAACGGAATCTTCCCGAATCCGCGTTCGTCAACAACAAGCTCACCGCTAAACTCACGCGTCAGCTGGAGGAGCCCATGATTGTGGCTAGGTACGTTCTTCCCTCACTGGAATAAGATGGATTCATCCTCTGACCTGTCTTCCGCAGTTCGCGTCTGCCTGCTTGGGCTTTGGATCTACCACAGCATTCGGATATGCGCGTCTTATCCTGAAGTGGCAAAGTCAGCAGGCTCGCGTCCAAGATACCTCGCGACGGGATGAAGGGATTAGGTTCCTCAGCCGATTGCAACGACAGAAAGTTCGCATCTCGCGAAAACACATTCTAGAGTCTGCTGTGAAGGTCTTCGAGCTGTACGGGTCTTCTTCTTCGGTCCTTGAAGTCGAATATTTCGAGGAAGTCGGAACGGGTCTGGGCCCCACGCTGGAGTTCTACTCTTTAGTATCCAAGGAGTTCGCACGGAAAGACCTCAAGATATGGCGGGATGCTGATACCGCGGGAACCAGCCCTTACGTCAACCATCCTAGCGGTCTTTACCCTGCGCCCATCAGCCCTCAAGACATTGCAAGCGATGGAGGACAGTAAGTCTGACGTCCCTGATATCTGCTTGGCGATCTAAAGGCAACGCACACATATCTTCCGAGTGATCGGTCAATTCGTCGCCAAAGCTATGCTCGATTCCCGCATCATCGGCCTGTTGTTGAACAAGATCTTAAGATTGTTCTTGGAGAAGTCCCACTGACCATCGCCACGCTGAAAGTACGTTCTTTTCACTTCCTTCTCGTTGGCATTAGATGCTCATATATTGTAGCTTGTGGACATTTCTCTTGCTAATTCGCTCGACAAGATCCAAAATATTGTCGCAGGGATGGTGCCGGCCGAAACCGACAAAGTTGGTCACTCGACAGAACCATTTGATGGATACCTGCCGATTCCTATAGCTGAAGCGCAAAGTCGCCCTGCTCGGAACCGTCAGCATCGATGATTTAGCGCTCGACTTTACGATCCCTGGATATGACATCGAGCTTCGGGTGAGTCGTCCGAATACGTCCTGTTCCTGATCTGTCATTGCGTGATTGTAGCCCAGCTACGCTGCGCAACCCGCCCCCGCCGCGGTGGACGCTCTTGCGGCGGGCTTTGCTCGCCAACGCATCGGCGGCGGGAGTGGTGGGCGTGGGTGGGCGTCGGTGTCGAGCGCCCGCCGCTGCACCCCGCGCACCCACAGGCGCAGGGCGCGGAGTCGCATGATCCCACGGGGGGCCTCAGTGGAGAGCGCCACTCCGGCACACCCGCAGGCGGGGCGGGTAGGGTCGCATGATTCGGCGGGGAGTGGACATGCGCATTGGCGCGGGAGCAGGAGTGGGGGTTTCGGTGGGGCGCGCCCGCAGCTGCATACTGCGCACCCACATGCAGGGAGGATGGGGTCGCATGATCCTGTTGCGAGTGCGGGCGGGAGCTTCGGCGGGGAGCGGCTGCCGGTGCATCCGGCGCAGTTGCAAGGGGAGGGTTGGTACGCCGTATGATTCTGGTGGAATCGGGCATGTGCATACGGGTAATACGGACTAGGTGGTGTGGCCTGTGGCGCGCCGGCTGGGCCTGGGTCGCATTCCTCTCCCTCCACCGCTACTTCAGCTACTTCAAGTTCTAGTTCAGCAACGGCGGCACCCAATTCGGCGTCGACGGCGTCGGCTTTGGCGGCGCAGGCATACAAGTACGTCCCGCCGCCAAGCACCGTCGTGCAGCACCCGCCGCAGTATCATGTCGGTGCTTGGTGTTGGTGTTGGTCTGGTGGGAGGGGCGCAAATAATGTACTCGGGCTTAGCGCGCCTGATTCTGCCTTCACCGAGGTCGTGTGGAAACTAGCGCTTCGTCCACGTTTCACGATCTTTGGAATTGAATTGCGCGTCGTAGAAGAATAAAACGCGTTGTGACTCATTTCCGCGTACCGACTCGGGGTTCAAATTTTTCTGGTTGAACCTCTACATGCGTCTCGTGTACTCGGACTTGGACTCAGAAGCTTCCAACTCAAGCAAGTCCTTTGCTTCCTTGTATTATATTTCCACACCATGCCTAAGCATTGAAGCCAGGCTTCGATGGACATTCACTCAGTTATATCGTCGAATTTCTTTACTTTTCAACCAACTTATCGCTAACCCCGCTCTTTTTTACGCAGGTCCCGGTTCTCGGTCTTATAATACAACATCTCGTATTCCGGTACGTGCTCACTTTGAATCAGAAGTTGGCTTGGTATTTAATGGCATTATCTTTGAATCAGATCTCCGCGGGTTGAAGATTCAAGGACCGAAGATTCGACTTGCAGTGGCATTAATGAGTCGAAGCATTTGAATCAATTTATACATTTACACTTCGACTTTCTTTTTCCTCCCACCTCTTCCCTTCATGCGCAATACTGACTTGTCTTTCTGACCAGACTCGACGTCTTGTCCTGGAGTCAATTACTTCGAAGTGCGCTCTTTCACGGCCAAATACCCACCTCCGGGGCCCAACAGGGACTCTCGATGCAACTTGAAAAAAGTGTTAGCCGCGCGTTCTGTGCCTTGCATTTCTAATGGATCTTTCAGTTTCAGCTCCAACGCATTTCATTGCAAAATTAAGGTCAAAATATATGGTACTGCGAGAGAGTCGCACGCGTCGCGGGCGCAACCCGCATCCCCGTGCCGTGCACCGAATTGACGCCATCCCATCCCCGGGGCTCATGTTTACTGAAACGTGGGCGTGAGTGGTGCATCCACAGCAACGCAATTCGCGCACCCAAATCGCGGCCTTCGCAGCGCCGGCTCCTTGTCGAACGGGGCGGAAAGCGGGCGCGAGCGCTGCTTTTCCTGCGGAATTTGCGCACCAGACTCGGGAATTCGCCTGCACGGGACGCATCGGGCGAGGGACTTGAAAAGAGGGGGAGAATGGCGTGCAACGAGTCCGGGCGGGCGGGTGATTTGCAGCATGAGTTGCACAGCCTGAATCGGGCGCTCTTGCCTGTAGCGCACCAGTTCCGAGCCCTGGCGCGTCTTGTGGTCGTGTGGCCCGTGTGCATCCTTCCACGCACTCGCCGATCGCAGCCGTGTACACCATGTCCGAGGCGGATTCGCATCGGCGGTGCGCGCGCGGCTTCGGTTCGGGTCCCAGTTGAAACAAGGGAGAGTCTCACCCGAACTTCCCTGCAGTTGCCGCCGAAATTCCTTGTCTTTAATTTGTATCGAATTCTGCAGGCTGTCAATAGATTGTGTCAACGCAGAGTGGAATTCGTCAGATGCTGCAATAGGATGTCAATTATCTCGCAAAAGTGGAAATGAGGAGATGTGACAGACCACGTAAGCCAAAACATTCCCTGATGCTATGCCGAGGGGGATAGAAAGCAGAAATCGAGATGGCCAAGCATCGATAATGCGAGATCCAATTTGACGCTTTAGTACAGTCGCAGCATTTTCCGAGGAGAATCTCCAGTCAGCATCTGGAAAGTCGCGGGGTTGGGTGACAATGCACATTAAATTAACCCGGTGTCGAAACACACAATAACGCGCTCCGCAGCACCACGCAGGGCATCTGGAGGCCAAATGAGGGCCGGCTTATGTTTCTCGTTGCTCAGCCTGAAGTCAAATCACGATCGTGGTTTCAATAGAGAAAGGCAGAAAAGAGGGTCTGAGATCCTTGGACAATGAGAACAGGTGTTGAGGGAAACTTTTGCGCACATATCGGTACGCGGATCCGGGAGGCGCTGCGGACGCAACTCTATTTTGAGGCAGGGTGTTTGGCTGTCCTCGTCACGTTCGGGTGCCGAGATTCATTTTGAGGCGTGAGGCGTTCAGATCTACATAGAATGGTCAGGGGCGCCCGAATTCGAGGGTGCGTGCCACTGCACTTCGCAGGCGGAAGGTGGAGATACGTACATAAGCACAAACAGCAACTCGTGGTATCCGGTCCATTTGTTTGGTTCTGAAGCCAATGCCTTATCAGGACAACTTGAAAACTCTTCAGCGTCGCGTCAACATCCGAGTCACAGGTGCGTAGGACTGTGACCATTCGCGTCGGGAACTGACGGACATCCGTCAGTCCTCCTATATATATACAGCGCAACTCCGCGCCATTTTCCGCTGCGCCGACTCTCACCTCAAATTGACTCAGGGCGCGACGGGTTGGAGGACGAGCGGTTGCAGTATGTGCACTGTCTGACTGATTCCTTCTCTTCGCAGGCACGCGTGCGCACGCCCCTGTGGGACGCTGCTTACTACTTGGCCTGAACGTTCGTTCTTCGTGTTAGGGCGATCGATTTTGGGCGCTGTCCTTCCCTTCCTGCGCTAACCTGGATTTCCTACTCCATACACACCATCTATTCACTCGTGCGCCACCGACGACATCATCGGCGCACCCACCACTACCAACTCACACATTGCGCCGCAATACAGCCAACAGTCGTATTCGTGTGCGATACCGGGGCACCGCTTCTCGAGCGCGTCAGACATGCCACCACAGTCGATCTGCTCATCCGTCGCTAGCGCGTCGATGTCCCCGACCTCGCTCGACCCCGACGCGCTCCCCGTGCCGCCGCCGCTGCTGCCGTCGACGTTCCCCGCGGGCCAGTTTAACGGGAACGGGCACGGGCACGGCGGCAGCGCGGTGAGTCCGTAGGTATATCTCTGGCCCCTCGCAAATTTATTTCCTTGTTCATAGTCCTTCACAGGAATGCATCCGACGGAGGAAATAAGCGCCAAGTGGGGGCGCGTACACACTGACGGTCGGTGAGCGGCTCACTGCCGCAGGCCTTTCACGCTAACCGCACATTTAGATGTGAGCCCAGCAGCTTTTCATTCGCCAAGTGCCAATCTCTGAGTTGAGCAGGGTTTTTTTCTCGAAATTTGAAATACTTCTTACCTCTCATTCCGCAGCACTAATCTCTGATCCCAGTGAGTGCCTCCACCGAACGAGGTGTAAGTTTATTTCGCTCCCATCCTTGCTGATTCCGAAACGAACAGCGATTTGCTTGCGTCGGAGTCAACAGCACACTCACAGTTTTGACCCGGCGAGTGCAGGCAAGATGATGGTCATATCGCTCGAGAAGGCCCGTGCTCAAAGAGTCGACGAGGAGGGACGTGGAGGTGTTTGCGAAAAATGGGCTGCGGACGCTGTGTGTTGCGTGGCGCTTGCTCTTGCAGAACGAGTACACGCAGTGGGGACGAGTGTATGATGCGAAGAACCGGGTGGAGGGGCGCGAGGAACTCGAGCGCGATTTGACGATCCTCGGCGCGACGGCGCTCGAGGACAAGCTGCAGGAGGGTATTCCCGAGGCGATCGAGATGCTCCACCGCGCGGGCATCAAGCTTTGGATTCTCAGCGCTCCTTTCTTTGCTTGCTTCATCGATTTACTGACTCCCCACCCGCAGGAGACAAACTGCAAACCTGCTCAAGGCGGACCTGGATCTGAAGATCCTCTCTGCAGACTCGCAGCAGGAGCGAGGCCTGACTGAACAAGATCGCGTCCGTCTTCAGCCCGCCATCGTGGGACCCGCACAAGCGCGGCTTTGTGCCTGGCGCACAGCGCGCGTTTGCCGTCGTCATCAACGGGGACACCCTCGCGCATGCGCTGAACCCCGAGCTGAAGGAGATGTTCCGCACTCTTGGGACGCAGTGCGAGACGGTTGTGTGTTGTCGTGTGTCCGTCGGTCACTCTTCG
Source organism: Mycena galericulata (assembly GCA_029289565.1). NCBI lineage: Eukaryota > Fungi > Basidiomycota > Agaricomycetes > Agaricales > Mycenaceae > Mycena > Mycena galericulata. The sequence continues at coordinate 80,550 of JARKIA010000345.1, forward strand.
GCGCTGCCAGCTGCAGCCGCACACGCCACGCCCGAGGCGAATTCGCCTCGGCGGCGCGTGCGCGGCTTCGGGACCTGCGTCGAAGGGAGCGAGAACCAGAATGGACCTGCGAGCATTCCAGGCTGTAGATTTGCTGAACGAGATTGGCGTGATCGTTCATTGGGGTATCAAGTCCGGGAGCCGGGCCGCCTGTTTGGTGTCTCATCAAATGGTGCCTCGTGTTAAGGTCGTGTTCACTCCCTCACAGATAGTCTCCACCCTAACAACAAGGCCACCCTCCACAGAACCTGAAGACACAGAATCCTGGGGTAATTATTCTATGCCACACTGAGCGCATTGTGGATGCTAACCTGACTTTTTTATGCTTCAGTGATCACGGGAGCCTCCCGATTTCTATGTCCCCATTGTAATGCATGCATGGCTCTCAATTGCCTTGTTATCTCGATTGAACATGTCCTCTTGAGCCGACTTCATCTGTGAGCCGCATATCTCATTGTTGGCTGGGTCTGAGAATAGGCAGATCGTTCAAGCTTCGGCTTCGCGCGGGTAACACCGCAGCGAGTGGGCTTGTTGAAGGCGCGGGTATTGTCCAAGGTTCGGCTTCGCGCGGGTAAAACCGCAGCGAGTGTCCTTGGTGACAATGCGGACATTGTCACAAGTCGGCTTCGCGCGGGCAACCGCAGCGAGTGTCTTGTGGCTAAGGTCCACATCGTGTCCAAGTCGGCTTCGCGCGGGTAACCGCAGCGAGTGTCTTGGACCGGACGCCAGCCTCCAAGTCGGCTTCGCGTGGGCAACGCCTCAGCGAGCGGGCTTGTGAACGATGTGGACATTCGGCTTTGCACGGGTAAACCTATAGCAAGCGGGCTTGTGAACGACCGACGGCTGTTTCCAAGCTCGGCCTCGTGCGTAACCCGCGCCAGTGTCGCCAAGTTGGCTTGTCAAGTTGTGAACGACCGACGGGTTGTGTCCAAGTTTCGGTTTCGACCAGGTAAACCTGAAGTATTGCCACACGTCCATCCGACACTATTTCGGACTCTCAAGGTCTGTCCCGTTCTTTTTAATGGCACTTCTGGCTGACCTTTGTGTATTCGAATAGACTCTGTGTTTGCAACACTTCAATAGGGCAAAGCATTCTTATTTCACTCCCAAGTTAGCAGGTGTGTACCCTTTCTCTGTAGTTTAATCTTTGGTTTCAATGTTTCTGAATTGTCGCGCACATCTGATAGGATTATGATGCTCTCCACCTCCTCGCCTCCGTGTCGGGGGTTACAACTCCCATCACATTACTGCGCGAGTAGTGTGATGGGAGTTGTAACCTTCGACAGTCCTGGTGCCCCTACTCGTTCCGTGCGGTGCCATGTTCACCCGAACCCACCCACTTGGTGCCATTGTAAAAGCAGATTCTGCTCTCAAAACTCTCAAACCGACATACTTGATCATGAGGAAGACCTTTCCATTTGAAGTACGTCTTGATTTACCTGCACGCAACTCTTAGAATCCTGACCTTGTGTATATAGAATTGATCTCGGCGGCTCTGCTCTTCGGTGTGTTCTAGTTTTCTCTTTCTCTGTGAAATGAATAATTGACATGCGACATATAGACGCACGAGGCTCCCATTGCGTAGCAGGATACATATAATGTGTTTCTTTTGCAACGTGCGATGACCGCTGGGCTGTGCGGACGAGAGCACGTACTTGAGATGCTTAAAGTTGGGCCACAACTCGATCCGGAGTCGGAGCTGGCACGGGTGGACTTGAGGCATGCAATGAAATCCAGGTGCGTCCTCATTTAGACCTCACTTTGCTTTTTGTTGATTTACTGCACTGCACTCAAAGAGATGGTGTACAAGCAAGGATGGAAAATTAAATAAATGATGTAGTAGTACAAGTGAGTGGGTTTGTGAGGAAGATCAGAGTGTCGGGGTGCTGCACTCGAGTGTGTCGATGCGCACATTGAGGCAGGGCAGTCAAGGCACCCCGGCCAACGGTCACAACGCGGAAGAGGATGTCGGCAACGATTTCCCAAACCCCGCAACGTCGTTCCAGCGCGTCCCGCATCGCATGCGAACGCGGCTGAGGGCGGACATCGTGGGTGGTTGTGCGAGGGTGCGGCGAGCGAGGGAGTTTTATGTGGGTGCACTTGTGAGGCGTCGTTGATGGCCTTGTTCATGTCGGCGTGTGGCTCGTCGTCATCTGCGATGTGCGCTTTTTTGTCAGCTGGCGAGGAATAGAGTCGGAGAGGATATGAGATGGTACACGAAGATGCACCTTTATCGCCGTTTCGTGGGGATGTGTCTGGGTCCGGATGGGAGAGCGCTTGATATGACAAACATAGGTGCCGGCGAGGGACGCGAGGAGCATTTCGAAACGCGTCGTACCTGCGGTGGCGCGAGTGGGCGACGAGGAAATTTATTATCTCGTTGATGGCTTGGCTGTCAGTGCTTTAAAGTGGTCGACCTCTCTCTTGCAGGTCGGGACACTCATGGGTTGCAACATTTTCTGACGTCCGCCGAGGTGGTGGACCACGATTAAGTTTGACGTCGGACACGGACGCGAGGTGCATTGGGTTGTGCGTCAGGGAAATATTCAAATATGTGCTACAGGCGAGAGTGCCCGGGCCCGTTCCAGGCCGCGCAACTTATAGCGAAAGCGGCACTGGCAAGTGCACTCCCACCCGGACTCGTTGCGCGCCATTCTCCCCCACTCTTCAAATCCCTTGCGCGATGCGTAGAATTACCGAGTATGGTACGCAAATTCCGCAGCAAAAGCAGCACTCGCGCGCCCTTTCCGCCCCATTCGACAAGAAGCCGGCGCTTCGAAGGCCGCGATTCGAGTGCACGAATACAGTACGTGGAAATGAAATGTTTAAGTCGAGTACTGACCTCGAAAGCAAGTCAAAATGTGTTGTGTTATTCTTCTACGACGCTACGACGAGCAATTCAATTCCAAAGATCGTGAAATCGAAAATGTGGGATCAAGTTCTGGCAAGGAAGAGTTGGAATGTATTGAATAAATACAACGGAGATTTGTACATACCAGGTGTATGCACTGGCAAGTAGATATTAATTAACTTCGAAGGCATGTAGTTGAACATTTCGACTTGAAGATAATCCGGGCACAATGCTCAGAGCCTTCAAACCAAAATCAGTCGACATGAATGAATTCTAGAGAGAGAATATGCACGGTGAACAGAACCCTGGTATAAGAGTTACTCCGGCACGCGGATTGGGAAAGGATTGGGTTTCGGCGTTAGGATTGATGCCTTACAAATGCCTTACGTGTAGGTCTGATACGGTAGCCGTGACCGGCTCAACCTCGCGTGAGTTCGAAACTGACACGAGCGGCTTTTTTGGACATTTACATATTTGTAAGAAAGAGCAAGTATAGAATTAATTCTGCTATATTAAAGTGATAAATAAATTTGTGAGCCCTCAATGGACCCTCTGGCATCCCAGATATGCGAGAGAAACAGCGGAAAGAGGTTTTTGAAAAAAAAGTCACTCTTGTCGGATTCGAACTCACGCGAGGTTGAGCCGGTCACGGCTACCGTATCAGACCTACACGTAAGGCATTTGTAAGGCATCAATCCTAACGCCGAAACCCAATCCTTTCCCAATCTGCGTGCCGGAGTAACTCTAAGTTGAACGTTTCAATGCCGAGGGTCACGGTAGTACGGAGCTGCTATTTGGCCTTGTGTACTTGTTTCCACCTTCCATTAAGTACAATGCCCCATGTACTCCCCATGTATACGCGCACGGATGCTCCCGTCGTTCTCGTGCAGTCGCTGACGCTCTCGCCCACATCGACGTCATCGGCGGATCTATCATTTGGGGAGTACGATGAGAGCCTTCTCTCGACGTGCTCCATGTTTTCGCTGTCCGGCACCGACTTGGTCAACACCTCCCCGCTGGTGGACATCTGGCACCTCGACGGCACGGAGAGCAAGTCGTTATCGGTGTTCCCGCTGCCCACTCACCAGGAGCTCATGGGCTGCACAACCAGCAGCCGGAACAGCAGTCTGAAACTCGTCTTAACTCGTGCATTTTCTTCACGCGTTTTCTTCGCCGTTGCGCTCGTGCTCATTACTGAACTTTTCAGCCATTACTGTGGGGATGCATACGAACCGCAGCTTCGTAGGAAGCCGTCTCGCTGACTGTTCCTACCCTGTTCCGCTCACTGCAGCCGACTGAATACACCCTCATTTTCAAGAGCCAGGTCTGACTCTGCCAGTTTCGCTCAAACTGATGCACTCATCGCCTTCCGAACCAGGTCATCCTCTCTAGGTACTTAATGATAATGATTTGGTCCGAGGCCTTGCACGTCGTCGTCAATGCTGATCTAGTTAGGCTTCAAGCTTGACGCCCCCGGTGCGGTCCCCACTGTCGTCCAGTAGCGGCAGTGCTCCATCGGCATCTCACGCGAGCAGCTCTGCATCACTCTCGGCGTCCGCGAGCAGTGTCCGTAGCAGCAGCTCTTCCGCTTCATGCTCCACACTCCTCGTCGGTCTCGTCCCGCTCGGTATCGGCCAGCAGTGTGCACAGTAGCATCTCCGTTTCGGGGTCGCATTCCAGCTTCTTGAGTAGGATGACCTTGACCTGTCGGTGCGTTCCGGCCTTTCGGCGACGCAGCGGCAATGAGGGCGTGCTCGACCGCCCGTTCCACACCGCGCAGGACATGTTCGTCGGCACCAGTGTGATCAAGAGCGAGTTCTACGGCTACGCGAGGTGCGCTTGATTGCCCCGTCCTTTCTCCTACCGGCAAGCCTTGTGCTGATGCTGTCTTCTGCAGAATGGAGGTTCGGTGGGGCAGACGGACGGCAACGCGCACGTCGCCTGGGCAACCCGCAGCTCCGCCTTCTCGGGCAGGCATTGCATCGCCGACCAGCGCGCGCATGCGCAGCCAACTGCGACGACGTCGTACCCCGCCCTGCACGGCAACTCGTCCGCTTGGACGTGCAGAACGCGTCGACTGTGCTGGGGAAGCCGCATCGCGCGATGAGCGGGGTGACGGTGCCGCTGAAGTATAGTTGCTCAGCGGATGGCGCCATCGCGGGTGGCGGCGATTGAGCTGGATGAGGCGGCGCCGTTTCGCCCGATGCGATGCTGGGCTGGAGCGCGTGGCGGAGGAGCCGGGTGATGCACGCGAGGACGAGCCGGCCTTCGATGGGCACGGTATCTAGACAGACAATTCCCCGAGTCTAGGCGAATCATCAAGCTGTTTCGTTGGCCTTACTCTCTCCTCTTGGAGACTGATTCCGAGTGCGAGAAAGACATCGTGACGCGGTCCCGAGAGTCCAGACCAGTAATGTTGTCCAATGTCACCACCGACCACCTCGGGGTGGGCGTGTATCCGCCGTGAATCATTTCCGGGCGCGTCGTTGAACCCCCCGCCCCCGCGTTAGCGTAACGGACAAATCGTAAGTCCCCGCCGAGCACAGAAGACTGGCAACCGGCACACTCACGCATTATGGTGAAAATAGGCTCCCGTAGACGCTCGCTAGGCGCATTTGCATTTTCTCTAGCTAGGATTTGGATCATGCGGGCTGCCTGGGTCATGCCTTGCGTCCATCGCATGGTGGGGCCGCCCGCGAACCCAGTAGCGTCTGGCAGAGCGGTAAGTACTCGGGTGGTAGACGGTAACCAGCGACGAGAGCGCTTACCGCTGTCCCGTCAAGATTCTCCCAAACTGGCCTAACCGACAAATCGTAAGTCCCCGCCCAGCACAAAAGACTGGAGACTGGCTCGCAGACGTTTGCTAGGCACATCTCTCCAGCGAGGATTTCGATCATGCGGGCTGCGTCATTGGCAACACATGCTTTACGCCTCGGCTTGGAAACAGTAAAACTCCACGGTGGCGAAAGGCATGGAGGATGGGCGTCGTTGTCATTGACAATATTCGATTTGCACAGAGTCGAATGCGAATGTATTTGCATTCTTAATTATCCCTTTATCTATCTTTTTGTCGTCCGTACGCCGACTTAAATATATCGAACCTTTCTATACAAGACCAAAAGTTAAGTGTACAAGCACCAAAAGTTATCTTTGTGAAGGAGAACCTGTTTCCTTCTTGGATATAGAATTAGAAGTGTCGGGGGTCCCAGAAGTCAGCTGCTCGTATTTATTCCCTTATCCAGTAACTCTCGCCTCGAGGCTGGTCAACATTTCCGGTGCATTTGCGGACCCTGCATATCACGGATTTCCGGACCGCGCAAATCTTGGTTCTTTTTCTGATTTCCTGGTTATTTGCGGTGCTCGGAAATCACCCCGGAAATGTTCGGAACATTTCGGATTTCCGTGTGATATCCGGGGTATTTCCGGGCCCCGCATTTTACAGCGTGCCCCCAGTGTTACGCGCGAGGTCGAGCTCGGAAACAGCTCGTCGGTCGTTCACAAGCCCGTCGCTGCAGGTTTACCTGTGCAAAGCCGAACGTCCACATCGTTCACAAGCCCACTCGCTGCGGTGTTGCCCGCGCGAAGCCGAAGCTTAGACGATGTCTGCGCCATCCCTCGCTGTGGTGTTACCCACGCGAAGCCGACTTGGACGCGATGTGGACCTTAGCCCCAAGACACTCGCTGCGGTTGCCCGCGCGAAGCCGACTTGAAGGCGGGCGTCCGTCGCAAGACACTCGCTGCGGTTACCCGCGCGAAGCCGACTTGGACGAGATGTGGACCTTAGCCTCAAGACACTCGCTGCGGTTGCCCGCGCGAAGCCGACTTGGACAATGTCCGGGGCGTCACCAAGGACACTCGCTGCGGTTTTACCCGCGCGAAGCCGAACCCTGGACGACGCCACCTTGTCGACGAGGACACTCGCTGCGGTGTTACCCGCGCGAAGCCGAACCTTGGACGAGGTGCTATGCAAGTCAATCTGGCCTGCTTATAATCATCCTTAGCTCATGCTCCTAATGAAATGTGTGAGCGGCAGCTTACCGATGACTCAGCAAGCAAGAAGAAGAAAACAAGAGGGTTTGAGATTGCGAGAAGCAATTGAAGGCCCATCCAGGTTTATGGGTGAGGTAGGTTACGACGATGGGGGACACGGAGACACAGAGAGTGGCGGCTGGATCGCTTGAGACTAAAGCTAAAGGTATCGCGGGTTAGCATCCATCAGTCGAGGTGGATCACGGAATAAATACCTTTGAAATACCCCACAGCAGCCTTCAGATTCTGGAGTAGTCACAGCATCCTTTTGTAGCGTGGGTGGTAAGTGGGTGGAGACAAGTTGTCAAGCCTGTCAAGGCACATACCAAGAAACACGACTGGAACACGCCTCGCAATTGATGAGGGAACAAACGGGACAGCGGTCCGACTTCCAGAACTGCAGTATATCGTACTAGCTTGAACGCTTGTAAATATATTCTGGCTCTCGTTTGATGGCTCTCGTCGACGCAGGTCCCAAAGCCGCACACGCGCCGCCGACGCGAATCCCCATCGGGCATGGCGGATGCGGCTGCAGCACCCGTCGATCGACGCCAAAGACCGTGTCGAGTCGCAGGGAGCGCGTGGTCCTGATGAAGACAAGGCATCTGATCATTGAGAAGCACCACGTAGATGGCCCAAACTTCGAGGCGTGGCACCCGAGATAAGCGGCAAGTGCGCGATGCGGTAGACGTCGGGAAGCAGGTCGCTCTCGATCTCAGGTAACGTCGTCGATGGCGCCAGCTCGGGGAGAAGCGCAAGGAGTGTCTGCGACAGTAGCGGAATGTCACTGGTCGACAGGTACGACTTGATCTACGGCACAAGCGCCAGCGGGAGCGCCGCAGCGACACCACCCATAATACCTAGCGCAACAATCAGATACGCAACAGAGGAAGCACACTTAACATACCTGCGCAACAAATACGTCCAGCCCCTGGAACACCTCCATCTTCCCGGCGTGCCCGTCAGGCTTCAACAGCACCATCGCCCACTCTACGCACCCATTGACCTACCCACAGGGCCCATTTAGTGCGTAAGAATCCGCCTGCGTGGTTCGCGCTATATACCCCCAGCGATCGATTCGCAGGGAGTCGCGTGCCATGATATCCAGCAGCCCGCGCGAAGCGGTATCCACAATGGTATCTGCGTACGGAGCCCCAAGGCACGATCCATTCTGAGGAAAGGAATTATCGGTAAGTACGGGATTTGATACTGTACTGAAGGAGATGGACCTTGAAATTCGAGAAGTGAAAGTCCACTCCTCAGCCGTGTGGTATGCAGCAATCGGCGTGTGTCGTACATCGACGGAAGGCAGCCGGATGCAACGTCACGGCGTGGGAAAGAAGTCGCGCCGACGCGCAGGTCGATACAAGCTGGACCATGACGCCTCGATCGGCTGGCTGGGCACGAGCAAGCGAGGAAGCAAGCGCAGCGGGGTGTCGAGGGGGCGAAGGCTCCCCAAATAACGGGTCCTCTCGGCTTCGAAGGGGTCGTTAGAGACGTGTTGGGCCGCACGGGACGATCTCCCGTGGTAACGCAGTCCATGCACGCCCGTCGCGCCAAAAAAAAACTCGCACGCCGCCGGGGGCACTGGAGTCGGAAGTCGGGATGGGACGTGGCATCGTCGCGCATCGTCACTCTTCGAGATGATGCACACCTGGGATGTGTTATATGGAACAATTAGCTCGTGGAAGGGGGGAAAGGAGGGGCAAGATGAGGCACACCATCGATGCGCCTGTCTTCTTCGCCCGACGAGGCAAAGCAAAGCGGGGTACTGGGCAGCGGGCCTAATGAAGAGGGGAGCGGGTGTGCAGCGGATGTGAGGGAGCATGGGCCTGCGCATTTCTTTCCCTTGGGGTCGCGCACGGGTTTCGTTGTTGCGCCGGGGGTCTTGCTCTGGAAAATGGATAACTGACGGATATCCGTCAGTTCTTGACACGAACGGTCACAGTCCTACGCACCTGTGATGTTGACACGACGCGACTGTTGAGGAAGATCTAGTGATCAAGTTGTCCTGGAATTGCATCAGCATCGGAACCAAACAAAAGGATCTCTGTACAACGAGTTGCTGTTTGCACTTGTGTACGTATCTCCTCTTCCACCATAGTTCCACCATTCATCTTAAATCTCCTTAAAACAGAGTTGCGTCTGCAGTGCCCTTGCACGCCGCACTGTTTTCCGCATCCCGCAAGGCTCCGTATTTCGCCCCCGCTGGCCCGCACCCGCCCCCGTTCCCCTTTGTGCTCTGCACGGCTGCGTACGCCCTCTCCCCCCGTGGCCCCCATCCAAGCATATATGCATGACACCCCTCTGCGGCGTCCGAAATCGCCTGCTCTTTGCGCTGGGACACCGTGGAACGGCCTGCTCGCAAAATTGAGGTATGTACGGCGACTTCCTGATCATGAGAATCGAGGAATGAGATTCTGGTTATTGTTTCAGTATTGTACTCGCCGTGCTTCGCAGCATCTCATCGCGTGCTCTCATGAGCTCATGTGCGTTCTCTCACTACATATCTTTGCCATCGCGCCGATTATCATTCAGTCGCAGCCAGTATGCATATCATCTAATACGGGCAATTCGCGAAGGCCTCGCATTTTTTACCCACGCGCGAACCCCGCATCCAGCACGGCAACCCGGTGCTGCTGCTCCGCTGTGTTGAGCCATATAACTCGACGTGCGGTGCATGCTGCTAACGTTGCCCTCTCTCGGGCGCCGTGACTCACCTCCCAAATCCCGCACGCCGGCTCCGACTTTCTTACACACCGCACCGTCTCGGGGTATCATGCGTGTAACACTCTCTGACCCAGCTGCGCGATCCTCCCTCTCGCAAGGCCACAGGGAGCACGGAAGGTGTACTGACAATCCCTGTAGATGGACGAAAGAAGTTATGGACACGTCCCTACGATCGGGGCGAGTAATTTGTCGCCGAACGAGGAATCTTGCAGGGTGTGTCTTCATCAGAATACCTGGGCAGAGAATTGAGAAACTGTCCAGAAAGAATGAAGCAACACATACTCGTCCAGTTCGGTGTCCTCGTCGTCGTCGTCATCGGCATCTGCCATTTCCTCTTCCTCCTCATCATCGCCAATATAGTTCTGTTATACGTCAATTTTGGTAGAAACAGCGCTGGGCGAAAAACATGTACAGGATCGTACTTGATGTATTGGCAACCTGCCTTCACAATCGGCGCCGCTTACGGCGTGATAGCCGTCGAGGACCGCAAGAGCAAGCCTCGAGCGCCTGCGGTGTCGCGCAGCACGGCCTTGAGTACACGGGGGACGATCTCGGGCAGCACGGGTGCGATTTGCGTCGCAGCGGTGGGCGCGACGGCGGCCAAGGTGCATGGGGTGCGCTGCTTCTCGGGGCTGGCGGTGCAGTCGCTTCCGATGGGAGTACGGTATAACATGGAGGAAAGCAAGCAAGATTTTTATTTGCGCAACATTCCCAGGCTCGAGTCTTAGCACGTGCATTTAGCCGAACGCGCCAGAACTGGCGCGTTCAAAAATGAATGTTAGTACAGCTCTGGGGTGGGACGATCTACATGCTCATTGTTTTGAGATGACTTGGTTTGTAAATTTTATGTGGTTTGAGCATGGAAACGCACGAAAGACGCGTAGAAACTGTTTCTCTCAGACGCGGCGCCGTTGAAATTTGCTGCACCGCCAGTCAACCCAAAATAAAGGATTTTACAAATCACCCCAGTGTATTAGTATCGCGCGCCCCGACACCACTGCGACACCAAAGTGTCGGATTCAGGAAGAAAAGCGCAGCACCTAGCAGGTACCCCCCACCTTTCCTGCCAGAGTGCACCTGCAGGCATTGAAATGTGCGCAAGCAAGTGGCGAGCGCTACCGGAGAACTTGAGATATCATTCAACATAAACGGAAGCACAATCGGCTTCGAAGTTTGCTGGCCCCTCCATGTCTGTATGGTCGCTCATGTAACTTGTAAGCCGTGTATTTCATAAGCCTCATGAACATATAAAACATTGAAGCGGTGGACGGAAGCCGGGTCTCCACAAGGATGGCCCAGACGGATCCGGAGAACCGGGCTCGAAGGCTCATTGCTTGAGTGGATGCAGAAAAGTACTCACCCCGTATTGCCGCTCATTCACATGTTCTCCGCGCTTCAAACTTGCAGAAGAACTAGCCCCGAGTGCCGGGGATTGAAGAGGAGGCTTCGATTTAGTCTACGCGCCAGAATTTCGGAGTTGACCGTTGAATAAAGGAGGTTGAGTATCAAATTATTCGTCGTCTTCCTTTGATTCTGGGAAGGATTCAGAGAAGCGACACAAATCTCGAAGGACGCAAGTTCGTACTCGACATGAAGTCACCGATGCAGGCGAATCAATCTGTTCGTTTTCATGAGTGCCGTACTTCAATGAGTAGAGAAATATATACATTCTCTGAAGGCCCGCAACTCTTGCGGCTTAAAAAAGAACTGGCTAGAAACGTAGCACAAAGATGAAAAATGCAAAAACCTAGTGAAAAAACCAAGCGCCACCATCACTGCTAAACACACACATAGCGACGCGCGCACTATGACAAACGTGTTCGGAAAGGTTACTGCATACCTCCTGAAAGTTTGGGAAGAACTACCTTCAAGGAATTCACCGCCATTCGCGCTCACAAGACCAACGTAGGAATTTGAAGGAACGGAGTTAGGACAACACTAGCCGACATTCCAAGAGAAAGTCACCTTAGGATAGCTTAACAGCGCGTCGTACAAGCCCTCAATTCATCTCGAAGAGACCGGGCTTGGGAATATTGAGATAAGCTGCAATGTAACAAAAGGGTTGGTAAATAATGTACCGCAATTTGGAATAGATGCTGTATACAAGTCGCATCAGGAAACAGTGGGGAGGATACCTCAGGATAAAAGGAAGAGGACAGCAAAGAAATTAGATCGACATGAAGAAAATCGACTTCACCAGGTCAAATCGGCACTTTCGGTCAGTTTTCCAACTTGGGACATGTCGGCGTGATCCCTCGACGGTTACTTGCCAATTTGACGCTGGCAACTGTCGGGGCGAGTAGCTATAGATGAAATGAAGAGGCTTGCGAGTGAATATGAACGATATTCAGATAATTGACTTCACCAGATCAAAGGCGGCACTTTGGTCGAAATTGGCACATGCCGGCGTGATCCCTCGAGGATTGGAAGCGTAAAGCCTCCAAGTGCGACTGAAGTGAATTGAGTGCGTGCGTTTCTAGCCATCCTTACCTACGATATGGGTCAGGAGGACTCCAGGTCGAATACTTGAATACTTGCAATTATCAAGCCAAAATCTCAAGTTTCGAGTCATTCAAGTCCTGGGCGAGAAACTGAATGATGAGAGCGATAAAATCGTAGTTCTGAGCATTCAAGAAGAGCTCTCGGCCCGTCGGGGTTGACCCCGGGGCCGGAATGAGGCAAATGAGACCGTTCATCAAAGTTATCAGTCGGTGAAAACAAGCGGGATAAAACGAAAATACTAGCCCTTGTACTAGCCAAGACCACGCGAAAAAGCGTCGCGGGAAAGACTTGTGGGTGTATATAAGAGCTTAGCAAACGAATTGAAGACATCTGCCAACTGAAGTCCTTTGATGTTGAGTGGACAGGGCTGACAGAAGAGAGCAGATCTGAAGAAAGACACCTCAGTAGCAACCCGAGGTAGCGATGAAAGTGTTCACATACTTGTGAATAGATCATGATCATACCTAAAACATAATGCCATCCCCGAGCCGAAATTCGGAAGTTCCGCAAAAGTGCTGTTATCAAGTATGAGTCGGCAGTACTTGAATAGGTTGAATTCCTACAGCCGTGCTTGTACCTCATTGAGGGAATTCTGAGGTTCAGATAGTGGGATTAGAACCTAGATAACAAGTTGAATGGGACGTACGTTATGGTTGGAAGGAAGCGCCGACGTCACAAGTCACCACAGGCACGGCACCGTGTATCTGTGTTGTACTAGGGGTTGGTTCGAAATGAAATCAAGGACATGCCATGAAGGTATGTAACACTTGAGACTAGGTACGTGAGTGAATAGATTGAAAGTCAGGACATACCTTTGAACTCTTCCAAGTTAAAATGCCATTCATTGGAGAATTAACTATCGATCAGGTCAGGACACTGTACCTACGTAGAAGTCCGTAGTTTCGGCTTCCGATCAGCGAGAAGCATGTAGTCAGTAGTAAATGATACAACTTGAAGTTGAAACAGTGGCCACCCATGAAACGTGGCGGCACGGATGGGGCGTGAGGCTTCGAGTGTATGGGTGACATATATTTTCTAAATTGACGCGGAATTAGGCGTATGAGATGAGGTGAGGCAAGATGGATGGAAAAATGCGTCCATGTATTCCCTACAAAAGAATCAGTAAAGAGTATGAGTGCGTCGGTGAAGAAAACCGCACGACTTGAGATGGAGAAATGTGCACACGGAGGCGTTCTAAACTGCTATTCCGGCTGCTGGTCGCGTTGCCCATGAACTCCTGACGAGCGGGCAGCGGGAACGCCGATAGCGACTTGCTCTCCTCGCCGTCGAGCAGATATTCGCAAGCGGAGAACTGTTGACCGAGTCAGCGTCGGACAGCGAAAATGTGGAGGGGCTTTCTTCGTACTCCTAGTCAGCGGGGCCCCGGGCGATCCTGATGAAATATCGTTCAGCAGGGGGAGGTTCTCGACGGCATCGACAAACAGGGGAGGTGTCGACTGATTCAAATGCTGAGGGCTTGGTCGGTGGTACTGTTCCATCCCGTCTTTTTTTATCAGTCCCGCTGATTTCATAATTGTAGTCGTGCCAGCTGATTATTTCAATCTTGGTTTCGCACCGGAGAGTCCGAAAATTGGCAGTCCAAGAGGCACCCGTTCCCCGCAAAGTCTTGATTTTCTGCTCGTTCAGTTGAATGCGACTGAAAATGAGGTGAAGCAGATCTAGATGAGCCGCATGAGAAACCGATTGAGCGGGAACGGGAACGGGAGAGGTTGCATAGGGAACGAGATTGGGGCAGGGACCGGAGAACGAGCTCACCCACAAGGTCTAGCTCTCGATGTATTCCCACTCAGGATTACTAACCGCCACCCGCCTCTGAGAACTGGACCCTCGTCCCCGGCGTCTGCGACCATGCCTCTGCCAATGAGATCAACGCCAAAGAAGCCGTGCGTGCGTTGCGCCGCTAGTTCAAGTAGGGCGAGCCCGCCGCCCAGTTGGGAGCCGCGAGAGTGCGTCTGATTCCATTATTCTCTCTATTAGACACCTTACAAAACCTGCTCACGTCGTCCCGCACCGCCCCCGTAGTCCCGCGAGCGCGTCATGGACGTCCTCACCGCTGCTGCCTACGCCACAGTGCGTAGCGCGACTCTTCCTCCCTCCCTCATCATACTGACTGCAAGCAGAAAAAGACGCCGACTTCCGCGGCCTGTGGCGGCGCATCAAGCCCGAGGAGGGGGTGCCCTTTGACATGGACGACGCGATGTTCAACCGCTCACGCTCGGCGGCGCTGCCCCAAAAGTGTCCGCATACGACTCTTTGAGCATCCACAGCAACGGGGTCAGCGTCGGCGGCGGCGGGGTACTCATCGCGCCGTCAGTGGTGACGTACCACGACGTAACGCCAACTATGCCAGACACGCCACCCGTCCCAGCGCCAAAGCAGCCGCGTAAGCGCAAGACGAGCGATAACCCCGATACCGCGGGCGCGAAGATGTCGGACTCGACGCGCACCACAACGCGCGACCGGGATCGGGATCGTGATCATGACAGGGACAGGGACAGGGACAGAGAAAAGGAGGACCCGCGCATCTGCCCGCCCGACAAGGACATGCGGCGCCTGTTCACGGAGTGCAAAATTGGGGTGGGCAACGCGCGGCTGCTATCCGAGGCGCTGGCAACCGCGACGCCGGATGACCTGCACAGCCCTGTCATCGTGGTGTGGCACCAGAAGTGCATGGACTCGCAGGACTTGATATTCACGCAGATCCTGTGGGCGAGCGGGGCGGTGGAGAGGAGTCGTACACTGAGGGATGTGGAGGAAAGGGAGATCGAGCGCGAGAGGGAGAGGGAGAGGAAGAATAGCGCGAATACGATGAGTTCTCTGGTGAATGGGAGTTTGCCGGATGTGGCGGAGGCGGAGCCAAGGAGGAGCTGCTCGCGGATTTGTTGGCGACGAATGAGCACCTGCTCGAGGCGCTCGGGCTATACAAGGATCTGCAGCGCGAGGCGGAGGACCGGAGTCGGAGAGAGGTGCGCATGGATCCGAGGGTGGGTTTTTCTCTCTTTCTGTCCCTACACACATTGATTCAGTTCGTACAGTAACGCCAGTTCATGGCAGAGAACGGGACGCTGCATGCAGATGCGAGCGGGGGTGGGGACGGGAGCAGCTCGTAACCGGCGCACGCGCTCGCCGCACCATCCGCAGCTCATTGGCGCGCAGGCGGATCTCAGTTCCAGACGCCCCCGCCGTCGGCCGCCATGGCCGCTGCCGCTGCGCATACGCATCAGCAGCATGCACATCAGGGACCGCAGGGCCTCGCGCAGCAGCCACAGTGTACGATGCTCGCGCCCCCGCCCCGCGTTTTCCTGGCGCCACGGCGGGGATCGCGGCGCTCGGGCTCTCGTGCACGCCGTCGCCGTCCCCGTTGCCGTCCCGGCTGATGCAGCCGAGCGCCAAGGCGCTGGAGAAGCGCAAGTCGAAGTGGACGCGTACGACCACGGCGGTGATTTTGCGCCTCATTCCTACCTTTTTCTGAGGAAGAACTCGGTTTTTTACCCCTGGTGACGACGAGCTGGGGCCAGGGCTGAAGGACAATTTGGACTACCGGCCAGGGGCGGAGTCTGACGAGGAGAACACGGCGGAGGGGCAGAGGCACGGATTGTGCACCTCACACAACGCCGCTGCGGTGCGCACGCAGCAGCGCATTCGCGAGGGCCATCCGCTGTCACGGTCAATGGTGTGCATTGAGCGGGCGCGGTTTGACACCCTTCAGCGGCTGTATTCATTCCTTTGTTGCGTATTTCATGCTCGGGAGGCCAAAGGGAGCGCCGAGAGTGCGTGGGGAAAGCGGAGAACGGGGCCCGGAGGTTGTCAAAATAGACAGTCTGTCGAGATGCGGGAGAACGTTGTCGAATTGTTTTTTGCCGGCATAGAAGAGGACGCGCCCGAATTCGAGAGGGAGCATCGCAGATGAATGCCTGAACACTTCAGTGTTCCAGGTTTTCTATAGGTTGGCGACCTCTAACAATGACAAATAGCTGACCAAGCCGCTGATCTGTTACACCTTGGCTTCCAGTTTCAAGACATCGGACAGTCACAATGCGAGTATAATATATCCCCCCCCCCCCCCCCCAATGGACATTGGGCGACTTTTCTACGGTACCAGATCTTTGCGGAACTTCATGCTCTCCGAATCAGCGGGAACTTCGGCGTGCAGATCCGGCATTCTTTTACTCAATCCTCGCGTCTTGTGAACTTACTTGCAATATCCAGGCGCGCGGACGAGTAAAAACCCTCGCTTTCCGGGCTACTCTTATCACCAGAGGCAATACCCTTGCGCTGCCGCATACTCTCGAGCGCTGGACAACGCGGGATCCTGTTCATCCGTACTGTCAATATATTTTCATTGTACGATCTTTCCTCGATCTCTCGGTTCTCTCGGTTCCTTCGTCTCCCACGTGTCCTCGCGCGCCGCCTGCGCACGTCCTTGCCCGTGAAGCGCCCATGACCGCCGTGCTACGCTATACCTGACTTGTACGAGGTCTTCACGAGGGGCTACTCTCCAAACTTCAGTTCTGCATACATCGCGGTGCACTTGGAGCATCGTTCATTCGTCCTCTTTGGCAAATCTACTCGCTCCACCTTGCCCTCCTTGTCTCCTGCGTTCCTTTCTCCCACCCCTCCCGTTTCCCCTTCCTCTCCTCCTCCCTCCCTCCCCACCCCCCCCTTCCTGCCGTCCCGCTGACTATTTCCGTTTCAGGTTCCCGTGCTTGAGTCTCCCCACCGGCTTGAGGGCCTCGACCCACATTCCGGCTTCGCGGACCATCTGGCGCAGTGGCGTGGGAGGGGGAGGTGCGGATGCGGCTGGCGGGGTGAGCAGCACGCGCTGCAGCACCGTATGGCCGACGTATCGTTCCTACGTATGTACCGCGCGGTGACTCGGACGGGTAGCAGCGCGGTGCGGACTTGCTCGCGTGCAGCGCCGGCGGTGGTGTGTGGTGTGTGTGTGGAGTGCGAATGCGGAGGGCTGCGCATCCTGGCGTAGAGGAGGGGATCCATCCGCTGGCGATGCGATCCTGGGGATGGGTCGTACGCGGGGGGACATGCGGGATTGTCGTTACGTGGGTCGGAATGCTGGGTGGGAGTGCACGGCGCGGTGGCCTGCGTGCTCCGGCTTCGACGATACGCCCGTTGCTCATGCGGCTGAACGCGCGGTCGCGGCGCGGACTTCCGATCCCCGTGCACAAAGATACAATCGTGCCTTCGCTGCCGTTCTCGAGCCAGGGAGACCGCCTCATCTGGATCCGTGCGGGCGGCCGCATCTTCGCGTGTACCGTCCCTCCCAGCACGTACTCCGGGTAGAGCGCGAGCGACACCCTCCTCCTTCCCTCCCGGAGATCCTGCCACGCCCCCTGAAATTGTTCATCCTCTCCGCCTTGTCTTTCCCGTGGCGCGGCCCTCTGCGCGCTTGGATAGCGCTGACGACACGGCGGGTGGTGAGGAGGATGAGGAGGGCGGGGTACGGAGGCGGGGTGGGTGAGTACGGATCATTGTTAGATGGATCAGGCGCGGCTGGGAGCAGGTGCGGCGTGCGATGTAACATCCTCAGAAGGAGTTGCCGCGCTGTCGTTCCCGGCTAGTTGGATGCACAAGGGCCTACAAGGGCACGTTGTCGCTCACAGTGCCGTGGACGCGCACGACCCCCTTGCTTGCCCCAGATCGATCCGGAGCTTGCGTAGTTGCCATCCGGGCGCGCGGTGCGGGCGTACGGACGTGCGGACGGAAGATGCGGAGGAGGGAGCGGGTACATACGCCCCCATCGCTGCGTTTCGATAGGTTTTCTTGCGCCTGCTTATTATAATCCTTTCGCCCATCCCTTCTTCCTCCCTTGACGCTCCAATCCCTCCACTCTCCAGCGGCGCCGGCTCTTCCTCCCTTCCTCGCACTCCGCCCTCCGCTCCTCCTCATTTCATCTTCTTTCCTGCCGCTCCCTGTTTTCCGCATTGCTCACTCTCCATGGCGAGGCTCGCCCACGGCGGTGAAGATGGTCCGTGATCCAGTGCGCGCGCTATGTACAGCTTCGGCTGCGTATTTCGAGCACTGGAAGAGGCATTGAGAAGGAGGAGAGGCGCGGGTACAACGACCATGCGTCCATGCAGGGACAGAATGACGATATCCGTGCGGAAATATTTGAGGAGAACATATACGTATAGTATCGCAAACACAACAGAGAGGATTTGGAAATTTAGCACGGCGATGAGTGCAGAGACGATGGCTTCCGAAGACGGCATGAACCGGAGAATGACAGAGTAATAGAATGCTAAAGAGGACGAAAAGCCGGGATGTAATAGCGGATCGCGCTGTGTGAGACTAGTGATCGTTCAGATGAAAGAACCGATGATAACTTTAGCGCCGTAAACTTTCGCGAGAATTGAAGTTGTTGAAGAAACAACGCTTAATTCTACCGTTCATTCCAAATATGAAATCTTGATTGTTTCCCAGACAAGTCGCTGGTCGACCCTCACCGAGTACCGATTAGTACGCGGTTCTCGGCGAAAACACCGGTCGCTCCAAACTAATCCTCAACAAGACACGATATCAAGAGGGGCCAGCGTCACTACAGATTGACGAGGGGTACTATCATGCACTCATTCGACCGGAATCGAGAAGATAGTCGTATGGAGCTGGTTGAATAGGAAATGTACTTTACTGTAGCGGTTCCGATGGAACTTGTATCCGCATCATTTAATGTTTCCGTTGTGAGATGGGTGTCCAGGCTTCGCCGGAGGGCAATTTCAACGGAATTCAATTTGAGAGGAATGATGGAAGGTGGAGATACGTGTACAAGACCAAACAGCAACTCGTCGTAGACCGAGTCCATTTGTTTGGATCCGAAGCTGATGCCTTTTCAGGACATCGTAAAATTCTCTTTCCAGACGAGAACGCATACGACTCAGCTCATCATCCCGTCGCACACATTCCCGCCGTCGTGCTCTTCGGCAGGGGACCGTGTCGCTCGTCGTTCTCCAACCCGCCTTTGAAGTCATCTCAAGCGCCAGGCGGACGCGATCTTTGAAAAGGAACAGGGATATCTCTGGGATGCGGGGAAGAAAAAAAATGAGAATGAGGGTGCAAGAAGAGAGATTCCTCTGAAGGACGGGTACCGCATGGCGGCTATTACAAAACAGCTAGCATGACCACAATTCCCAGCACGCCGATGGCGCAGCATCCGGTCAAGAGTAGACGGAGACGCACCCCTTGCCTCGCAGAAACAGCCTTTGCGAAGGTGTCGTGCGGCGGTTCCATGCCGAGGATTGAACGTGTAGATGGAACTCCTCAAAACACGATAGATGAAGGGCGGGGAGAGACGGATACTCACCGAGACCGTTCGTCAAAATCGTTCCTCAGGTGCGATGTGCCCGATATCGGGTCCGTGCGTCGAGTGGCAGCCGCGCGGTGCACGTTCGCCTATAGTCACCGAGCACAGGGTCCATTCGGGAGATAGAAGCACGGGTAGCTCTTTAGGACAATAGGGTCATCAGCATGCGAACGAGGAGGGATGCGGAAAGTGGTGAGGATGGGGAAGAGGAATGCATTGAACAAAACACTGCAGACCTGCACAGATTCGTCCGCAAAAGGCAGAATGTTAGGCTTACTTTAGCCTGATCCTCTTCTACTTTGCGGCCCGCTCACGCACCCTATGTAAGTATTCGTGCGTCCATTTTGAGCCCATTTGCGGGATCGGGAGATCAAGGACGCGGCGCTTGCGTGGCGTCCCAAAATTCTCGCATCATAGTAAGCCCGTGTCGAACGATGTCGAGAAGTGCCGTGGGGAGGGAGGAGAGACCAGAGAAATGAAATGTGGCTAGTAGACTGCGGGACGTCGAGGGGTGAGGCGTGGGGGTGAATGCACGGTCCAGTAGTGAAGTAACTAATGGATGGATGACGGATGTCCGTCAGTTCTCGACGCGAACGGTCACAGTCCTACGCACCTATGATGTTCACGCGACGCGACTGTTGAGTCCAGTTGACGCAGAGCAGATAAAACTCAGTTGTCCAGCGTCCGAGGCTTCGAAACCAAACAAATGGACTCTGTACAACGAGTTGCTGTTTGGCCTTGTGTACGTGTTTCCACCTTCCATCTCAAATTCATCTGCGTATCTGCGAATCTCTTTGACTTGCATCATCCTCGAATTCCAGATGAACGCGACGAAAACAGCCAAACGCCCTGCCTCAATATAATTGCGTCCGCAGTACCCCTTGGTCTGCTTGGTTCCCCGACTTTATCTGCGAATCGTAACAGGCTGTTTGACTTGCATCCCGGACTCGGACGTCCATTCCTAGGGCCGCAACGTGTCGGTCAACTCCGAAATCGTGGCTCGCAGACTCGGACTAAATCGATGCCTCTTCAATCCCCAGCGCTCGAGCCCGGTTCTTCTACAAGTTTGAAGCGCGAAGATCATTTGAATGAGCGGCAATACTTGGTGATACTTTTCTGCATCCACTGAAGCAATCGAGCCATCAGTGTGGAGACCCGGTTTCCGTCCACCGCAACTTAAAGTTTGTTTTATATGTTCATTCTCTTTTGTACTAACGCCACTTTGTGCTGCTACCGATTTGATTCAGTTTAACAAGCCTACATACATGCACCGAGCAAGGATTCATGACCGACCGCAACATTAGCTACTGGAGTTAATCTGGGTTCAAACTCCGGTACGAGACCCACTTGCGTTACTTCGAAGTTACTGACCCAAGTCTCATTAGTTTAAAGTTTGTTCCCCTATTCGACGACTTAAACGCCTGCGTTAGCTTGCGATGGGAGCCCACTCTGTATGTATTTAGTTCATTCTGGTCCATGAACCTCAGACTTACACAGAGACTATCGCTGCTCTCGTTCAAACGGCAAAGTCACCTTTCAACATCGACTGAACTCGACCGTGTGTTGTCGTTGAATGAGGTATGGCTCTTTCCATGATCACATTATATATAACATCGACTTCGATACTGACCGTTTGCTTTGCAGACCTTTTTTTTTTTTTTTTTAACTTCACCATCTGCGGGTTCTGTCCACACGTTATTTTGCCCTAAGACCGTGACCCTCGGCATTGGATGCAACGTGAATATTATTCGTGGTTCAAGTTGAAATGTTCAACCTATACCAGAGTTCTATTCACCGTGCGTATTCTGTCTCTATGTCGACTGACTTTGGTTTTGAAAGGTTGGATACTCTATATGCAGAGATTATTGTCAAACTGGTTCATGTTTAACTACATGCCTCCAAAGTTGACTCAGATCTGCTTGCATACACCTGGTATGTACATATCTAAGTTGTATTTATTCAATACATACCAACTCTTCCTTGACAGAACTTGAACCCACATTTTCGATTTCACGATCTTTGGAATTGAATTGTGCGTCGTTAAGGAATAGCACAACGCGTTGTGACTTGCTTCGAGGTCAGTATTCGACTTGTACATTTCATTTCCACGTACTGACTCGGGGTTCAGATTTTTCTGGTTGAACCTCTACATACATGCGTCTCGTATACTCGGGACTTTGACTCAGAAGCTTCCAACTCAAGCAAGTCCTTTGCTTCCTTGTATTATATTTCCACACCAAGCCTTCGCTTCAGATGCATTGAAGCCAGGCTTCGATGTATATTCACTCATTTATGTCATCGAATTTCTTTACTTTTCAACCAGCTCATCGCTAACCTCGCTCTTTTTCACCCAGGTCCCGGTTCTCGGTTTTATAATTCAACATCTCATATTCCGGTACGTGCTCACTTCGAATCAGAAGTGGGTTTGGTATTTAACGGCATTATCTTTGGTTCAGATCTCCGCGGGTTCAAGATTCAAGGACCGAAGACTCGACTTGCAGTGGCATTAATGAGTCGAAGCATTGAAATCAATTTATATATATTTCGACTTTCTTTTTCCTCCCACCTCTTCCCTTCATGCGCAACACTGACTTCTCTTTCTCACCAAACTCGATGTCTTATCCTGGAGTTCCACACCTCGAAATGCGCTCCTTCACGGCCGAATACCCACCTCCCGAGCCCAACAGGGGCTTTCGATGCAACTTGAAAAAAGTGTGAGCCGCGCGTTCCCATGCCTTGCATTTCTAATGGATCTTTCAGTTTCAGCTCCAACGCATTTCATTGCAAAATCAAGATCAAGTAATACATGCGCACTACGGTACTGTGAGCGAGCCGCACGTCTCGTGTGCACAACACCCATTCCCGTGCCCACCGAATTGACGCCACCTTCATATTTGCTGAAACGCGGGCGTGAGTGGTACCTCGACAGCACCACAATTCGCGCACCCGAACCGCGGCCTTCGCTGTCGAACGGGGCGGAAAGAGGGCGCGAGCGCTGCTTTTGCTGTGGAATTTGCGTGCCAGACTCTGGAATTCGTCTGCGCGGGACGCATCGGGCGAGGGGAATGGCATGCAACGAGTTCGGGCGGGTGACTTGCCCGCTTTCAGCATGAGTTGCGCGGCTGGAACGGGCGCTCTTGCCTGGAGCGCACCAGTTCCGAGCCCCGGTGCGTCTTGCGGTCGTGTGGCCCGTGTACGCTCTTCAGCACACTCTCCGATCGCAGCCGCGCACACCACGCCCGAGGCGGATTCGCGTCGGGGGTGCGCGCGCGGCTTCGGTTCGGGTCCCAACTAGGGAGAGTGGCGCCAAGCGTGCGTGGGCGAGCGACTCGCGGATCTTTGTTGTCGAGCGCGCGGCGCAGAATTTGACTGACATACACGCGGCGAGTGCACGTGTCGAGATTTGAGTGTGAGGATGAAGGTGTTCTCCACGGTGATAATGTGTGGAGAAACAACGTACAAGAGAACGCTGGGCGTGTCGGCGGGTTAGGGCGTTAAAGAATATTGACGGAGCGCGTTTTTTGAAATCGTACGTCGCGTCAGGGGGGTCGAAAGTAAGCCAGTAGGGAAGAACAGCATCATCGCCGTACCAGAGCTTCCAATAGAACTGTTTGGTGCACCTATTGCGTCCAGCCGCGATCTCGTGAATGGGAGCGAAACAATGAGAGGGCTTGTGCTCGAATTGCCGAGTGAGTGGAACAGACACGTCCCGATGAGCCTCGAGCATGATAACGTTGATAAGCTTGGAGTCGGGGAGCTTTGAACACCGGTTTGTGAACGAGCGGCCGGTGACCGATGTGGGTAGGTGTCGTTATACGCAGGGCGCAAGAAGGTGTTGTTGATGTAAGAGCTTTCGCCCGAATCCGAGCTAGGCATCCTCGAGATCTCTAGCCTCAGACATCCGAGTGGGTGCTTTGAGTGCACGGATATCTGCCAGGACGATAAGAAAGGTAATAATATTCCTCTCGTTTGCGATACGATGAACTTCGGCGGGTAGAAAAAAGGGCCGTACGCGACGTACCATGATTGTGCATCCACCCTTGGTTTAAATGTCGTCCACTCCTTCCTTGAGGCCCAGGATGGCCTCATGCAAAAGGACCCAAAATTTGGCTAAGAGTATTGGTAAGTTATTTGCCCAGGACGAAGCAAGAGAACAAAATCGGCTCACGATTCGCGGATTGGATGAATGATGGAAGGTGTCCATTTGTTTGGTTCCGAAGCCGATGCCATATCAGGACAGCTTGAAAACTCTTCCTCAACAGTCGCGTCGCGTCAACATCACAAGTGCGTGGGGCTGTGACCGTTCGCGTCGAGAACTGACGGATGTCCGTCAGCCATCCTTTCTCTAGAGCAAGAAGAACCCAACCTCGGCGCAACCCCCACTTACCGTCATCAACGAACCCGTCCGCGACCCCAAGGGAAAGAAACGCACGGCCCCGGGACCAAACTCTGACGGCGAAGAGTCCGCCGACCCTCCAACAAGTACCGATGCACCCCCTCGTATTCTCTGTCGTTCCCACCGTCGTGTACCCACGGCGCAATCCCGATCTTGCAGCAAGCTCATTCAAGATCTCATATATCGATCTTGCCGAGCAAACCCTAAGCGTATGCCTTGGTGCATTTGACTCGTCTCCTAGTACTGACGGCCGCACAGACGATGGAAAAAACCAAGAGTTTCCCAGCTCAATTGTGCACGAGGGCGGACTCTCCACACTCCTCACTTTTTCTCCATCGCCGTCCAACGCACCGCGCTCCAAGCCGCGTCCGACTGTTGCCGCAACGTCTCCCCCGACCCCTCGTCGCAGATTCATGGCGTCTGGCCCATTCTGATCATCGCGGATGGGATAGCGATTTGTTTGGTCCGGCTAGCGGAGGTGGAGGCTCGTTCGTACGTCGCAATCACGGACGGGCGCCCGCGGCATAACTTGGCCAAGGGGTACCCGGGGTAGTACTGAGCCGGGTCATCGCCAGTGGCACTACCGCAGCACCGTCACCCTGCTGGAAGAGGAGAAGGAACTTGGTGTCGTGCCGCTGAGTGGGTGTTTTTTCCCCCTTTTCTCTGTAATGCTTTTTTTCTAAAAATTATTCTGCAGCCACAGGAAACTACCCGCAACCGCGACGCCCTGCGACGAGGACGATCCCTTCTGGCCCGGGAAGAAGATATCCACGAGTCTGGATTAGTGCTCTTCAAGCCAGGGGCAACGCTCCGTTTCCTTCGCAGCCACCCCCCTCAATCCATCCACCCCCGCCGCGAAACTGCGCACATCCTGCCTCGGAGACTACGGGTCAGCGGTGCCATCGGCGAGTTCAACGTCGGCTTAAGGCAGCCTGGTCATCAACGGCTACGACTAATATTTTGGCTCGTTCCATCACCCCTAGGCGGGCGGCACCTTTGACGGCACCACCGACCGCCTCTTCGTCGGCGGCTGGAACCTCGCCGGCAACGCTGCGAGTTTTTTGTTCCAGAACGTCAACCGGCACTACTTGGGGCAGATGACGAAATCAAATACGAGCCAGATCACCGGCACGGGCGAGGCGCTCGACTGGTATTTCGCATGCAATATCTACAGCCAGTACGGGACGACGATGCCGAATACGACCGCGTATGGCGCCGCGACCAATTGCCACGTCACCGTCAAGGGGCAGCTCACGACCGTGCCCCCGCAGGGGCAGGTCTACTGCACGTGGGACGACGTCCGCAACGGGAGTCGGAGTCTTGCGGTCTTTGAGAGGTGCGCGGTCCTCCTTTCTTCCTTTCTTCTTTCTCCTGACCAAGTTACTTTCTTCCAAGCCGCTCCGTCCTCGACCTCGAGCTCCTAAACTGGCTCGATCCGACGTGAAGCCCGCGGGGAGCGAGTGGGCGTACGCGGACGTCACCGTGCAACTCATGCGCCTCAACCCGACGAACCCCGGCCACTGTCTCCAGAACATCGTCACCGCCGGCCCCATCGACACCAACTCGATCGGCGTCGCCTCGCAGGTCTTCCTCTACCTGTCCCTCACTTTCATCGTCGGCGTCGTCCTCATCCACTTCACCGTGGCCGTCATGTTCGCGCGGTTCTTCTCGTGGAAGATCGGCACGTTCCCGAAGGAGACGTACGAGCAGCAGATGCTGCGCAAGTGCGGAGATTGAGGCCTGGACGAAAGACATTTACCGCCCCACGCCGGGCGCGTACCGGATGTGTCCGGTAAGGGGGAGAAGCGACGGACATTCCTACCCAACGTCTCGTGGCTCACGCCGGCAGAGGGAAGAGTGGCAGGAATGGGCGCCCGACGACGGGACGCAACGAGTGGTGTGAACTAGGCAGAAGGTCATCTACGATGAACAGATGACGACAAACTCGTTGTGACGGGTGACGGGGTGTGCCCGGAGACCGGTATGCGCTCGTGCGGTGTGTGGATGCGGACGCGAAGGTGTTTCCGGACTCTTTGACACGGATGGCGAGCTGTACTGTGTTTGACGCACAGATCATGGGTTTTGTGGGGAGATGAAGATTGCGAATAAGGCGGAGATTTCGTGATGATGATGCGAGGTGAGTCGCGTCTCTTTTGTGTTTTCTTGTGAGTGTTGCTCATGGATTCATTCGCACAGTCTTCGAGTATTACATCTCGCCCCACTTGACAGAAGCCTTGAGTCGACGATCGGCAATGTGACGTGTCTACCGGGTGCTTCGGCGGGTACCGCATGAAGACGCCCAAGGGCGACTTCGGCTTCTGGGTGCCGATCCTCGTGAACCCAGACATCATCGAGCGCTACCCGGAGAACGGGGTCGACATGCTGCACAAGAGATACGTAACCTCACGGAGCTCATCCTCGTACGCGACCTGTGTGGGACATTTTGCTTCATGGCGGCCCTGGTTAAGCTCGGGTGGCTTGTGGGTGGGTTGGCGTGGCGCGAGGTAACGCAGCGGGTGGCGAGGCATAGATCGCGCGCGCCTTGTGCTCGTCAGCACCACGCGCTCCCTGCCACTCGGCACAGTCTTTGGCGTCGATCAACGGCTGCTGCAGCCGCATACGCCACGCCCGGCGTGGATTCGCGTCGGTGGCGTGCGTGCGGCTTCGGGACCCCTGGCGGCATGCGGGGTGCATGGCACCGCTGTCGAAGTTGTTCGCGGGCGCGCTGGCGGTGTCACAGGCGCCGGACGAGGATGCAGTGCTGTGCATACTACATATGTACAACCTTCAAGGAAATTAAACAATAGTCCCTCAGAGTTGGTTTGAAAATAGAGTATGAGAGAATACTATGCAGGCTTGATGCAGGCGCCAAAATAGATGTTATGCGACCAGCTTCCTTTTTGAACTAGGCTTGGAGGTGCCAGGGGTCCCAAATGTCAGCTGCTTTGTTTTATTCCCTTATCGAGCAACTGTTGCCTCGAGGCTTGTTCACTATTTACATCAAATTTCCGGACACCGTAAATCATGGATGTACGGACCGCGGAAATCTTGGTTCTTTTTATGATTTCCGTGCTATTTGCGGTGCTCGGAAATCACCCCGTAAATGTTCGGAACATTTCGGATATCCTGGTGATTTCCGGGTGATTTCCGGGCACCGTAATAGACAGCGCGCCCCCAGTGATCACGTGTAGTACCAAACATATGTATATTGTAATTAATTCGCGACAATTCGACTTTATCTTCGCGATCCCTGGCTACCTGGTCCCTGTTACACACCACAACCCATCTGGCATCATCATAGAGGCCTTAGAACTGTTCCAATTTTTTTTTTGGACCCAGTGCGACCCGTGAATTGGATGTCTGCCTCAGGTAAGTACGGTGGCATGGCCGCGGATGCGTCAAATCTCACTTTATATGTCGTAGGGAGCATAGTAAAATGTCGCACCTGTAGATACAGGGGTCCTCAATCCACCTTCCCGTTGAAAAACAATCTGGAATATCTCACGACATGTGGTCCTTGTCAAGAGAAGGCCGCAAAGGACCGAGCAGCTAGACGAGCTCGGGCTACCGACACCACCACCAGTCGTGCCCGACAAGACACTTCAACCCATCGTGGTCCCGCTGTCCAGCCTGCCAAGGGTCGGGCAACGCTGGAATGGTCAGCAACTCTTGATCTCCTCGGGGAAAACCGAGACCACGCATTTGAGCTCAACGTGATTGTCGCGATGAACGGACCGAGTGCCGTCGACGCGTTCCAAGATATCGAGGAGGGTTCAGAAATCGCAAAGAAGATGGCGTCTTTGGTGTGGGCTGCAACCGAATACCGCTTTGTGTACGCTTCGATCTTAACAAGCAATTCTTTTCTGTCTGACTGACATTTCAGGTACAAAAAGCAGCAGCAGAGCAAAAGCACTGAGACGGTGACCACGTACACATTTCACTGTGCTCAGAACGACAAAGAAGTCACAAAGACACGTCTGGTGGACGATGAGCGCAAGCGGCGGGCACGCATGGAGATGGACCGCTTTCCCTGCGAAGGCTACCTTCATGTCACCATAGATTCAGCAACCCAGGGGACCGCACGATTGCGCGTACAGCACCATCGCGCTCATTGCCACTATGTCGACATCTCCGTTAGCCCCGAAATAACCAAGCTGGTGGAGGACATGCGGAACCAACCTGCGTCGAACGTAGGTTCTAAATTTTTTGTGCCAGTTACTTGGGATTGACGTAGAAATCCATATCAGATTTGGACGCGAGTTCTTCAAGATCATCCTCATACAGAGATCACGCAAAAGCAAGTATATGCCATGTGGAGTAAGTTAAACGAAGAGGCATGGCGGCTCGATGATGACCAGGTTAAATCTGCACAAATGCTCCTCAACAAGATGTGCGGGAAGGAAGTCGAGCTCATACCGATTTGCGAAGAGGCTGGCATTCATTGCATTGCATTTGGCTTCAAGGAAATTCTTGATGGGTGGGCAGAAAAGAACGAGGAGCTAGCGATGCATTCTACATGTAAGTCTTGTTCCCATGCATGAAAATCAGCGCTCACCATTCATTCTCAGGGAGAACCAATGCCGCAGGGTACGAGCTCTACGGAATGGTCGGCGAGGCAAATGGCCAGGCAATCCCCTTCGCCTTTTTATTCACAATCAACACCGATGGCACTGCACCTGAAGGTGCGAAGACGCGAATGCTGTGCGATATTCTCAAGTACATGAATTGACGGTGCCCGGGGATAATCTTTACCTTATCCGACAAGGAGAAGGCAGAGATTAACGCTTGCCAAGAAAAAATCGCGAAGGCCAAGCATCAACTGTGTTACTGGCATGGGATCAAATACGTCAGCAAGCGGTTGGCTGAAAACAAAGCACCATTACCTTATGATCCACGACGCGCACATGAAGCATTCGACTTCATTGATCCGACGTGGGCACCGGGTGTCGACTCTCTATGGGTTGAGCCCGAGGATGGCGATGCTGCCCCTCCTTCTAGCTGCTTGCCACCTGTATTCATCCTGAAAGCGGGTGATGTGCGTGTTCCCATTTACCCAAATCCTCCCAAGCCCAATGCCCATGATCGCCCTGAATTTTGTCTGTTGGAATTCCGCTCACCAATTGTCAAGATGTTTCGGACACACCTTCATCAGCACCCATCATTTCCGCAAAACGATCCCAAGGAGCGGTACATATCCGTGGAAGAGATTCACAAACGCGCTGTACGAGAAGTCTATCAATATTGCTTTGAAAAAGACCTCTCTCAGGTGTGGGCGTACATGTGGAACCAATGGTATTCTCTGAAACAATGGCCTCTATGGGCCAGAGCTTCCTGCGATGCAATCCCACGTCTCAAAACCACAATGGTAGTCGAGAGCATGTGGAAACACATCAAACGTCGAGATCTGGCACAGTTTAATCGACCGCGATTGGATTTAGTGACATACCTTGTTATAATGGGGCTGCTTCCTCGTGTGAGGCAGACCCTTGACTACGTCCGTAGGTTCCGGCGCTTGGGGCACCCACAGGCCCTTGCGGGTTGGCAAGTAGACTTCAAGGAGACCTGGCTGGACATGGGACGGACGGACGAGCACCGCGTGGTCGAGAAGCAGCTGAAATGGCTACAGACTGCTAGAAACACACCGGGACGTGAGGAACGCCTACTGCAGCTCGAAGAAGAAGAAACTCGGGACGCCGGCACCTACGTTACGGATCTCAAAAACTGGGTCTGTGGTTGCAAATTGTTCCCTTCGAGTCGGTTCCTTCTCTGCAAACATCTTGTCAGAAAAGCGAACAAGAAGCTCAAAGACCGACCTCGTACTGATCTTCGCTTCTTCCTTGACATGCGCCGCAATCATTTCCCTCCCTACTATTCAATCCCCGGCGTCAACGCCCCTGAGGAGGAGGAACAGTGCGAGGAGGAAGTGACCATCCATGTTCTGGGACAACGTGGGGGTAGTCCAGCGGCAAGGACCATCCTGACACAGCCGTCAAGTAACCAGGGTGACTTAGAAAATGGCGCCGAGAAGGACATGACGGCGCCGACCGCCATGGGAGAGCACGAGCCCGACACGGTGCCAAATGCCATGGGAGAGCAAGAGCCCGAATCGGAGCCACGGACAGAAACACCAGATGACGAATCGGATGAAGAGCTGGGTGACGGCGATTCCCGGGCACGTTCTCTGACATGGTTCTACATTGTTTACTGACACGTCATTTTCTAGGTCCATTTTTCCGAGGCTCGGATGATACACTTGAAGCGATGCTTCGAAACCATGATGGAGGTCATGCAAGACCCGTGTGGCGTTCACCCGAAAATGGCGAAGGTTTTGGAGAAGACCGTGGCACCAGTGGAGAGGGTGGGAGCAGACATTCATCGGGACAAGAGGAGGCGTACGAACCCGTGTACTTGGGCTGATAACAACGAGAATACTATGTTTTTGGACTAGCAGGACGTGGCAAAAATACAAAGGGGTAGTGTACATGTGATGTGAATGTACACGTGATTCTCTTTTGGGAGGGGTGCGTTTGCGGTTAATATGATGTATACAAGTCTTCACTCACAAAAAACCAGGTTGTTTGAACATGCCTGGATCTTGCCAGGGTGAGTTTATTCCCAAAACTGCCCAATTTCCCAGACTATCTAATATAAAGTATTTTTACCCATTTCCTTCTATCACTAATTGCGCATGAATTAGCCTGAATCACCTAGCCTGGTTTCATGCAAATCCATGAAGAACTGACTGAGGTATGGGGAATTCTTCGAAAATGTCCCAAATGGGAAATTTTTCATTCGCGCCCTCGGTACTGACGTTAGCTGTAATTGTTTGATCTGAACTGAAAATGCTACTTCTTGTTCAAAACCCAGGTGTAGCACAAGAGCAGTACAGCAGTTCAGACATATAAGTGTACAGATATGTGCAATGTCATCCAAGGAACAAATTATCAGCATTAACCATAGAAACCTGGACTGAAATGAGAGAGAAAATCTGTTTTGAACACATAGTCCTTTTTTGGCAGTTTGTCCCAAGCCTCTCTCCGGAGTATATACAAGAAACGAAAACGAAAACATATATATATAGATCGCCGAGCGATGGCCGCAGATGATGGCCAGCGATGAGCCGGTCACCTATCTGATAGTCACCTCGGGACCAGCCGGGGCCATCACCGGATCTATTACTCACAGATCGCTTGGGCTTTTGTACTGTCAGCAGATCAATGTTCATTCATATGTCAAATACAAGGGAGGAACGATGCGGGAACAAGAACGATGCAGGAGGAAAAACCAAAAAAAAAAAGGGGGCATGGCGATGACAGTGTGCCCAACATTGATGAGCTACAACCTTTCTTTCCAGTTCACCAGTGCGGGTTAGTCTCTTATAAACAGACACTGCAACAAAAATTACTCGTACCTCATATGTTGTAGGTGCGTTCACCATCAACGCCGTGAGCGCGTGCAATATATTTTAGCTGGTCAAGTTTAATGTAGCGGGAACATGATATGAGCTTGCCCAAGGAATCGGCTGACAATGTAGATGCTGGCAAGCAGCATCGTCGTCAATCAGGCGTTTTCATCCCCAACATACATTGAGATCAGTGTAGCATAAATCCAGCAAGTAAGTGGACACAAAGAACTCCTCGTCTCCGAATTCATTACAGAGAGCGTTGGAGAATTTGATGGGAATGGGATGCTTTGAAATTTCATGAGACTGTGCATTGAACTGTGAAGTCTCAGTAACAGTGAAGAGGGCTGAACATTGAACTGTGAACTTTCATGGGACTGAACATTGAATTGTACACTACCATAGGTCCGAATACTGAACTACGTACTATGATCGTATGGCTGCAAACTTGAAGGAGTAATCGATGCATTGTGTACAGTGTAGTATCATCGCCAATTGTTTGAAACAAAGTCAGCATGCGTTAATCAGGTTTAGGATCCACGTACCGATGACAATATGTGTGTCCAGGAGGGGGGACACATTGCGAGACAGCGGCTCTGGGATGTCCTCGACGGTAACTCGAACAGAGGGCATGGCGAGGGAAGAAACAAGGGGATGCAATCCGATCAAGCACTAGAATGACACGAATCACTGGATCCATTTCGATGGCAATTAAACCTAACCTCTGTCAAAAACAGGCCAAATGTGGTGGTACAGTCGTACCAAAGTCGTACTAGATTTGCAAGCAAAATATGCAAGGTTGAATGGAATAAGCATAAAGACTAGGTTGACTGCACACAGCCAGAAAAGACATGAAAGGACATGTTAACTCCGAGAATCTGTGCAGAACAACAGCGCGAAGTCCGGTGGTGGGCAACACGTGGGCGCGTCGTCGGAGATGTCGGATGTAGCCGAGCCGATGTGACAAGCTTGACTTGATGGCCTCAGCAGCCGGATGATGGGGCCGTATGCTGCCGGGTTTTCGTTTTCGTTTCTCGTTCATACCGGCCCTCATGACAGGGTTCCCGAATTGGGATGTCATGAGGGGCTGGGTACGAGACTATCGGAAGGATAGGAATGATGGCGGACAACTGTCCCGCGGCCGGATAAACATTTCCTTCTACTAGTACTTAGCATACACACCGACAATTGCCAAATTTAAGCACAGCGGGCTCACTACTGTTAGGTTCGGAGCAAGCCTGTCTCCGCGCCGGCAAGCCGGCGATTCTCGGAGAGAGCGGGGTCCTCATTTGAGAGCTCCATGTATGGTTGTTTGGCTGGTTACAGCCCAGACCCTCATGACAGGGTTCCCGAATTGGGATGTCATGAGGGGCTGTGTACGAGACTACTGTACGGCTGTGTAGGGAGGCGACGGTCACGGTCACAGCGCGCCCGTCGCGTCGCTGAACGTACTGGCGGGTCACTGTCACGATGACCTCTGTCGCCAACGAAATACCGTGACATTTTCCGAAAATTCCTAAATAAAATGGGGAGTCTCATATTCCCATTAGCACAGTGATGCTTTACGAAGGAACCGGTTAAAATCGCTCTAGGATCCTCCAACTCACCGCAAACAGGTAGGAAATTTATATTTTGGTTGCCGAAATTGGCGACGGTCACGGTCACAAGCGACCTCGTCGCGTCGCCTTCGGCCGGGGTGCCCTGTCACGGTCGTTGACGCGTTGCCTCCCTACACATCCGTACAGTATCCTTCCGACGTTTTGGACCTGGAACCCAAGTCGGTACCAGGAATTTTCCCGGCCTTGACGGCGTGCTCATAGTTTAAGCGAAGTACCTTGTGTAGGACTTTTCCAGGCAGATGAAGATGATGACGCTCGGGCAAAAAAACAAAAAGTCAAGGTATGTGGGGCTGCAAGGGTCGAGTTCGCACGTCAATTCAACTATTCAGAATTGGCAGAAAGAGGGCAACTCAAGACTGAGTCTTTGAAGCGAGGACCCGGAGCGGCCACAGATCTATTTTACATACATCCACCTTCTTGTCTGTTCAATGACCACAGTACAAAAATACTGGTTCAACCCTGAGTTGCCTTGGTGGCCAGTCGTACTCCCTCTTGTACAGCTACTGCCTGTAAAAAGTTTTGGCTTCTCGTCCAACGGTGGCAATGAGAAGAAATAGATACCTCTTCAACCCAAGGCAGTCGGAAGAATTCACTTCTCTTCAATTCTTCCTGTCTTATGGTCAAGCCGTCGGTCGGACCGCTCCCTAGCACCGTCTCAAGGTCACGAGATTGCGATTCCAGCCACGTCTGTATGAACTGTGCAGGATCGCGAGCGAATGACTGCAAGAAGGTGCGCTTCAAGTGTGAGTTGTGTAGGGACTGGGCTAGAGTCGCAATCTTTTTCATAAAGCAATTAATGGGAGATTCTTCCAGCAAAATATCTCGCACCTCTTCGTCAATTCTAGCAAGGTTCTGCATGCTCTCCTTGTTTGCCTGGACCATGACCGACATCCGTCCTTTCATTGCAACGTCTTCCGTTTTGAGTTCCACATCCCACGCCATCGGCCGTTCGGGAGCAGGAATCGTAGGATTGATCATGTAGTGCAGGATGATTGGGTCGGGTGCTGCGAGGCAACGGTTCACAAGCTCGGGAAGTTTCTGAAATAATATGTTTTCCCCATTGAATATCTGGGAAGGTGACATGAGTCGAGGACGAGGCTCGATGCCAAACGCGACGTACGGGTCGAAGTTTTTCGTCAGCTCGCACGAGGCGCCGGTCGACCTTGTCTTGCAGGCCTTGGATTTTGATGTAATTCCACAAAGCTTGGATCACGCCAATGCGACTATCCTCCTTGATGCCCAAAATATTTCCTTGGAATGGGATGTTAGCTACTGCCATAGGGTAGACGCAGAGGACACACCAAGTTCCGGTATGACCCTAAATTGCTCGGGATAGTGCTCCAAGTACATGATCAAGCGGACCTTGGTCGGCGCGTCGCCTTTCCGTCGTATAGTGAATCCATCGAGAGGAGGGTTGTGCTGGCCTGTAGCTCGGGGCCACTAGAGAACGGCGTGATCAACAGACTGTTTCGTTGGCTCGAGGACGAAGTATACCTCTACGATGTTGCCATCCGGATAGAGCGTCGCGTCGCGGTCAAGCTCCACGACCATCCGCTTTATGAACGTCGAAAACTTGCGCACCGAGCCCTTGTCTTTACTCCGCTGCCCCGGAAGCTTGGGATGCAACCTTCAGCCGCGACAAGGAGTGGGGTGCGATGGACCAACCTCGAGCAAACGTCCTTCAATTTTCAGCGCCCAGGCAGGTATACCCTCTCCGGTCTCGAAATTCGGAGCGTCGTTGAGATCCGGCGTCGTCTGCCAAGATTGGCCCGAGACAGTGTGGCTCATGAATATTCGCAGTGTCCGCGTCGTCTACGCAATTGCGACGAGTCAAACCGCGGCAAGCACAATGCAGGATGATTTCCTACCGTCGGGTTCCGGACCAAGGCATCCTGTATCTCGGCCCTCTTGCGCATCATGGTCCAGTCAAGCTTCCGCTCCATCGCAAGGAGGTCTTGGTACATTTGCGAATCCTGGGCGAAATCTGGATTCTGGAGGATGGCATTGGGAAGTGACTTGTCGGTAAGCTTGCGTTTCCTGGGTGGTTTGAATGAGAAGCGGGACGGTTGGAAGAGAATAGGTGATACTTTGCGGCTTTGGGACCATCCATCGTAAGTATGGTCACAGTTGATGTTGCAGCACAACAGATGCAAAGCAAAGTTAGGATTGATTTTCTAAGATACTGGCATGTCCAAAGAAACCGAGAGCAGTAGACTAATAATAGTGAGGGTATACGAGACGAAATATGCGGTGCGTGCTAAAAGGTTCAAGGTCCGTGTCGGCGGACATGCCAACAGCCATCACGTCGCATACCCTACTTCCGTCCCATCATACTCCCCTCTCCGTCCACCTTGCGTTCGTGCCCGCGCAGCATATACAGGAGTCTCATCGGGGGTGCCCCCAGGCGAGTCTCGATACGGCGACATACTCTCACCTGTAGCAGCGTAGTCTCCAAAGGGGGACAGTTCGTCCCGGAAGGGAGAGTCTTGCGGCTGCTGGTATGCGTATGGTTGGGGCTCGGATTGCTCGTATGGATTATTAGAACGCCCATAGCTGTATGGGTCGCTGGCGGCCGTTTTCTCTTGCAGACGCGCAGAATCTGCTTCAGCAGCGGCCGCGGTGGCCGCTGTAGCATCGCCGATACCAGCCCGCGTACCCCAACCAGTCTATTCGGTATCAGAAGAGGACAAGAGAAATGCAGGGCCGGGACATACCTCATGCAGCGTACATAATGCGTAAAGTTTCATGATAGCGAAGTAGTATCCGAAGAGGATAAAGGCGGGGACGTAAATGACGTCTTGAGGCCGGTGCCAGAGATGAGGGAGGAGTTTGGCTGTCCGGGTGGCGAAAAGCCATACTAGGTACGATGCTAGAATATTCCTTTTGCGCAGTCAGAAAATGCCGGTCAGGGAGGGGCGGGACGACTGACCACCACGGGAGATGGTATCCTCCGTCGGCAACGGGGATGGTACTCTGGGCCATCAGCCGAGCAACAAAGACCGGCCCTATCAGTAAGGTAAACGGATTGAAGAGCTTGTCCACCTAGGACGGTGTAAGTAATGCGCAGCAGAATGCGAGGGGGCCGGGATGCTCTTACCATGGTGTATGCCACGTACGGATGTGTCGTCCAAATGTACCTTTCCATGAAGAGACTGCGTAGGTCGGATCGCCACGTATTCCTAGTCCAACGCAAGACTTGCTTGAGAAAACGCCAGTTGGGTTTCATGGTGCTGAGAAGCTCGGCCTCTGGGCAGCACTGGACGTAGGTGCTCCAGCCGTGGGAGACCATCCAGCGAGTGAGAAACTTGTCGTCGCCCGAGTTGAGCTGGTATTTACCGAGCCAGAAATCGTGGGTGAAGCCGTGGATGAACTCGGGGTCCTTGAGGATGATGGTGCGGTATGCGGCGGTGCGACCGGAGAGACAGGGCAGACCGCCGTCGATGTGGGTGGAGCTGGAGATCTCGATGTTGCGGATGGTGAGACGGAAGGCGGCGAGGACCTCCCAGACGGTCATGCGGTTGCCGACGGGCTGTACGCGCTGACTTGTGCCGACGCCGCCGACCTTTTGGTCTTCGAAGCAGGCGAGGACGTATGGAAGGAGGGTGGGGGGCCAGATGGCGTCATCATCTGCAAAGACAATAATGTCTGTGGTTGTGTTCTTGATGCCGTGGCTCATCTGGAGACGTTTGTTGGCAAAGGGCACGGTGAGGACGCGGATGCGCTCTGGGTCGACGGCGTTTGCGAGAGCCTGGAGCTCCTTGAGCATCTTCTCCTCTGTGATGATGAGGATCTCCTTGGGCTGGCCGACGAGCCAGCTGCGGGCAGCTTCCTTGAACTCCTCGCCAGCATCTATGGTGGGGACGATGATGGTGACGTCTTCTGCGGCGATGTAGGTTGGGTTTTCGGGCAAGGGCACTGGGCGGTATGTGAAGGAGGCGGCGATACGTATTAGATACCAGAGGTAGCGGTAGAAGCTATTGAGAGATGAGCGAGGAAAGCGGGGGGAGACGGAGAAAGGTACCCAATGACACCGAAAGGGACGACTGGGAGCGGGTAAGCTGGGAGAGGGCAGGAGGACAGGGAAGCTCACATATAGGGAAAAGATCGGAGGTGAGGTACAACATGGTCGCCTGGCGGGGCCGCCGCACAGCGAGCTCGAGATGAAGGAAAGCAAGGATGTCACGATAGTCACGTCGTAACAGTCGAGATCCCCACGGCAACCCAAAAGTATGGGTCTCTAAAAATTACTTACAAGGCCTCTTTCAAATGCCGATTCACGGCATGAGACGCGGCCAGAAAGGCCGTACCGCGTAGAGCATTATTTATTATCAAAGCGGAGGCACAGCAGAGCAATTATGTAGTTGGCAGCCTGTGTTTGGCCCGTAGAAACCTATGACATTTGAGCGGCGATGCGCTGGTTAGCAACTGCAGCAGTTGTGCAAAGAAAACGGAGAAAGATGTTTATTCGCGACCAAGGCCATCCACGACGGGCGCCGTGGAGGCTGTCCCTTTCATTTGAACGTGTCTGCACTGGTTCGAGTATAATACGCGATTGTTTGGCTGTGGTGTGTTTACGACATGGCCAGCCTCATCGCCATCCTCGACCTCAAGGGCAAGCCCCTCATCCAGCGCTCCTACCGTGACGATGTTCCCCCATCTTACGTCGAGCGCTTTCTCCCCCTCGTCCTCGACATCGAGGAGGAGGGCCAGCAGGTCACTCCCTGCTTCTCCAGCCAGGGCATAAACTACATGCACATCCGCCATTCAAATCTCTACCGTGCGTCGCGTCTACCGTCTCCCAAATCCTCACCCATAGCCACCAGTCCTCGCCCTATCAAAGCGCAACTCAAACGCCGCCGAAACCATCCTCTTTCTCCACCGTCTCACCCAGGTCCTCGTCGAGTACTTTAAAGAGCTTGAGGAGGAGAGCATCCGCGACAACTTTGTCATCATCTACGAACTCATGGACGAGATGATGGACTTTGGCTACCCCCAGACCACCGAGAGCAAGATTCTCCAAGAGTCTGTTTCGCCTGTGCCTTGTCCGCGTCTGTCCTCACGAGCGCGCCCGCGTTTTTAGATACATCACCCAAGAATCCCACAAGCTCGAGATTCAGGCCCGCCCCCCGACCGCAATAACGAACGCAGTGTCATGGCGGACAGAGGGCATCCGCTATCGGAAGAACGAGGTCTTCCTCGACGTGATCGAGAGCGTCAACCTCCTCGTCAACTCAAAGGGCGACGTCGTTCGCTCCGAGATCCTCGGCGCCGTAAAGATGAAGTGCTATCTCTCTGGTATGCCCGAGCTGCGGCTAGGGCTCAACGACAAGGTCATGTTCGAGAGCACCGGTCGCAGTACGCAAGCGAGCACTCGCCCTCCCTTCCACGGCTGACCCCCCTTTTCCAGCCGCCCGGGGAAAGGCGATCGAAATGGAGGACGTCAAGTTCCACCAATGTGTCCGGCTCGCGCGGTTCGAGAATGACCGCACCATCTCCTTCATCCCCCCCGACGGCGAGTTTGAGCTCATGTCCTACCGCCTCTCGACACCGGTCAAGCCCCTGATCTGGGTCGAGGCCGCCGTCGAGAGCCACAAGGGAAGTCGCGTCGAGTACATGGTCAAAGTGATCGCCCAGTTCAAGCGGCGAAGCACCGCCAACAACGTAGAGATCTACGTCCCTGTGCCCGACGATGCTGACAGTCCCAAATTTCGCGCAAGCCACACTTGTTTTCCGCCAAGTCGTCGTCTAATCAAGTCTCTCCAGGCTTCAACCGGAAGCGTCCAATACGCCCCGGACAAGAGCGCGTTCGTGTGGAAGATAAAACAGCTGGCTGGTGGTAAAGAGTTTTTGATGCGGGCCCACTTTGGCTTGCCGAGTGTAAAGAACGGTACGCAGCCTGTCTGGATCCCTCTTCGTGTCATTCTCAGTCGCCCGCAGAACAAGACGTCGAGAAGCGGGCACCAATAACGGTAAAATACGAGATCCCGTACTTTACCGTGTCAGGCATACAGGTCCGGTACCTGAAAATCGTGGAAAAGAGTGGCTATCAAGCCTTGCCTTGGGTGCGGTACATCACCCAGAATGGCGACGATTACAGGTATTTTATACGTCGAACCCTCTTCCTGATTTCTGTTTAATTTTCTCTCCAGTTTACGGACCGCACACGAGAAGGGCAGTGCGCCAATTAGACAGAGTACTTAGGTCCTGGGTGGCTTGTATAATAACGGATCTTTTTGCCTACATTGCGAGGGGACGTCCGAACACAAGAAAACTACATGTACGATAGATACGGGAAACATCTAGCACTCCTTGGCACTTCTCTTGAGGACCAAGATGGCCTTGCGGACAGATTGGTCCTTGCACAAGGCTTTCCGCTCGTCTAGCGCAACCAGCACGCGAGACCTATGAGCGGATTCATCTGCATCGTCCAACACTATGACTCCTCTTTGCACCCACGGACTCGGCGGGTGTTCTGAATCCCATCCGCATCCAATGAACAGCGATTCAAGCGAATGGACGAGTCTCTCGGACGGAATCTTCAGCTTCCATTGCCGCCGCGATCTCGAGCTCTGCGCGGCGACAAAAACGAGGGAATCCGACAGGACATCCGAAATCGACTCCCGGTGTTTCACTGGTGTTTTTCGTTCTGGATCTTTCTGAATCGCGCTGGTGGGGCTCGGGTACGTTCGGGGCCGCGATGTGGAAGCGCGAGAAGTTGCCATTTGAGCAGCTGGGGAGCTCGCAAGGTGAAACTCGCCCAGATTTGTCCGGCTCCCCAAAGGCTGCGGTCGCGAGCGGACGGGACTTTCCGTTGCCCGGTTCGTCAGGATACGGGCGTCGAAATCAGACCACCCTCTCTTTCTCGCAAGTTTGCGATCTGTTGCAACCAACTTTTCCTCCCACTCGTCCGCCCGCGCCTTCCGTTTCAGAGTGACGCCAGGCGAGACTGACTTGCCCCACACGCCATTTCCCCAATCGTCCACGTCCTTGTTGGTTCTATCCTTGCCCAAAGAGTCCCTCGCGACTTGGTGAAGAGCCTGCAAGTTTATACCATCCCGCCAGCTGCGTTCACCGGTCCGGAAAATCTTGGTGATACGCGGGAAACGCAATTCGTAATGTCCACTTCGCGGGCTCTTCGTGAACCCAGCACCAAACAGCTCTGCAAGCAAGGGTTCCCGTAAAACTCGGGTCGGCGGTACTAACCCGGGCAGGATATTGTAAGTGAACGGCAATCCAGACGACTAGGGGAATGAGGATACACATTTTGCAATCATTTTTCGCAGCTTACCGGATTCGAGGGATTGTATGGAACAGTATCAGAGCTTTTGATTAAGAAATTCACTTCCTCGAGCTGGTCACGGCTTAGGCCATACGACGCAGTAAAATAGATATGAAAATGAGGCTGTGCAGTAGGCTGCGAAATGACGCATGATCACGCTACATCGGAAGAAAAGAAGCACGATGTGCTCACCTCACGCTTCACCTGCTCAGCGTTGTGTAAGCCACCGATATAGAATGTAGTATAAGCATTAGGTGAAACTGGAGTTCATGACTGTCAGTCACTTGCAGGTTGAGTTGAGATGCATGCCTACCACGAAGATCCCGACCTCGTTCCTTCTCCCATGACACTCCCAGTATAACCAGATCGACACAATCTCCGTAGCCAGGGATATAATCCCGCTTGAGCTTCACCCATGGTAAACGTCGATCGTTATAGCCCGCTTCACCAGCTTTCAGCACCAGCCCTTCTTCAGGACGCGCCAG
The DNA here is from genome assembly GCA_029289565.1 of Mycena galericulata. Taxonomy (NCBI): domain Eukaryota; kingdom Fungi; phylum Basidiomycota; class Agaricomycetes; order Agaricales; family Mycenaceae; genus Mycena; species Mycena galericulata. Next base: position 121,218 of record JARKIA010000345.1, read on the forward strand.
GCATTGCGCGACGACATGGTGGATACTCGGATTTTTGTCATTGGGGTTTATATTCAATGCGATAGGCTGGCGGTCAGCAAGTATTGCTTGGCCGGCAATAGGCTTGATGACGGATTCGAGGATAGCGCGGCGGGAGGAATAGGGCACAGGTAATAGAGATTTGGAGTTGAGAAATAGTATGTCGAAGAAGACGAGGCCAAGATGGCGGTCGTCCGAAACATCAGTCATCAGGGAAGCTTGTGAATAGCTAAATTTGTGGTCAAATAAAAGGATCGGGAACGAGCAGATAAACTGACTTGTTAATGGGACTATCATCTTGGACAATATTGTGTCGCGGGCCAACAGCTGTATGCTCGACCAGACTACGAATTCTCCAGAACTCTACACAAAGGTGAACGTTGAGATACTGGTGCAACACAAGTACAGACCATCGATTTTGCCTTCGTGCCACGCGACCATCTCCGCATCAAGGATTACATTGCTTCTGACTTGACTTGCAGAGCACTGGCCACGACCCGCATGGCGTTCCTCGGGCAAGCCAAGGGCTTGCCGTATTAAACCGTGGATGCCGTGCCGATCCAAAGTAGAATCCCTTTTGCTCTTGCTGAATATCGTTATGCGAGAGTCGCCGTCGGCCAGGATCTCAACATGGATCTGGGCACGTTCGCCATCGTACTTCGTCTCTGCCCAGATCTCATGCGAAGTCCTGAGCATCTCGAGAGCATGGAGACAACTTCGCCCCTTTTCTGATTTCGGGATCTAAGTTCCGTCGGTAATATCCATCGAGAAGGAAAAAGCTGTATCTACCTCGACGGGAGTTCCTATTCTAGGCATACTGGTATCGGTAATACCAGCCTCGAATGCTGCCGAGGCATCGTCAAGCCCAGACCGGACCCGATAGATTGCGAGCATCCGACAGCTTGGGTCCCAAGCATTCATGGCATCCTCCTGGATATAAAAAGGTGAAGAAGGGAAGTGAATAATGGACACGGTAACAAACTTTGTTCAGATGAGTGACCGCGACAGAGTTGTACGCCTTGAGCGCCACTGTATAGTGGGTTTCCGTCAGAGGATATAGTAATGGTCGAAGATCCTTCAGGATTATTTGAGTCAAAAAGGACGCATCCAAAGGCGCCAAGGAGCGGTATAGCTCCCGTATGATCGTTGTTTTGGAACGGCGGGTGGCATGGGGGTGCTTGACCCGGACAGAAACATGAGAGAATCCGGAATGTGCCGCCAGTTCGTCAAGTAGATCGTTAACGCCGGCAATAGTGAGAGGGCTGACATAGTCTGAAGAGTACTACAGGCCTGGTTCAAAGGGGGAACAACGAGTTGAGTGGAGTCTCTCACTGAAGAACTCAAATTCAGAACTTTCAAAACTTCTTCGCCCAAACACCCTGTAGAACCGTCAGTCCCCCAGTGACGTAGATGTTTCGCTTTTTCTGGTATCCCAAAACAGTCTGCAAGTGCAGACGCCAGTCTGGCCTCCTGCATATCATATTTCCGCTGTGCATCCTCTTCAGGAAACAACAGGCGAAACACAATGGCAGTAGTCTCCTGTGGTAGGGGGGTAAATTCGCTCCGGAGGCGGGCGATCCAGTTTCTCAAGATATCAAGCGCAGGATATGAAGCAGCGTGTTTGTCGCGTCGCGTTCCCGTCTTCCGGGGACGACTGTGTTGAGAGATTTCGCGGAGGAGTGACACAAAACTGCTCAAGTTGGTTCAGAAACGTTCGGTGCAACATATATCGAACAAACAAGGAGAATGGCACGCCCTGCGGCGGCTGAGACTTGGTGGATAGCATATCATCGAGAGCACATGGTGGTTCAGAAGCAGTCGCGACGCGCACAAATCGGGCATGTGACCATGACTCGGCTGGGATTTGACAGTCACAATGTCACAACGTGGGTATCCGTCCGTAAATACAAGCAAGGAAACATATAATAACTGCTCCACCAATAAATGCCCAGGGAGAGTTAAAGATAAACGAGAGGGGTGGCCAGAAATATGGCATGTCTGAAAAGCACGAAGAAATTATGACATGAATGGATTACCGAAAGGACGTGAGATAGTAAAAGATGGAAGATGTGAAAACATAAGTCTGTGGACAGGTAAGCATGGTAGGGAGGGCGGAATGGGTCAACGTGCCAGTCAGGACTATTGGTAATCCTTTTCGGTCATAATCATCCTCTCCGTTCGCATCGCTTCAACATCACCGCTCTGCAGGTCCAAAGAACTGCCGTTGATGGTAACACCATTTTCGACTCGTAGGTCGTTGGCCGGTGTACCTGGCCGTGAGGACGCCACCCCGGAGGATGTCGCTGTGGCGGTGGAGATGAGTTGATTGTGGGGGAAATACGATCTTCGTTGCATTTTCTTGAAGTCATAGGACGTAAACCTGAGTCGCGTGTAAATGCAATGCGCTGCTGTGATACAATGGAGACGTACTGTTCTTCCATTTGCCGCATCTCCGGAGAGAAATTCTCCTGATTGGCTTTGCGGGTCTTGGCTTTGAGCGGGTTGTCCTCTAAAAGGAGCTCCTCCAATTCGTGCGATGCATCGAAGTTGGCCTTCTTGGCCTAATATAATGCGTCAGTTTGGATATGAGAACGGGGCGGCTCAAACGTGCATCAGGGACGAATGGCGGCGTCTGCTCCTTCGATTCCAAAGTGTCCCAGTCAATTGCTTTAAACCAGGGGTGCCGCCGGAGTTCCTGGTAGCCCTCTCCATTTGGCTTACAGCCAAAACGTCGAGCTGGGTCACGATCCAGTAACTAGTAAGATAGCAATGAGTCTGGGTGCGAGGCAATATATGTAAAAGGGTCGTACCCCTTTCAAAACTTGCATCCCATGCCGGCTGCACTTCTTCTCCGCATTTTCCGGCCATTTAAGTGGGTCCTTCGTTATGCTGTACGTGAGGTCGCTGTTCGTTCCTCCACGGAACGGCCGGCGCCCAAAGATGAGTTCGTATGCGCAAACGCCCAGCGACCACCAATCGATGTTATAGCTATAACCGCGTTTGGTCAAGATTCTGGGTAGGTTCTGATCAGCAGCGAGGTTCGGCATTACGAGAGTAGACGTACTCTGGTGCCATGTATGCCATGGACCCGGCGACGCCCATTAATCGGCGTTCTGTGAATTTGAGACCAATGTTGAAGTCCGTTAAATGGGCGTTCCCCCGCTCATCCAGAAGGATGTTGTCGGGCTTGAGATCCCTGCAGACGAGTAAGGGATATTGTGGGCAGGGCTGGGAGAAATGGCGACTGACCGATGCATGATGTTATTGTCATGCAAGAACTGGACAGCAGAAGACAATTGGGCGACGTAGAACCGGACGACTTCCTCGTCCAAGGAGCCGAGACGTTCTAAATGGACTTGAGGGTGTCACAACTTGTGGATAGATACGAGACTAGGAGAGGGCTCACATCGCAGGTCGCCGCCCAGCATGAGATCCAATACAAAGAAACAGTTTTCATCGTCCTGGAATGCATAGCGCAGATTGACAATGAAAGGGTGGTCGATCTTGGGGAGGTCAGGGGTGGTGGAATGCGAGACAAGACAGGGCGGACCTCTTCAAGCAGTCGCCGCTCTTGGATGACGTTGGGAACTGCCTTCATCTTGACACACTTTGCCTTGTTGATGTATTTGAGAGCATAGAGGTCGCGGGTCTGTTTGTGCTGGACGACGCGGACCTAAGTGTGGGGGGTCGTTAAGCAGTTGGGTGGTGAACGAGTGTGTATGGCGAACCTTGCCGAAAGCGCCCTTGCCCACGCAACGGAGGAGGACAAAATGAAAGAGAGTGACTTCTCCGTCAAAATCGACCGGCTGAACTCGAGAAAAGGGAATGAGCTGAAATACATGGTAGCAAGGAGAAGAAGCTGACGGTAGGTCTGCAGCATACACCCCCCATAATGAACGTAAGCTTCGTAGACGAGAAAGAACGGGGAGTGTGCTTGGACTGCCCCGGCGCTGCTGGGGGCACAATGGAGGAGCTAGGAGAATGTCACTCTTGTGACAAGTCACGTTTGACATGCATCTATTATTGAACGTGCCTGGAAGAAAAAAACAAGACATGAAATTAACTCCATCGGCCAGCGGGCAACGCAATAGGCATGTAAAATGTATCATAAACGTGCATAAAACATGACGGCGACAGACTACATGTTACAGCCGACGCTCAGAGCTTGCCAGCAGTGGCAGCTGAGAGGGTCTGGCCGGAGGCCTTGGCACGCTTGCGGAGCATCTGCAACGATTTGTTGCCGCGAAGGCCTCCACCCCACTGGCGGCGCTGCTCGTCGTACTTGTCGGTGCTGAGAAGCCGGTGAGCTCCATCCGTCAACACCCAAGAAGCACTCACAAGTTGGCCTTGGCGGCGCTGACAAGGGTCGCGAGCTCGCGCTGGTCCTCGCTCTTGACGTCTTGGAGGGCGAGGACGGCGGCGATCTTCTTGTGAACTACCGTGCCGAGGCGAGCCTTACCCTTGACGATGACATACGGGACACCCATCTTGCGGCACAGCGCTGGGAGAGCTCGATGGGGTCAACATCATGTGCGATGACGACGAGCGACGCCTTTGCTTCGATGAGCGCGACGGTGTGATTCAGGCCGAACTTGACGAAGAGGGGCTTTTTGGAGTCCTGGGTGGGATGTTATCATTATATGTTCGAACAAAACAAAAGAAAGCACACCTTCATTGACGTATCTTTGTTCTCGGCGGCAGCGGCTGCGGTAGCCTGAAGGCGGGCTTTTTTCTCACTCGTGGTCTCCGGACGGTACTTGTTCAGGAGCTTAAACAGCTGGGTCGTGGTGTTCTTGTCGAGAGTGTGGGAGAACTGGGCGATGGCCGGGGGTACCTTTAAGCGCTGGTGGAGGATGACCTTTTGGCGCTGCAGACGGATGTACTCGGGCCACTTGACGAAGCGGGTAAGGTCGGTCCGAGGCTGAATGTCCTGGCCTGTAATGTATTGAGGTCAAAAAAAAATGTCAAAAAAATTGACGCGCACCAATGCCAAAGTTCTTCGGCGTGGACTCGAAGAGAGGGTTCTTCTTCGTTTTGGTGGTCTTTCTGGCGCCAAAGGGGGCGGGAGCGGGCTTCTTGGCGGTTCCGAACTTGGCCTTGGGCTGGTCATGGAGACGAGGATCAGCGATGCACTTTGAAAGTAAACATTGCGCGCTCAGAGCTCTAACGCCCACACGGATGTGTGGGCCCAGCATGCAAACGATCATCGCCCGCCTACAGGAGGGCTCCGTGCCGAGAACAACGCAAACAAAAGTTTGGTATGTTTCTAGGAGGAAATTTTGAGACGAGGAACGGTAATCCGGCGGAAAACTTGCCATCCAGCTCACAATACGACGGAACTTGAGTATAGAATGTAGATGGATCTCCGAGTTACGCGTCGAGAGAGCTTACCATTTTGTTTCCTCGAGGAAGGTGGTGGGACTGAAGTGAAAGATAGGTCACATGACTCACATCGGTCACTTGAAATAATGTCGATCAGCTCCGTTTTGAGAAGAACCATGTCCAAGGCCACGAATTTTTCGCGACCCCTCGTTATCTCGGGGCCCAGCGGCGTCGGAAAGAGCACCCTCCTCACCAGACTCTTGGACGAGTTCAACAAAGACTCTCCAACACCCTACTTTGGCTTTAGCGTCTCGCGTCAGTCCTGCGCTATCCGCCAGCAGGATCCGCTGACATCTCGCAGACACAACGCGCGGCATTCGCACCGACAGCAAAGGGAACAAGGAAATCCATGGGAAGGACTACTTCTTTGTCGAGACCAGCCAATTCAAAGACATGATCGCAAAGGACCAATTCATCGAATATGCACAATACTCGGGCAATTTTTACGGAACCAGCTTTGAGACCGTCAAAAAGGCCCAGGAAAATGATAAGCGTTGCCTCCTCGACATCGAGTCTCAGGTATGTCTCGCCGACAATCCCTCGTGTTCCGTCCCAGATCTTGCGCCATAGGGTGTGCGCCAGATCAAGCGCACCAACTTGAAACCCATCTACCTTTTCATCTGTCCTCCGTCCATGTCTGCCCTTGAATCCCGTCTTCGAGAGCGCGGGACTGGTGAATCAGAGGAATCGATCCTAAAGCGGCTAAAGACCGCCATCACAGAAATCCAATACGCCAAAAAACCGAATGCGCATCACTTTATCATCGTCAACGACAATCTTGACCGGGCGTACGAGATATTCAAACAAGTGGCCCTAGGACATAAAAAGGGAGAGCGCATACCAGACTTTGGCTTGTCTGAAGATCACGTCTTATTCGACGATCGTGCAAAGGCGGACGCGGACGATGGTGTATTCAAGCAAGTAGAGGATGATAAAGACATCGAGACGCTCCCCCCTCTCGATGATTAGATACTGCAATCTGTGGCAATTATAGAAGAACAAGTACATGTACAATTACATCAATTATATTTTTTAGCGCGGGGAATGAACGTCATTCAGGATGTCCTCGACGCTCCTGGAGTCATTGAGAAGATCGTCGATAGCCTTGGACCAATCCATCCCATCCCCATTCCCCACCGGGACGGCCTTCTTTTTGGAGGCTCTCTTCTTCTTGCCGTCTCCGCCTATCCCCCCGACAAACTTTTTACCATATTCAAGCTGCGCCAGATGCTTGACCTCACCAAAGTCGGATGCAGCTTGAGCCTGCAGGAAACTGGCGCCCTTTGCGCGATGGACGAGACAATCCGATTCGGTGTACCCGTCCAGGCTACCTACGAACGGTTCGTTGGTCGCCTCCGACATGGGTCCGCCATTTTTCAAGAGCGACCCGTTCGTGCGTTCCAAGACCACTTCGATGTTCAAGCTTTCCCCTGGTGGGATAGGGTTTGGCTGGGAAGGTGTAACGCAGGGCATGTCCACTTCCTTGCGCAATACGCGATCCACATCCACGGCCGAAAAAAAAGCCACACCCTGTGGCAGGTCATCCATGCCTAGTTTGTACGCGAACAAACTGCGCGTCCAAACGTTTGCAATCTGCAACGCCAGCGCCGCGCGGTAGCGATCTGCATCAGAGACCAGGTATCGCAGCTCGTCGTGCACAGATATCAGATACCTGGCGTGAATGTTGTACTTGCGGATGAGATAATCCATCGAAACGATGAGGAGGTGCAGGTAATCAACGCCAGACGACTGAACGACCCAGTTGATCCGCGAGGGCATGTAGTCGGAACCAAAGTCGGACGGAAGATATTCTTTGGAAAGCGCATAGGTGACGCCACAGCCTAGGGCGGGCGTTTGAGGTTTATCACTGACCGCGATCTCCTCGAGCTTGTTGAACAGAAAACTTTCCGTTCCGCCAAACCAAAACTTTCTATCGAAAATATCTGTTCGGTGAGTGTTTTTGCCTTTCGTCGACGCATATAGATTTGTCGCGAGTTTATGTGCCTCGTCCTGCAACATCCCGGCACTATTCTGCAAGAGAAGGAGGATGGCATGCCGCATCCCAGCGCCGTAAATTCTGGAATAGTTGAAAACCTTGGCTTGATCGCGTGAAATGCCCAAAATGCTCGCTGTTTTCGAATGTAGATCAGTTCCCGCCGCTTTAGTCCCCTCCAATGTCATCCACCCGATAGCTGTAGCACCATGGAGCCCAAATTGAGCGTCCCCCATACAGCTCGAAATCCACAGCTCCTCTGAGTCGACATCGGCGCCAACGATGGCATACCCTGGCGGTGCGCGAACCATCGCCTTCAGTTCCGAGCCAACACGGTTTTTCTTCGCATTACTAGCCGTGAGCCAGGTCTTCTCGATGGCGCGACGCGTAACGGTTCCCATCGTGATAACCTGAGGCAAAATAATGCCCCATTTTTTGTTCTCCCGCTCGTCCGTGAAGCCCAAATTGCGCTCCGCCGCTGTATCCTGCCAAACGACATTCTGGTTTAGGATACGATCCCGTGCACTGATCCAATAGCTGCACATCGCATTCATGTCCAACGCCTCCATGGCCTCAGTCCCGGGACTTTTCAGCGTCCCGTCCTTGGAATACTTCATGAAAGTCTTTCCAAGCGGACTGCCCACATTCGCCTTTTCACCATCTTTGTGCGGGAGCTTGTAGAATAGGTATCCGCCTCTGAGGCTCGCCTCCGCTAGAGTATCGTCCGCGGGATCGTAGAAACTCAGGGGACTGGAACGCGTGGCAAACGATGCGGAAGCAGGAACCCGAAACATCCAGCCATGTTCGCGCGAATGAAAGAGGGGCCAATTGAGCCAAGAGAGCTTTAACAGGAGGGGCGCAATCCTGTTTCGAACCGTTATGTCGAGAGTCCCGGGAGGCATATCCTTTTTGGGTTTGGTTGCGTCCCAGTACCACTTTGGCCATAACACAGGAGGCGGCTTTGGTGGAGTCTGTTTTTTTACACGCTTCTTCGGCGCCAGGGGGTCAACAGTGTTGTCAGTCACCAAACTCCAATCGAGTTGCTCAAGCCATTTGTCCTCGTTGGACGTCCTTTTTTGCCACTCAGAGTAGACTTGATCTGCGAGTGACTTGATTTTTTTCGCCAGCTTATCATCTCGTACCCCTTGCGATATGAGGGTCGCGAGATCGACATCGCAAGAACCCATTCGGCCGTCGTCGAAGGACTTCAGAGCGTGCTTGGCGCAAAGGACAGTGTTGGTTTTGAGGTTTTTGGCAGCGGTATCAAATCGAGTGATGGTTTGAGTGGAGGGGGCCAGGTAGTGCCATTTTTCTTTCGATGACCAGAGAATCGGCTGGCCATTATATGAGAGCTTTAGAAGTAATGGAAGAATCCTCTCGATGGAGCGGGTCGAAAACGGAGATTCCCGGATATGGGCGTACCACGACGGCAGCTGAGATGACGAAGGGACCGGAAAAACCTCAATTCCAACCTTAACCTAGAAACAAACTCAAAACAGGCGCCAAAAATAGGCGGAAAACTGAATACCACTGGGTCTGGAGGTAAAACACCTCGGGATTTGCCTGCTACTTTGGGTGTCCAATCGAGTTGATTCAACCAAACATCGTCTTTCCACTTTTCCTGCCCGGGATCGTCCAGAAAAAGCGACATGGCTTCATTGGCCAGTTCAGCCAGACGTGTCTTCACCGCCTTCTCCAGTCCCATATAAACTCCCTCTGCTTGCTCCAGATATTTTTCCCAGCCCTCATCGACACAGAGGAAACTGCTTCCCATACTGAGTATTCCGGCAAAACTCACGGGATGGGGACATTGAGCCAGAAACGCAGGTAGGACTTTGACAAACACCGCGTGTGTTGCTTGGACGTCAGATGCACAATAAGAAAGGTAGTCGGGCAGCGAGGCGAGAATGGCGGACGGTGGAAGTTTCATGAAATCGTCCCTTGTAGATTTGGGAGCGGTGAGGGGGACGTTGTGAAGAGCAGCGACTTCGGCGAGGGAGTTGACGGATGTCAACGACTCCCATGTCTTCACGGTTACATCGTCCTCCTCTCCGCCCTGGGCCACTTCGATTATTTCATGGGAGGAGGGGCGGGAAACAAGGCTGTCCTCGAGCCTGTCCTTCAGTTTACGCAGGTCTTCCCTCTTTTCGGCAGTGGTCTCCGGTGCCATCGACAGGGTTTCAATCTCTTGCAGCAATAATGGTATTGCCATGCGCGCCTCCTCCTCCATGTCTTTCTCTGCTTGCCTATCCTTTCTCCATTTCATCCATGCAGGCCGCTGGTTACTGCTAATGCCTTGGACGGCAACATGCAGCGCCATCGTATCTAGCCACCGATTCTTGGTGCCATCGAGATGGTACTCTTCTTTTGTCCGCCCTCTATCGTAGGACACGTTGTGACCCACTATGACGCGCGGGACTCCGGGGTCTCCCAATGGGATGAGTTGCACAGGATCCTCCGATTCATTGAGTAACCAAGGAGAGACCCAGGCGTACCATGCAGAGGGAGACGCAGCACACGCCATGATGGCATATGGGTGGTAGTTCGGAAGTGTCTCGACATCGAATGTGAGCAATTCCTCAGGAGAACCGTCATCTTTTCGAGGATAATCGATTGCTTCACTGTAACTCGAGCCATCCGGCATGTAATAATATTTCGTCCAACCACTCTGGTGGATATTCCATTCGGTTGCGTCCGGGATGGGAGGTAAACCCTGCTCAGAAAACGACCGAGCAAGGTCGAGATATGGCTGAGAGAGTGAGGAACCGATTCGATAAAAGTGTTCCAACAGGTTGTCGCCCTGAAGAGGGGGGAGGGTGAAAGATGTGTCGGGGAGGGTGGAACCTTGTGAAGGGTCAAGCCCGTGCTGCTCCAGATGCTGCAATGCGATGTTGACGTAGGATCTGTCCGGCGCCGGAAACGAAACGTTTTTAAAAATCTGGGCGTGCAGCCGGCGCGAGAGCATCTGCACACCCAACTCATTTCGTTTGACTAGAAGACCGTTATTTCCTGGGACGTCCCATTGCGGATGCACCGCTCACTGTAGTCCTTCTTTGTGCCTGCAGACGCGTCTGGTTGAACTTCCTGTTTGCGTAACACTTGGCGTTGAGGAATGGGAGGCTTTGTTCTCTGGAGTTGACCCTGGATACGGGATCCACGTGGAGATGTATGGAAAGAACGAGTTCGAGCGGTAGCGATGGTTCTGAGGGTTCCCAGCATCTCAGCGCCATTATATTTCATTGACGGCGCAAAAGGGCAAGTTTGCTTGTCGCTGTTATTTGCCAAGGACGCGTCTCTCTTAACTTTCTAAAATCATGTCTATGCAGATTTTCGGGCAGGAGGCATGTATTCTCCCTCTATCTCTGCATTTCAACGCTCAAGATCATCCAGGCTACTGAGGAGAAGGCAGAGAATGCGCGTCTTTCCTCATTTGTCGGTGCTACTGCTCTTGGCGACCTGGTCAAATCTACCCTCGGTCCCAAGGGCATGAATAAAATTCTACAATCTGCCTCAACTGGAGACATCAGTGTGACCAACGATGGCGCCACCATTCTCAAGGCAATTCAACTCGATAACGCCGCCGCAAAGATTTTGGTCAATATCAGCAAAGTCCAGGACGACGAGGTCGGCGACGGTACGACGAGTGTTACGGTTCTCGCAGCAGAACTGCTGCGAGAGGCGGAGAAGTTGATCGGCCAGAAGATCCATCCCCAAACCATTGTTGAAGGGTATCGGATCGCGAGCCTGGCCGCGCTGAAAGCGCTGGAGAACGTAGCTGTGGATAATTTGTGCGCGTTCTGTACACTCTTGATGATTCTCTCCGCTGACAGTGATGCAGCTCAGATCCTAACGTCTTCCGACAAGATTTGTTCAACATAGCACGGACAACTTTGTCGTCCAAGGTCTTGTCGCAAGACAAGGACTATTTCGCAAACTTGGCCGTCGACGCGGTCCTCCGGTTAAAGGTATGCTCAGTTGCCTCCTTACCGTTCTTAATTTTTCATCAATGAGCGACACAGGGATCAACCGACCTGGAACACATTCAGGTCATAAAAAAAGTGGGCGGAAAACTGACGGACTCATATCTTGATGAAGGTGAGTATCAAGTCTCCTTATTATTGTCGTTCATACTTAATGTCTTGCAGGTTTTATCCTTGACAAGACCATCGCTGTCAACTCCCCAAAAAGAATGGAGAATGTGAAGATTCTCATCGCCAACACATGTTTGTCACAAGCGGTTGATGACGCGTTCAAAAATTAATACTTTCCCTAGCGATGGACACGGATAAAATCAAAATTTTTGGTGCGCGCGTCAAGGTCGACGGTACAGGGAAGCTCGCGGAGCTCGAACGCGCTGAACGGGTACTCATCACGATCCCAATTCTTTGCGCGCACTTATTTCCCGTGCCCAGGAAAAAATGAAAGCGAAAGTGGACGCAATCGCAGCACACGGGATCAACTGCTTTGTTAACCGGCAATTGATATACAACTATCCGGAGTCTTTACTGGCAGAGAAAGGCATCATGACCATCGAGCATGCTGACTTTGAGGGTGTGGAGCGACTGTCGCTCGTTACAGGCGGCGAGATCGCAAGCACGTTTGACCGACCGGACTTGGTAAATCTCGGGCACTGCGAGCTAATCGAGGAGATTATGATCGGCGAGGATAAGGTACCTTATTTAGCACCTGCAAACATCTTCGTTGTTGATCATGGGCTTTTTATTTTGTTTAGCTGATAAAATTCTCGGGTGTTGCGGCTGGAGAGGCATGCACCGTGGTTCTGCGTGGCTCGACAAACCAGATGGTAGACGAGGCCGAGCGGTCACTGCACGATGCGCTGTCGGTTCTGTCGCAGACGGTCAAGGAGACGCGAACCGTGTTGGGGGGCGGATGTTCTGAGATGCTCATGAGCTGCGCCGTTGACGAAGAGGCGAGGAAAGTCAAGGGGAAGAAGGCTATTGCATGTGAGGCGTTTGGGCGCGCACTGCGGCAAATACCCACAATACTGGCCGACAATGCTGGTTACGATTCGTCGGATTTGGTGTCGCGGCTGAGGGCCGCACATTACGAGGGACAGCCAGATGCAGGACTAGGTGAGGACCCCTTTTCCCACATATCAGTGCGGCACCCTGACTCTGGCGCAGACATGGATCTAGGGACCATCGGTTCGATGAAGAAGTTGGGAATAACAGAGAGCTATAAGCTGAAGCGGCAGATTGTCCTGAGTGCTAGTGAGGCTGCAGAGATGATCATCCGGTACGCCTTGTCTTTGGTCGAAGTGGCACTCCTCATTTATTCCTCTTCTTCCAGAGTCGATGATATTCTACGGGCAACCCCACGGAGACGAGAGGCGGTCTGAGCTTGAGCATAATCGTGGGGGGGCTTTCTTCTGTATTCAGCGCCCTAGTAAAACATGTACAAGACTTTGGACTTAGAATTGACGAATGCGGCCAAGTCACGTCGATCGCGTCACGCACTTGCATCCTTTCCGCCATTATGCACGGTACTCTTCGCGTCCTGGGGGCGCGCGTTCACCAGCCTCTCATCAAATTCCCCGGAAAGCGCTCGTGGCCATCGAGTGCGCACCACTCGCCTAGCTTGAAGCCGTGCTAATTGAGCCAACCCCAGCCACACCTCACGCGCATCCTGCCGCCCCGCCCGAGTTCCAAAAGCGTTTCTCTGACGCAGCGTCGTCTTCTTCGCCTGAAGATGGGCAGAGGAAGACCGGCACTGTAATTTCAGAATTTTGGGAAGCACCCGAGCGATTCTGGCGGCCAAAGGGAAGGGAACTAGAGGAGAGCGAAATCGACGCTGTCCTGGTAAGCTCAGTGCATTCATGTCTGGCGGGATTTCAGAAGGCTGACACTCTCGTAGAGTGGAGGCGCCTCATTACGATGAACCACGGAAAGTCATATAGAATACATCGGCATTGACTTAATCCTTTTCTGCGTACGCTAGCAAGTGGTGCTCGATCTCCGCCTCGCCCATCACGCGCCATAAGCCGCGCGTTTCGACATCCTCCTCCTCGGCTTCCGACACAATGCCGACCTCAATCTCAGCTGCTTTGTAGTCCGTCGCATGAACCGTCGACATGGCCTCGATTGCCATCTGACCATCGTCAACACACAGTTGGTTCCCAGTAAGCTGAAGCGCACCTCAATAACTGCAGCCCTGCTGAGCCCCTTCCCGGCTTTTGCTGCATCGTCTGCGCCCCTCCCCGAATCGAGCTTCTTCCACTTTTTCTCCAAATGGTTCATGGCCTCCTGCTGTTTCTGGCCCGCCGCGGTGGCGTGGAAACCAACGAAGAATCCAGCAGGATCGAGCTTGAAGCACTGAGGCCCGAACTCGGCGTCGATTCCAATGAGTATCATCGCTTGGGGAAGGAACGTGAGACTGAGAGCGTTGGAGAGTCGTGTGCGACATACATATCCCCAGTGGCCGCATCCCGGCTCTCTGTGTGTAGACCTGGTTGATGTTGGCCATGCGCCGGGCAAGCGTGTCCGATGTTATTTCGTATCCGTATTTATACCGGAAGTCGGCGGCCTCTGACCGTGCACGGCTCACCTGTGCGCGTGCATCGGCTACAACAGTAACGTCGTAAACAATGAAAACCAAAGGGTGGGTAGAAAGGCTGACCTATTAGTCCTGTCATTACGCAGCCAATGGTCGGGCTGATGCTGAACAGGTGCGTAACAGTCGACGCGTCAAGCAATTTGTCCTGGGTGGTTAGTTAGTTGGCAGTGGTAATTTTGAACGAAAAACGACGCACAGGAACTTTCCGCTGGGTAATCACGACTGAAGTATCCTTTCCTCGGACGGCGATGGATGTATGTCCAGAGCCGGAAATGGCTTTGAAGGCGTATTCTGCGGAAGACGGTCAGGATAAGAACGGTATTGGGCATAGGATGAGTGCTTGCCGACTTGGTACAGCCGTCCTTCGGGGGAGAAAACGGTGAGGTATCTGCCATCGAGTCAGACGGGTTAACACGCTGGTCAAGGGTATTAATTTACCGGTCATAACTCGTACGACTCATGATGAAAGTTGTAGTGTTTTCAAAAGACGATTGTCTTTAACGAGCCGACGCGACAGTATTCCCAGAGTCAAACGAGACTTGCCGTGAAAGTTGAAAGCAGAGAACGGGCAGACGCGTAAGTGGTGGTCACGTTCGCAGGTAACACTGTCACGCGTCCGCGAGTATCCCTCATTCAACGGCTTACGGTTCTTGGTTCCGAATACGAATTCAGTCTCAACGCTTTACGCGCACACCAGGCGCAGCTAGTATACACGCAGAATATATATTTATATTACTTTTCCCAGGTCATCGACATCGTTATTGATTCTTCTTTCCAGACTTGCGGCTCTCAACGAACAGCACGCGTCGTTGCACTGGTAAAATGAGCAGGGTAAGAGAAAATGAACAAATGCGGCCACCTGTCGGGTCGTATTTCACGGCGGAGAGTTTTGGGCCCATCCGGACGCGAGTGCGGGTGTAAAAGTAACCCGTTTGGGCAGTGGATATGAGGCGCACAATGACAGTCCTGCGGTGTGTTGGATATAAATTCGGAGCTGGTGTACGGTGGGACGCACCTTGCTTTGGCCTTCGCCATGGAGGGTCAAGAGTAACACAGAAGCCTTTGAAGCAAACAAGGACAACTTGGCTCTCATTCCGTCTTGTACGTGTCCCTCCACTCCGAATGAACGCTGGGCCTGACCACCGCACCGAGCAGAGACCGAGATGATCTCTCACGCAACATTATACACTCTCGCCAACTCTCTCGGCGTTCTCGCCATGCTAACTGTTGTGGGCTATCATTTTGTGGCCGTCAACGCAAAGTATCTCTCCAAAGAGACAAAAGCATAACATTCCTCGTCGAGAGTGTGTGTTGAATCACTCATTCGCGCGTCTGCTCTCTCATTCAGTCCCTCTTCTAGTCACCGCTACGCTTTTTACTGGATTTGAATACACTCGTTCAATAAATTTATTGTAAATGCCCTGCTTGGAATATCCTTTGTCGATGAGCATCCACTATGTATAGTAAATACGTGGAGCGGAAAGTCAGCCTGCGATTCGCGTGTGGTCTGACCGCCGCGCTAACGGTAAATACGAAAGTGAAAGTACAAACAAACGCCACGTTAGACATGATACCACGACTGCTATTTCTCTGGACTCTGCTGCTGGCCGTCGCAGTGTCCAATGCCCTGCATTTCTATCTCGACGCGAACGAAAAACGCTGCTTCATCGAAGAGCTGCCAACAGACACTGTCGTAGAAGGTCTGCTGCCATCCCGGTTTTATTCGGTCATCCGCCAACGACGGTACTCTGTTAGGCCATTACCGCGCTCTCGAGTGGTCAGAGAAAGACCAGGTGTATGCAGAGGATCCGAATCTCGGCATTTGGGTCGAAGTCGACGTACGTCCATCTTGCTCGCGAGGTGTGAAACACTCAAATGTCCGACCAGGAAATGGACACTGGCCACAACGTCGTCAAGACCAAAGGACCGAGCGACGGTCGGTTCACATTCACGTCTCATGAGGCCGGCGACCACTCCATCTGCCTCTCCACCAACTACACCTCGTGGTTCTCCAGCACGCACATTCGGCTATATCTGGATGTTGTCGTCGGATCCACCAAGGCCGATGCGGACCACGACCGATCCCATGTATCCGAACTTGCTGCGAAAGTCCGCGACTTGAACCAGAAGCTGGAGGATATCCACAGGGAGCAACAATACCAGCGGCAAAGAGAGGCAGATTACCGAAACCTGAGCGAATCTACGAATTCTCGGGCGGTGTGGTATAGCTTGGCGCAGATTATAGTCTTGATTGCTACGTGTACCTGGCAGCTGAGGCATCTCAAGGTGCGTTGCATTTCAAAACCTTTGTTTCTCCCTTCACTGAACAACCTTCCAGCGGTTCTTTGAGGATCGTAAGATGCGGTAACCCGTGTATAAATCATGGGATACATTTGCTCCTTCATTGCGCGTCGTCAAATTTAAGTAACACCTTCTTCCCATATTGGCCCCGCGAAATTTTTGCCATCATTTCTCGAACCTTTTCTCCAGCGACTTCGTCCGAATCTCGGGAGCTGATCGTGAGTATCTCGTATTCCGGTTCTTTGAGCTGCATATCCCGATTCGTCAAGGGCATCTGGATGTCCAAAAAATGAACCCACTTTGCCTTGGACAACCAGGTCTACGAGGGTCTTCATCAAGTTTTCTTGATCGTTTCGCGTGTGCGTCTTGTACCACCGGCTTTGCCAAAATCCAGCCGTTGTGAGATTCTTGAAGATGAATAACGATGTCGGAAGCGAGAGGGGCTCCTTGGACATGGCTCCATAGGATACAAGGTACGCGTCTTGTCCTAGTAGGCGTGCCATAGCAGTGGTGTCCTTTCCGCTCACACAGTTGAGACCCAGCCGAATTCCCTGTTATTGCAGGGAGTGAGTAAGGGTCATTGTGGTCTGAAAGTAACCGTACCCTCCCGGCGGTCCAGTCTTTGATAATGGTACTCGTGAGGGTGCGATCACCCAGATCGTCATACGTTAAAACTTCCGTTGCACCCAAAGTCTTGAGCCTGTTGGTTAAATCTGCAAGGTCTGGCCTTGCGATTGATAATTATCAGAATATAATTATTGTCCGTGAAATTAATGACCAACCTCTTCCTGACCAAGTTGAGAGTCTTCAAACCGCGGGAAGCGGCGATTTGGATCACAGCTTGGCCTACGGCGCTGTTTGCCCCATTCTGTACAACCCACTCATCCTTTTCGAGTGTTACAAAGTCATTGAGCATGTTGTAAGCCGTCGGGGGGTTCACCTTTTTCGCCGTGAGCGTACAAAATGAGAGAATATGACATTACAAACCGTCATGGTAGCACCATGCACTTCTGTCAAGTTATCCGCCCGCGGAAGTTTGAGAACGTCCTGGGACCCTACATTCCTGCTCGATGCCCACGTCCCGGCCTGCGCTTTGGTCATCACAACCCAGTCGCCGGCCGTGAGCCCGGATACGCCTGTGCCCACTTGGGTTACTTCTGCGAGACCCTCATTACCGCCCACAAAGACAGGACTTTTCTCAACTATCTCAGTGAGGGAAGGCTTTGCCGGGTAGACACCTTGTATGACATTTACATCCGCGGGATTTACTGGGGAAAGCAGAAATCTGAGGTTAAGGGTGTTTGGAGGCGGGAGAGGCAAAGGTGGGAAAGATAGGGCACTGAGCACTTGGCTGGGTTCTCCGGTTTGGGTGTATACGATGGCGCGGTTCGCCCGCACGGCGGATGCTCGAAACGCCATACGACGTAATGTCCAAGTTTGGAAAGAAGCGGTAGTTGTGTTCAGTTTGGCTAAAGCCTCCGACACAATGGCGGAATCCGCCGCTTGCGGGTCATTTATCGTTTACATTCAAACTAATATAATATATACACGTCTAGCGGGATATCAGAGTTCTTCCACTGTAAAAGGAGTCAGCTGCAAGCACAAATCCTCTAAGGGAAGCACGTACGAGACGGTCTTCTTCTCAACACTCGCAACCTCCGTCTTAGCCCGGTTCAGCACCTTCTGGAACTCAGCCACGCGGTGTCTCATCCGCGAGTGCATGTAGGCCTTTGAACATTTGATGTGATAATGCAAGTAATCCCTGAAGAGTTGAATATGCGAGATCGTGCCAGATGCAACGGTTGGGTTGCTGAAGTGCCGAGGGAACAGCACAAAAGTCACGTAACCCGTATCCTCGGTGTTTCGGAGGTTGGGTAAATGGCGGATCTCGAGGGGCGGGTCACGGTTGGAATACAGAACTTGTGGTGCGTTTTGAATGGAAGGCTGCCGACGGGCATCTACGAATTCCTAGGCCGGTCTGAGTAACATCTATATACGAAGATGCAACAGAACACACCTGTAAGAAAACCTTGCCATAAATCCGATCGGTCTCATCCCGAAAGACGGTGGAGAAGATAACAGTAACACGATCGTGCGAAGCCTGGATATATATTGCCTCTTCGTCCCTGTAATGAATCTGCATCAAGTCGCCGCTGCCAGTAGCCGCAGATTCAAGCCCTTTCTGAGATGCGAAAGCGAGCTCGAATGGTGCTGCAAGCGCGTTGCGCTTGAACAGGGCGACCGACATTATGAAGGCCTCGCGTTCCTCTAGACGCGAGATTGAGATTCGGGAGATCAATGCAATTTATGAGAACGCACCATTGCCTGCGGGGAGCTGTTCGAGGTCAATTGCCAAGCTGACGTTGTACTCGGGTTCGGGCTGCGGTTGAAGAAGCGACCCGTATTCGCGTTTAAGCACGTCGATGGCACCGTATTGAACAAGCTCATCCCAGCATCGGATATGCATGGAGAGAAAGAGGACCGTTTTGCGCTCGGGTGCGGACAAATGGAATCGGACTCCGTCATAGTCGACGAACTGGACATCGACAGAGGATGGCCTGCAAGTGGGCGGTCAGATGGGAGTCCCCAAGAGAGGGGATCAGGTACTTTATTATCTTCTCGGACAAGGTTGTCTGTATAATGACATTGTGAGGCTCGAGCAGGATCATGGTCGTTTCGGAAGCGTGTGTTTGCAAGGCTTGCTGCTGCCAAACAACGCGTCCCGCTTTCTTTCTTCTTTCCCATGTCCGCCCTCGACGCCTCTCTCCTAGCATCCTTGGATCCGGCAACCCGGAAGGCTGCAGAGCTAAATCTCGATGCTCTCAGTGTTCAACCGGGATTTCTTCCCCATCTTCTTCGACTCATCTTGGACGCCACCAAAGAACGTCCAGTCAGACTGGCCGGCAGCGTCTATCTAAAAAACGCTGCAAAGCTCCGCTGGGAAGAGGTGATTTAGTTTCAAATAAAAGTCTGCAAGCACTCAATCAATTCCCCAATCCAGGATGTCAACCCTCTTCCAGAGGTAGACAAAGTATCCCTTCGCGCAGAACTTGTACCCGCCATGATCGCGCTTTCGACTGATCCAGGGGACAAAGCTATCCGGGCCCAAACCGCAGAGAGCATATCTCTCGTTGCGGAACTGGACTTTCCTGCCAAATGGCCCGATCTCATCGATGTAAGCCTTGGCCAATGTCTCTCATCGCACGCCTTTGATTCATTGATCTGTGCAGCACTTGACTGCTTCACTATCACCCACCTCGGCCTCCACGAACATTGCGATTCTTCAAACCTCGCACTCCATTTTCTCTCAGTGGCGCGCCCATGTCCGCTCCGACACCTTGTTCACGGAAATCAATCTGGTACTATCGAAATTCATGGAGCCCTTCCTCGCCCTGTTTAGGCACACCGCCCGCAACCTGCTAACGTCTCCGGACACGTCTTCTTCCAACGAATACGCTGCTCAAGCGCAGGTCATGACGCTCTTGATGGATATATTTTACGACTTTACGTGCCAAGATCTACCCCCAGCAATAGAAGATGCGCATACCGAATTCTTCGGTCCCCCGGAAGGATGGTTCCACAAATTCCTTGCCTGGAATCCAGCTGGGTTGGCTGTCGATGTAAGGCCCAACATGTTGTTGTTGACGATTTCTCAACTTCCAATAGCCGGACGAAACAACTCCCTCCTTGCCTTCTCAAGTCAAAACGGGGATTTTACAGGTGGTTGAGGTAAATCTTGAAAATCCGATCGTGGTCCCCCTTGTGAATGCCTCGTTTAAGCTGTTTCTTCAACTATATCCAGAGCAACTGCAACAATCACGAGCCATTGAGTCCTTCATTGAGGGAGTCTGGGGTATGATCGGGAACAACGCTATGCCAGGCCTTGCGGATGACGGGGTACAGTCGTTTTCCGGTGTCGCGTTTCAATATCTCACCTTCCGCGGTTTCAGCTTGTTTCGCAGTCGCTTCGTTTTCTTTCCGCCACAATCCGGTCAAACTACTACACTTCCTTGTTTTCGGGGGCTACACTGTCCACTATCATCCAATCGATCATCGTCCCAAATGTTCTTTTCCGAGTCTCTGACGAGGAGATGTTCACCGATGATCCCCTGGAGTTCATCCGTTCATCCCTCTCTGACTCCGCCTCGTCTTCTTCCGCAGGTTTGGCCAGTGGTGGTGCAGATGGCAGGACCCGCAGACAAGCAGCCGCTGATGTTCTCAAAGCATTAGTAGGCAGTGGGTTTGAAAGGGAAGCGACAGCTGAAGTCGAGAAGTGGGTTCAAATGGGATTGGCACAGTATAACGGTGCGACTGCCCAGGACCGCGTCGAAGGCGAAGGCTGGAAAGCGAAGGACGGTGCAGTCTATCTCATGATGGCTGTTGCTACACGAGGCTCGACTTCTCAAGTACGTCTCTTATTTATTTGTTTTTCAAACGAAATCCACTCATGCAGGCCATTATAGCTCGGAGTAACGTCAACCAACGCCCTTGTTGATGTTGTCCAGTTTTTCTCCAATCATGTATACGCAGATTTGGATGCTCAGGAGGGCTCGGTTCATCCGATTTTGCAAGTTGATGCTATCCGCTTCCTGTTGAGCTTCAGAAATCAGGTATGCTTCCATTCGAGTGTCACTCTGTTGAAACACTCATGTTGATTACAGCTAACAAAACCCCAACTACTCTCCGTGCTGCCGCTGTTGGTGCGGCATCTTGGCTCGCAAAACTATGTTACCTATACATATGCCGCGATAACGATCGACCGAATCTTGAGCATTCGGCGAGATGGGGCAAATCTGTACGTACTGGTTGAACTAAATCGTTCTGAGCCCAGCAAACCTCAACCACAGGTTCGCGCAAGCAGATATTCATGATATTGCTCCAACCTTACTTGCTACTCTCCTGTCAAAGATAGAGAGCGCAGGGACAGCTGAGAAAGTGGCTGAGAATGACCATCTCATGAAAAGTTTGGCCGTTTCATATTCGTCCCTCTTTGTACTCAGTTAATCTCGCAGCTGCCATGCGGGTAATCCTCACTGCTCGGCAAACACTTACACCGGGTTACGAACAAACTCTGGGCCGACTCGTAGGGATCTTGGGCGTCATCTCCAAAAACCCCAGCAACCCCCTCTTTGACCAGTATATATTCGAGAGCATCTCGGGACTGATGAGGTTTTTGTTCCTCCACATGAATGCAATGAATAAACAGCTGAATGTAACCCAGGTTTGTCGTCGAGGGGACACCTTCCACCTTGCCGACTTTCGAAGGGGCGTTATTTGGACCATTCACAATCATCATACAGCAGGATATCGAGCGTGAGCTAAAAAAAACACATTTTTGCGTCTCTTTTCCTAATCTGGTGCTAGAATATATTCCCTACGTCTTCCAGCTACTTGCACAGATGCTCTCTCTGCATACCGGTGATGTGCCAGCACAGTACCGACCTTTGCTGCCCTTGTTGTTTACGCCAGCTTCGTGGCAACAAAAAGGTAGTATCCCGGGATTGGTAAAGCTGCTCAAGGCATTCCTCGCCCGGGATAGCACTCAAATGATGGCGTCTGGCCAAATCGCCAATGTCCTTGCTGTGGTGCAGCAGCGATTGATTCCAAGTAAACTGAACGATGTATGGGGTTTCGAGTTGCTGCAAGGCGTCGTTATGTTCGTTCGCCCGTAAGTGCTGCTCCCAAAAAATGGCGAAAACTTGATTTTCCGATAGAGCCGACCTGCGACAGTATATCAAAAGCGTCATTATGACCCTTCTGACACGAATGCAATCGAGCAAGACGGACAAATTTGTTTATCTTTTCTCGAAGTTCCTGCTGTATTGTATGGCCCTTAACATTGACGGCTTGGGGCCGGATTATGTTATTGACACCGTCGACGAGATCCAACCACGGTATGTTCTCGCACTGTCTCTCTGCATGTCTAATTACCACCCAAGGCTGTGGTCACAAATCCTCACCAACTTTGTGGTTCCTCAGGTTCGCCTAATGCCCCAGAAGGACCGAAAGTTGGCTGTTGTTGGCTTTACACGCATGCTGACAAGGAGTGGCAGCATGCTACAGGAGCCGAATGTTCAGGCGTGGTAAGAAATTGCATCACGGGCTGTATTTGCGAATTTTGATCACAATTCAGGCCGGCCACCTTTACGTCCCTAGTGCAGCTTTTCAGGAGCCAGTATCTTGCCGGCGCGACAACGACAACGAAGACCAGTGACGACCCAGCATCGGTGGGTATCACCGACGTTGACCAAGAAGAACAAACGGCGGGGTACCAAGCAGCGTACTCGCGACTTGCGGCGTCGGAAACGGTGGAGGCAGACCCGGTGGCGTATGTGCGGGATCCGGAAGAGTACCTGCGCAATGAACTGAGAGAGCTGAGGGCGAGAAACGGGCAGCAGTTGCAGAACCTGTTGTCCGCTACTGACGTGAACGTAGTTGGACCATTCAATGTACTGTAAGTAAGCCCTGAGCGGATTAGAGAAGGATGCCAAAGATTTTACCAGAGTTCAGCCTAAGGTATGCAATAGAAATCGAACCAGGCACATTGCCGGCTGAAGCACGAACAACAACAGATTGAACCGGAAATAATGCAAGGCTCAAGGTAAATAAAATTAAGCCCTTGAGGCATGCCCGCAGCCCACTCGTATGCGTAGAAACTGTAGATTTTTGAAATGCACCGCCACATTTACAAAACAAACCTAGCTCTTACCTAATCACGGACTCCATCATCTTGCCCAGTGCCATCTGGGCCTCAGCTCTCAGATTTCTTGTAACCCGGGCGGAGGCACTTGTTTCTTCGTGGCCCGACTTTTGACTCTCTCGGGCTTAGGTGAGACCGGTTTCTATCGCCGTGAGACTACAGCATCGGGAAAACCGTCATGAAAACTCTGGGCAGTGGGCACTGTGCAGTACTATGCAGTACCTTCGGTAGCGAATGGAACTACGAGCCACTATGAAAAACTATATGCAGTATAGTGCTTCCTAGTGCTATCTCGCTGCATAGCTGCCATGTCTACGTACTGATGACATCTATCTGCCTCTCATCTACGCTAGCGGTTCGCAAGCTCACGTATCCCTAGACCAACGCCACCCTATAATTTCCCCTTCGTCGTCATGCTCGCTCGTCGGACGTTGAGTCGCGCACCCACTGTGCTTTCTGCAGCTGGTCCCGGAAATGCTCGCAACATGGCGACCTTGCGAGAGATTGAAATGCGGCTCAAGTCCGTCAAGAACATCAAAAAGATCACCCAGTCTATGAAGGCGAGTTTTGTCTGCGCTCACCGTTCAGGCGATAACCTTGTCGATGCAGATTGTCGCGTCCACCAAGCTGGCAAAGGCACAGCGCGCGATGGCCGCCGGAAAGAGTATGGGCTTGCCAATTCGGGTATGTTGGGATGCCTAGCGCTTGCGCGCCTCTGACAACCTGACTAACAGAGGTTTTTGCCAACTCTACCTCCCCTTCCACAACCTCGAACAAACTCTTCATCGTCATCTCGTCCGACAAGGGCCTTTGCGGTGGAATTCACTCCTCCGTCACTAAGGCTACCCGCCGCGCGTTCGCTGGATCTGCCGAGTCTCCCTTTTTGAACGAAGAGTCCAAGCCGGTGGAAGTCGACAGCGCGTCTCCCATCATGATCATCGGGGACAAGTCCAAGGCCCAGCTCCTTCGCACCATGTCTGCTAACATGCGGATGACGTTCAACCAAATTGGGAGAGACGTCCCGACCTTTGCCGACGCTGCAGGTGTCGCTGACTTGGTCATCAAGAGTGGAGTCCCATACGATTCGGTTGTCGTGGTGTACAAACAAATTCCTTTCTGCCATCAGCTACGAACCCGCCGCAATCGAGGTCCGAGGTGAAGCCGGTCTGAAAGAAAGTGGTATGTGCTTCTTTCCTCCATGGATCACCCTAAATTCAGCTGGGTGTAGAGGGCTTCAAAGCGTATGAGATGGAGGACGACTTCACCAAAGATCTTGCTGAATTCTCGCTCGCCAATGCCATCTACGCTGCGCTAGTGGAGGCTCACGCTTGCGAGATTAGTGCTCGGTATGGTTCTCAGAGAATGGGCTAGTCGTATGCTAATTCTTACTAGTCGCAACGCCATGGATAACGCTACTAAGAACGCTGGTGACATGATTGACTCTCTCCAGATGCAATACAATCGTGGTAGACAGGCGGCCATTACCAACGAGTTGGTGGACATCATTACGGGTCTGTTCTTTTTGCTGTTCATTTCGCACAATCCATCTGACCTGCGTAACAGGTGCTAGCGCCTTATAAATATGCGCAAGGTTGTAAAATGGAGCTGGAAATAATCATATTATGATTTGAAAAGCCCTTCGAAACTGAAAAGTACATCCCTCTTTTACATTTGCACTTGCACGTTTTTGTTTGTTTCTTGTTTCTTGCAACGGCGATTCTTTCGACAACTGTTTCTCACACATTTCCAACTCGAACGGGACCTCAAATACGACGACGCAAAATCATCGCAAAGGGCCAAATTTTTCAACCGTGATCTGAAGGTGTATGGGAGCGCTCCGGGTTGGCGCGTCGTCGGAAAAATTAGATTTTTGAAGCGTCGAAGACGTGAAATTGGACGTGGTCGTCGTGGCAATCTACGTGTGCCACTTCCGGCACAAATTGGCATTTGAAGGACAGATGTTATCCTATAGAGAGTAGCTAGAATAGGAGACAGAAGTGTTGAAGACTTGCAAGCAACTACATCTCAGCGCTCAGCCCTCTATCTGGAAAAACCGAAAGGCCTCAGTTCAATTTGCTACCACTACACAGTCGCCTAACTGCGGTAATCTCCATTGATTCGCACATATTCCTGAATGTTGAAAAGTGAGCATCCGCCAAAATGGAAAATGGTTGAACGAACATAGCTGAAGTCACAAGGTCCAGTAGGTGGCCTCCTCATTTCCATCCCGCCCAAGTCGACACAGATCCCAAAAATCCTCTAATCCGAGGATTCTCTTTTGCCTGACTTCATCACGACCTCCGTTCACCATTCCACCAGAACGGGCAGAGGGGCAGTGTTGTCCGAGGGGATGAACGTTACGCTGACTTTGCTGGGATCGAGAGTCGGAAATGAGGCAGACCCGGTTGCAGCCAAAACACGGCCCCAGCTGCAGGACTGTGAGCTATGTCAAAGATTATAGGCCCCAACGAACTTGGCATCTTCGCCATAGAGCGCGGTCTTGACAAGCGCCGACGTGGACACACGGGACGCAATGCGGTGTGCGTCTTCGTATGTCGGCGCGCCCTATGAGTAACAATCTTAGCGGCAATTCACTCTAGAGTAGAAACATCCCAACCTTGACATTGACAGTAACAAATTTGGTGGCCCCTTCTCCGTCGCGCACGACGAGCTGTGCTAGTTGGACGGCAAACTGTGTTAGTTCAGTTTTGAAAATTTCGTACCCTTCCTTGTCCGTCTCCTCATCGATCTCGACCACCTGTCCGCTCTTCGCTGCTGCTGCACCATTAGCAAGGACTAAAATCGTGTCGTTGGTCGACATTTCGCCGTCGACGCTAATTGAATTGAAACTCCGTTCAACGGCATAAGTGAGCGCGTTCTGGAGACTGCGCGGGGACACCGCCGCGTCAGTGAGAATACATCCCAAGAGCGTAGCGTGAAGCGCGGGAAATGGGGTGGTTGCGGGGCCCATGTCTGGGTGGATCATCCCTGCGCCCTTGTCCATGCCAGCCATGCGGAACTCGGTACCATTGATTGTAAACACGCGAGACCTCAGTTTTGGGAATGTATCGGTGGTCATGAACGCTTTAGCGGCGCGCTCCCATGCGGAAAAATCGGACCCTAGGGTACGCTCTGCGGTGGCCTGGGATTTAATGCCCGAGACGATTTTTGTTATGGGCAAGTTCTGTCCGATCACACCAGTGGACATGACCAGTGTGTGATTGTCGGCGGTGGACACGGATGGGGGCAGGAGGGCGTCGGTCTCTCGGACCATCGCCCAGGCGTCCTCTAAACCTTTTCGGCCTTGCGTCGGGCGTGAGTTAGGCACTGCAACACGAATGGACGACCTGCCCGTAACGGCGTTGGCACAACCGCTGTTCACGACCACGGCCCTCGCTCTGCCGCCATTCTGGGTGAGAATCTGGTCCGATACCACCACGGGGGCTGCCTTGAACGCATTGCGGGTGAAGCAGGCTGCTGCAGATGCGGGATGGTCTGAAGTCGACACGATGAGACCAACGTCGAGAAGGCCTGGTTTCTTCTTCACGCCCACATGGATGCCCGTGAGAAGGTAGCCTGTTGGGAACGAGGAGGCGGGGAGCGGGCGATGGAGGTGGGCCTTGGACGGGATGGGCTTGACAGTGATCGTCGAGGAGAGGCGCTTGAAAAGGCGGGACATGGGGGTCAAGGATAAGGAGGACCGTCTACACGCTCGCTTGAAAGCTTATAAAATCCGCTCAGGCATTTTTGCGACAAGGCAATGACTCTAAATTTTGCAAGATGTATTCCGAAAGATCCGTGCTGAGATACGGGGTATACAGCGGCAAAAAAATCGAGGGAATGGATAGATATACCATCGCTCCGTTACTCGTGAGCCCAGGGAGAGCGGCGAGTGCAGCACTGAAATGCTGCATCGATGGTCAGAGTCAAAAGACTCGGGAAACAAACAAACACACCGTTTGCTTTTTCCTCCATGCTTGCCGCATTGGCGCGAAACGCTCCGCGCCGCGCCCTCCGTCCCTCGGGATCCCGGGCGATGGCCCAGCTTCCCAACTCAAATTTACCTAGCCTCGATTTTTCCCCAGAGTCAGAGCAGACCACCGGCGCAAAATCTTCAAAGGATACACTTTCCTCCGTTGAGAAAAAACGCCGAACCATGGGCCGTGTTTCGCTCGCCGTCCTTGTACTGGGATTTGGTATAAATGTGGCCTACATGGGTCGAGAATGGGACGAGACGGAACTCAAGGCAAAGAAACTGGTTGGCTGCTTTCTCCGTCGTGTCCGTGTTGGTTCTCATACTACCAGACCCTGGAAAACGCACCTGCGACGCGCTGGGGGCGGACAAAAGAGCGCTTCACCGATATATTCGATGTGCGTGTTTGCCCTCTTCCTGTCTTCATCTTTTAAACCAGCTCGTTCAGTACTTTAACAAACCCGCATGGCCCGAGCTTCTCCCTCCAACACTTCCCCCACCCTATCAAAAACCCTACACCCTGTTGATATCTATCGATGACCTACTTGTCACCTCCACCTGGGATGTGCGTCAGTCCTTGTTCTCTCGGCAGCTCCTCATTTTCTTCCTAGCGCCAACACGGTTGGCGGACAGCGAAGCGGCCAGGCGTAGACTACTTCCTCGCGTACATATCCCAGTTCTATGAGGTGGTAATATTTACGACACAAAATTTCTATGTGCGTTCACTCCATGTCGTCGATATCACCTGGAATAATGTCATTTTCTTCAGACCGCAATGCCCATCCTGGACAAGCTTGACCGGTATAATTTCTACATCAGTCACCGCCTCTTCCGTGAGGCTACGAGATCAATTAATGGCAAGATTGTCAAGGTAAACCCGTTTCATTTTAGTTTCGTTTTCGTTGTAACCCATCGCAGGACTTGTCGTATCTGAACCGACCGCTCAACACCGTCATTTCGCTAGATACCCACTCGGAACATGTATCCACGCACCCCGAAAATGCTATCGTCATTCCCCCATGGAAAGGCGACCCCAACGATAAGGGACTCATCGCCATGATTCCGTTTCTGGAGTGTAAGACTTTCTGCTTGTGTGTTTGCGTATCCGTATTCCAATATTTCATTAGCCATCGGCATTTACAAGCCCCCGGACGTCCGCCCCATCCTTGCCGCATATCAAGGGAAAGACATACCCGTAGAGTATGCCAAGAAGGAGGCGGAGGCAAAGGCGTTGCATGTTGAAAAGTGGACCAAGGACCGGCCGCAAGGGCTTGCGGGGTCGAGCTTCTCCTCTCTGTTGGGGCTTGCGCCTGGGGTTCGTATGATTTTTATCTCCTTTGAATTGCTGCTGAAGCCGAATTCAACGCGCAGAACACTCCACGTCCCAAGGTTCCTTTAACTTACCTCGAACAAAAACGCCGCGAAGCTCAGCAACAGTACGCGGAGGAGCAAAAGTACATTCGGGACCACAAGGATTTTCTCGAGGGTCAGCTCAAGAAGGAGCAGGAGATCATGGCACAGGAGGTTCCGGGGACGTTATGGGAGGCCTTGGGCCAGATGACTGGAGAGCCACCGAAGAAAAAGCCTGCAGACACACAGCAGGTCGGGAAAGAGGTCGTCCCAGGGCAAGGTGGCGGCGCATCATCATAGACGACCGAACCTTTGTATCGATGGTAATCTACTCAATATATATTGACACTCAACTCAATGATTATAATGGCGTCGGTGCAGACAGATGAGACGTTTCGCTCCTCAAACATGGTACATGTTATCTTCCTCACAGGTTTTCTGGAAATACATTGGGTTCTGTTTAAATACCCTTTTGAATCCTTCTGAATGCCCCAAGCCAGTGTTGTGTAGACAGTAAGGTCATAAACGAGTACAGTAGGTCGCATTGGCATTGCCCCCCACTTGAACACACAGGTTATTTCGATTTCTTGTCTGCTGCCGCATGGCTGTCATGCGCCTCGATGTCCCTTTCCGGATGGCTTGAATGCAGACTTTTTATACAAGGTGGAAGAACGCTCACATTGCCTCCCAGGGGTAGTCAAGCCTGGAATAATGTTACAAAGCAAAACCATATCATTTCAGACGGCCATACCAGACATCCTCCACAGTCGCACCTGCGAAATAGCTGTACCTGGTCGTAAGCTTCGAAGATGGCACAAACAGGCTTCGCGCACGGAATATCAGCGGGCAGTTCCGCCAATTTGCCCTTGTTCTTGTTGTGGACCACAAATATTCCGAATTTCGTCGCTTCGCGCAGCGCAGCGCGTTCGGACGCGGGATGGGCCAAAAGCTCCTCTTCTACGTCTTTCTGAAGCTCGGAAAGAGCATAGCTAAGGAAAATTCAAGGATATAGGTGAATGCGTGTGAAAGAAACCTACTGTAGAGTCTTCCGTGTGTCGTCAACCTCGTCCTGGAGACATGATAGCGTAAATACAACAATCGTGAAAAAGACAACAGTTTCCTGACCACAATCAAATTCCTTCGGCCTGGTGAGAGATATTCAGTTTCCGGGAGGACCCAACAATCAAAACTCACCAAGAAGAAGTTTCCCTGAATCTGGACCTCTGCAGATACAAGGTTGGGTGTACGATGTCGACTTTGGGGTAATACTTACAGCCATTGGGTGCGAATGACCTCTTGTCCGATCAGATTTACCGAGGTGCCTAGGATGTAGACCGATGAGTCACGCTAAAAAATGAGCTGCGAACCGCGTAAGTACCTTCTACCGGCTCGTAGAGTGAGAGACCGATGGCCTGGATCTGGAGAGCCTTGTGCTCCGTGATTTCCCGAAGGAAAGTGCGCATAACACGCGCGGGGAAAAATCCACTTCCAAGGATGTCAGCGGGGAGCTCATAGATAGACTCGTAGGTCCACTGACCCACCACCTGAAAAATAAGATCGGACGGAAATATGAGGGATATATTTGTGAAAAAACATACCAATCGCCACCAAAATCCGGGTTGAATTCTGCGGCGATCTTGGGCGTAGAGTTTCTAGATCCCATGCATTAGCAATTCCTCGAAAATCTAGGACAAATCGCGCGACCTAATCAAATTGTGGACTGCGAATAAGACCTGAATGAAGTTCAAGGAAAATGCACTGAGGGGTAGTCTCACTGTCGTTGTATGTGACGTGCAAGTGCTCTACCTCGGTGGCCATGGTTAAAAAGCAAGGGAGATGATGGATAGAAGATAACCGCGAAGCGAGATGGCATGTGATCGCATTTTTGGTCGCGACTGACTCGGAGACCATCATGTCTGGTCCGTCTCTGTGCTTTGCCTCGCCAAAACTGGGACTGACTCTGCCCAGATAATGCATCTGGTTCCGGTTCTGGTGCCGGACCATCCAAGGCTATCGGCAGCCTGACAAAAAGGACCACGGATGTTACCCGCCAGGGTACTCAAAAACTCAAATTTACTCCCGTCCTCCCTGCGCGCCGGCAGAAAAAAGTGTGTGCTTTTCGATCTCCTCGACACATACTTGATTATTGATATAGGGAAGTCAAAGCTGTATTTGTTTTCTAGTTGAACTCGCGATATTGTGACTCAATACTCAGAGTTAGGAACCTACAACGATACTATTCCGCCAGAGTCCTCCCGTGGTCGCGGTCGTGGACGAGGACGCGGCGATGGCAGAGGCAGAGGGCGCGGTGGCCCTCGCGCTCCGGTTGAAATGACTGCTAGTGGACCGTTTGCTATGGGTCCTGCCATGTCGGGCAATAACGCGCGACGTTCCGTCCCTCGGTCTAATTTTGCTATCCCCACCCCCCACCACTGATCGGGCCTTGCTGGGCGCAGGCTTGACTCGGCTTTCGGCCGCAACGATCAAAAAAGAGAACGATCTGAAGGGTAAGGAAAAAGACAAACCGTCTGTAGAGGACGAGGAAGTTTACTCTGAACCGGATGAGGGGGTCGAGATCATTGATATGGAGGATGTGCGGCAGATGGACTGGATGGCTCCAGAAAGTCTTAGAAAGGAGCGTCGCCACACCAAGAAGAAAGTGAAGAAAGAGGAACCTAACGAACCTGAGGTTGAACCTGGTTCGTCCTGCCCTGCTCTTTCATTTTGTATCCGTCTACTGAGTCCCTGCAGCCGTGGTTGAGGTGGATGCCGCCAACGCGCTCGATCTGAGTGAAAGCGAGGAAGAGGAAGAATTCGAGGATCTCATTGAACATTTTGCGCGGCAAGAAGACACGAACGAGGTATGTTCATCCAAATTGTGGCCTCTTACTATTTTTGAAAACAAATGTAGGATCCAGCCATGCGGGAAGAACGCCTTTACTTTTTCCAGTTCCCTACCCCATTTCCTGAATTTCTGCCACCTGCGCCTCCTGTTCCCGAAACTGTGGCCGAAGTGGTTGATCCAAACATCAAAAGAGTATCTTTCGCGGACGACGTTAAACCTGGATCTGAACCGGGCTCCTCAAGAGGATCCATGGCGCCTCCGGAAGCACCGAAACCAGAAGAGAACCCGGTCATCGACGGTATTATTGGCAGTCTCGAGGTATACCGCAGCGGGGCAGTCAAAATGCGGCTGAAGAACGGCATTCTCTTGGATGTAATTAGTTTCCTTATGTCTACGACTCC
>JARKIA010000346.1:0-152529 GCA_029289565.1 Mycena galericulata
CATGGCCGTGAGCAGCACCTCCCACGCCAGGTCGATCGTCCCACAGTTCGTCGACAAATTACGGCCGAGAACGCACGCGTTTTTGCCACAGCCCGTGCACGCTGTTGACGTGGAGGAGGAGCGCCTGGGAGGTGTACGTCCCCGCGAGGCGCGCGGCGAACGCGGGGAGCAGGGTGCGGTCGG
The DNA here is from genome assembly GCA_029289565.1 of Mycena galericulata. Taxonomy (NCBI): domain Eukaryota; kingdom Fungi; phylum Basidiomycota; class Agaricomycetes; order Agaricales; family Mycenaceae; genus Mycena; species Mycena galericulata. The sequence goes on from JARKIA010000346.1 coordinate 184, forward strand.
CGTCGAGCTTCGGCGGCGGCGGGCAGGGGAGGAGCGATTTGAGGAGATGGTCGACGCGTTTTGTGTATAGGAACGTCGAGAGGAAGGAGAATGTGGCGGGGGAGGGGAGGCAGAGCGGCTGTACGGGACGACCAGCTGCGTGCGGTCGGCAGAGGTGTAGGAGGGTGTGGAGGGCGCAAGTTTGGGGAGGCGTGCACAATGGAGGGCGAAGGACGACGCTGTGCGCTGGGATCAGGGTTACTTGGCGGCGGACGTCGCCCGGCGTGTCTTTGGATGCACGCCGTGGATGCCCAGTATGTGCGTCGGTGGCGGGTAGTCGGAGTGGTCGTTAACGGTGATAGCTATCTCCGCAGGAAGCGCATCTTTTGGTGGATCTGCGACGACACTGACCACGGCACGAAGGAGCCTGAATCCAAAATCAGTAAGGAGAGACGCGCACGCACGAAATAGCTTACCCAGGACCGATGTCTTCGAAAATTTCTTGTATATACTCGATTTTCGGGGAGTTCGTCTGCGCCCAAGTCGGGCTCGATGGTCAACAGAGTCTCTTTGGAGACTTCTTGGGGAATTCGGGGCGTAAGAGTTCTCGAGGGAGGCGGTATGTCTGGGTGGTGAGGGACGGCTGCGCCTCCGCGTCGCGCATCTCGACATCCATGATAGGGGGCGCCGCGACCGACGTCACATTGAACTGGAGCGTCGACGGGGGCTTGGTGGTTTTCGTCCTCCGCTTCGCGTGGTCTGTGCTACGCGCCACGCGCACTCGGCGACGGCGGGCGGGGTCCTGGATGCTGCTGCGAATTCGGTGGCCTACAGACTTGACGGCACTGTGTGTGAGGAACTGGGGGTGCGCATTTTCTAAATTTCGGCGGGACTGGAGAACCATTTCGTTGGGCGGTGGTGGACAGGTTGGGTTTGAAGGAGCTGAGAGAGACAACGAACAGTTCAAATAGCGTCCCTACCGGAAACCTTCTGTTTTCGGAATTTTACGTCCAATCGTAAGCAATCGAGAAACCGGAGGCAAGTTAGGAATCTCCTTTTTTGGAAGGTGATGGATTGGGGGTTGTTGTCGTCGGTGGGTGTGCGGAAGCGGGATGTTCCGCTGTGTTCACGGGAAATGAGAACGACAAACATAGCCTGGTGCCCAAGTGGGCCAATACAGAGGGGGAAAGCTGAGGGTGGAACGCGGGAGGCGGAAATATGTTGCCATCGAGAAGCTAACTTGAGGCCGCGTAAAGAGACTGAAAGAATCAATCAGGATTCAGGATTCAGAAAGAAAAGCATGGCCCAGGTCAGGCCTGCGAAAAGGAAAAGGGAGGGGATGTTAGTGTTGTCACAAGCTTGAAGCAGCTTTCATCGATGCATTGTCGAGCCAACTGGCGCAGCTGACTCGGAGTATGTACCTTCGATTGCACTGACCAAGAGAGCCTCGAAGTCCACGACGATCCACCGTACAACCTCCCATGCGCGTCGTTTCCATCGGAGCCCAACCATGGCTATCCCTCTCCTGTACCGTGTTCGACGGTCTGAAAGAGTTTGCCTACAGATTCTGCTAGAATTTGAGGCTCGTCGAAGGAAGATGGAGAGAGGAGCGGGAACGCGAGATGAGCGTCTGGTAGTAGGTGTAAGATGCCCCGCTGCATGCACAATGCTTGCACAATGCGGGACTTGAACTTCCCGGGCCGGTTTTCAAAGTCAGCGAAACTGCTGTTACGGAAAGATCATTGCGTACAGTGCGTGCAGATCTTCCCAATCCGTAAGCTCTTTTCCAGAGGGAGGGGTATCCTATACGTTGATGGTATGAGCGATAATTACAGGTTGTAGGTAAATTTTGTTTTAAGGTTTTGAACTTGAAAGCACCGATCAGACGGATCGAAGCTCGGGGATAATGAAGCCATGAGGTTCGCGGGTCCGAAAGGAGCCTGAAAGACGGATTTCTACACTAAAAGTCCTGGGTGGAAGGATCCGTAGAGACCGATCATTGAGGCACGCAACTTCAATGGGGTCCAGTCTGGGATTTGCCTCGATGCAGGAAAAGCCTAAGTTCCAGCAAAGACGAAATCAAATTGAAGATTCGAAACGATATCCTGCAAACTTGAAACGGCCAGTTGTGGAAAAAGCTGTACTGCCAGTGGCGTTGCGGACCGCCGCCGTTCTCATGGCGAAGGTGAAGACGAGGAAGACAGAGCCGACCCGAATGTCCGAGTGGCGATGCAGCGGAAGCCGAGGAAGGCTGTGACAGGGCCTGTCAACCGCCCTGGTCGACAGAGGCCATGGTGTTGCTCTCTTTCACTCTGACCACGACCATCCATGACCCAATACGCACTAGAACTGGAGGACCCTGCTTCCGTTTCAGTCCCCCAACTTGGTACGTACATTGCCTCTTCCTTGGTTGAAAAGCTCGATGTATAAGTGTCACCAGATTTCCCAGCTTCCCATTCATCACCTTTGACTCAACTACCAGAGGAACTGATCGAATATATTGCCGAATGCATGCGTTACCCGATATACCCTCAATTCGAAGCAACGCAGGTGTTCTTGACCGAAGGTCATAGTGGGTAAGGAACCTTTCATCGTTCCTCGATCGCATCGACCGAATACTCCTAGATTTTCCACGGCACGCTTTTCCTTGAGCTCCTTTTCGAAAGTCTGTACATCCACTCGCTTCATCGTGGAGCGCTTGCTGTACCGCGACATACATGTGGATGTCATCGGCTGGACGCGACATGTCCAGGCCTACGACACCCAAAAACACCCCATTTGGCCCGCAGGTTGTTTGCGTCTTCTTTTACGCACACTCGAGGCGCGCCCCGAACTTGGCCGCTTTGTTCGAACTGTCTATATTCGTTGGTGCGAGCACCCACTGACGATGCAAGAACAACTCCAGTTCCTCAGCGACTGCTGCCCATATTTGCAGAGTTTGGCGTTCTCCTCACTACCCGAATCGTTGGTCGACCATTTGGAGTCGTTGAAACTGCAAATTACTTCATTTGCCGCCGTATCACCAGCCGCCAACCTCCCCCGCGTCATACGAATCTTTCCAAGCCTGCGGAACCTCCACCTCCACCTCCATGGAGAGCCCTCCGCATTTTCGGTGCCTGATCACAAAATAACGGATCTGCACTTGAAACTTATCGCGGACCGGGGTCTGCAAAAACGCCTCCTCCAGCTCGCGTTCGCTGTGCCGCGCCACACCGTGCGGTACTTCTATCTAGAAGGGCAAGACGCGCAAAGCGAGAACAATCTCGCGCTCGCAGCGTTTACGCAACCCCCGCCATCGATGCAGGCGTGTGTTGAACATTTGCGCTTAAAAAACATCGACCCCTTCAGACAGGTCAAACTCGACGGTGTAGCTACCTCCCCTCTCGCAGCGATGAGCAGTCTGCGCCATCTGCACATTATGCGGCCTTTCTTGCTCCCCGTCAACGCATTCGATCTCCTCCCGTTGTATTTGCGCTCTATCTCGTTCTCGGACTATGCGCTGGACTCGACGATGTCGGCTGCGGCGAGCAAGAGCCGTTTCGTGCAGTCCGTGATCGAGTGCCTCAAGAACCTGCAGAATCGCAGACTGGCGGGCGTGAAGACGTACGGAGCAGTGCCAGACGACCCATGGGAACTGGGCAATTTGAAGCCGATACATTTGTTGTGTCATAAAGAGGGTGTACCGTTCATACAAATTGGGAGCTTTGCAGATATCGAACCAGAGTTGATTGTTTTTTGTGAGTCGTTCCTTTTGGTGGGGGGGAATATATTCTCAACTTAAACTTTCATCAGTCAAGTAGACGTCGCGAAACAATATATTCAATGCGTTCGAACAGGGTTATGCGATCCGGTATCGCAGCGAGCAACCAATAGGCCTATGCCATGTAGCGTTCAGTGCAGCCTTCACAGACAAAGGATGGTCTTACAAACTAACGCCGGGCGAAAGTGCCTTTGACTTTTTGAAACCCCCGCTGGACTCCCATCTTAAGGCGCTATATATCCGTCGTGAGGCTCAGAATGCACATCGGGTGGCGAAACCTACTTGAACCATTCGCGCGATAAGTCCTGGCGCCGGTGGGACTTGCGCGTTCGCGTTTTGTTCGTAGAAGAGCAAGTCTTGAAGTTGCGATTCGACACTATCCATGGGCTATTATGTTCGTCATCAGAAACGAGTCTACTCCAGGCAAGGGTCAAGATGCGCACAGGAAGTATGGACATGCGTTCGTGTGGGTGGGTGTAATAGGTGGTATGGCGGTAAGGGTAATTCAGGTTGGCTGACATGGAGGTGCGAGCAAATAGTGGCAGGGCGGAGGTGTGGTTGATTTCAGTCGACCTAAGTTCGACCAGCTTTTAACCGTTCTCTTTGTTGGTGGATGCGATGTGAAAATTGCAGTCCCGAAGCGGCTAATACGGGCTTGTGGAATGGTACGAAGTGAGGCCGAAAACAGAATGTTCGGTTCGCTCAGGTAACATAAAATGTCGGTCACGTCGCTGTCAGGAAGATCTAACTCACGTTGATCGAGGCCAGCCCTGGGAGTTATTTTGGAAAATGAACGGGCGCCCAATGATCTTCCGTTAGGTTAAGAGTCCCCGCCGCACAAATTCAGCCTGAACAGCCTCACTCCAAAACTCGTGACGGGAGGCGGTTGCATGCACCTCGATGTATCGAGTTCAACTATTAAACACCGCACTTTGGGTATGATCTTGTTTGAAGGTCTCTAAATAAAGAGACTGACGTGTAGATCGTCGTCGTAAGATCCATTGAGACGGCGTGGTTCTTCGCGTGATAACATTATTGTTGCATCTGTCAGTACATCGTCTTTTCAATACAAATCGTACCTTCAAGGTGAGAATGTCAAATGAAACGAAGAACTACACCCTGGGCCGCCAAATAATCTTTGCTGCGATACCCAGAGCTTCGGCGGCCGTGACTAATAGGTTAGCCTGAATATACGCTCAGACTCTGGTGAGATTTGCGGGCGGTGCCAGGCAGCTCGCGCCAGACTTGAGTTTCGAAATCGCGAAACCTGGATGATTGGGTCGTTCGAGTGGAATACTGTGTAATCCGGCGTTTGTACCAGTATGGCGTAACGCAGCGGCGCGTTTTAGAAGTTACCTTTCTGGGACACGACGGGAGAAGCGCCGTTAAACGAAATTAGGACATGAAATTTTTCAGCACTTTCCCAGCTGTGGCCAATTTGACTCCGAATATCGCCTCCCGTCGATGAATCCCAGCTCGTGGACGCACATTTCAACGGGCAAGACCGATGTTGTGCAATGCCTGTAGGTTAATGAAATATTTTGGCGACAAGCTACCAGATCACAAGCGAGGCACGAACATCACTTCGAGGAAGAAGAAGTTGTAGTGTCAAAGAACTGGACCGGGACCGTTGGAAGCATATGCGATTCTAGAACAATTTAAATTCAACCCTGGAATAATAAAAAAATAACCTTAAATTGCTTTCACGGCAGCCCGACGCGGCAGAAAACAGCTTGGGAGCCGTGAGAGCATCGATGGGAGATGGTTATCGGAGGAGCGGAGGAGGACGCCCACAGATTGGTGATTTATGATGATCATTGTTTTTTTTTTTCAATTCCCGGCGGAAGTTCTCCCAGTGCCGACCCCCGAAAGAAGGCGATCCCTGACGGCCTTGTCCCTCGCTGGCATGAGGCGAATATTGATTCCGGCTGCCGTGCTTCCGTACGTGGCTTGCTGATTGCGATGGCCGTAATGGCAAAATGGCCAAACTTGCAATGTTTTCCGGAATGAGATTTAGCTATCTTGATAGGGCGTATGCAAGCGGAACAGGGTTGTCAAAAAAAGTTGGAAGACAGCTGAGTGATTTCAATTCAGGGGAATAGAGGCTGGGGTGGAGGTATGGTTCCAGCCGGAACTTGGTATAAATGCTTTCTTCGCCTGAAGCCTCAATATGACGTCTCGAAGCGGATAACAGGTTGCTGTGGAGTTTGTGAATGAATATCAAGAAATAGGCGAGATGAAGAGAACAATCGCGGGGAGATCGCGGCAATACGGAGAAAGACGGCCCACCCACAAGCCTGCCTATTTGGGATGACTCGGCTATTAGGCGGGTCAACCGGCAACTCACTTGGTCGACGTGTGAGTTCAACTCACGCCAACTGACGGACTCATGGAGAAGGATTTGTGGCAAATGAAATGAGATGTAGGCTACATAATAAACTTAGTGCATTGCAAAATCTGAAATTTGAGCCCTGAATCCAGATAGTAAATGGAGGGAGATTACTTGCGGGGCGGGGCCGGTGCCACAATGCCTCGTATGCGCCGGAAGGCGTGTTTTCTGTCCATCTCATTTGGTGGTGTGGGTCGGGAATCGGGGGGCGGTCGAGGTTGATCAACAATCTTGTGGTTCCATTGTTCTAGCGAGAGGCCCAACAGAGCCTGGTGGGTAGTTGGCGGTAAAGAGTAAACACGTCCAGGGCATTGGGCTGGGCTAGGGTTCGGGAGGAATTGGGGTTTAGTAACACACGCAATTAAGTGGAACAATATGGCATTTAGAGTAGTACTATCTAGTACTTTTCCGTCACCGTAAGTACGGATCACTCGAAAATACGACCAAGTCGTCTCATAATTTGCCACGAAATTGTTAAGGTTGGCGGGGACCACATTCTTTCAACCCCACCTGACAGCCACCCCAGGGAATGCATTACGCACGATACGTCTCGATCGACGCCTGTGTGGGACTCCAGCCTCCGGGTTCAAGGTTGGCGTGAGCCAACCTATCATTACCCTTCATCAGCCGATACCCACTAGAACCCTGGTCTCCCTCGTCCAGTCGGCGGGGAGTCTGTCTTCATCCCGAAGGATTCCGGTCCACGTCTTGAGCACTAGTGATTTTTTGAGTGCCTTGGAGCCATATTTCGCTTTATTGATCATTAGGCAATCCATTCTGAGTCGCAGGTTTATGGTGTGTATCCATCGGTTGCATATTTCTGCTATTGTTGATGGGTCCTTGCCATTCAAGACTCGTTCGTTGCGGAGGCGCCAAATAAGATGTGCGGATTCCGGGATGAGAATTCTATATAGACGCGTCGTGCCCGCGTCGGTTTTACCAGGGAGGTTCCCTTTTTTAATAAGGCCAGAGGCCATGATTTCTCCCATCAAGGGAGGGGGCATTGGTGTGCCAGTTCTAAGCTGCCTAGTAACACACGCAATTAACATCCTGTTAATAAGGCTTCCATTGTAAAACACGTTAGGTGAATGACTGTGAATAACCCCGAGCTCACTGCTCAATTTCAACATTTCCAACAAGGAAATCACCGATCCGATGTACCCTCAATATCGCATTTGAGATTGACACCGACATGAGATGACGTGCCTCCGTTCAAGTTGCCACCTCGTGGGTCGGAGCGCATCAGTCAGTTGATGGCCTTGATGGCCAAGCCGACAGGTCTCTAAATCCTAAAAAATCCCATGAGCAGATCAGCAAAAAAACTTATCCCTATATACTTACCAGAAGTAGGTTCTCACCGTCGACCAACCATCCATGTATATACCTATAACACGTGAGGAACAAGCCGGATTTGTTGTAGCGTCTGTCGAGTATATCTCCCCCATTTGAGTATGAGTTCTTGCCTTGTCAGTCTTCGTCGCAAGAAATCAGCCTCCACAGAAACCGATTGTGCGACCCATGTTTGCCGAGTGCTCGGGATCCGTTGTCCAATATTTTTGGATAACAGACGGAGTCCATCAGCAATTTGACAAAAGTCTAGTGACCTTTTGATCTTTTTGTCCTGTAAGAAAAAAAAAAGTTCGCAGAAATGCTCCTTAGAATCGAAAGGGATAGGTCTAATTTTTTTTTTTTGGGACGTCTGGTGGGATTTTTGACCTAGCCTGTGGTCTGGCAATCTGGCGGTCTTTTTTGACCTGTACAGTCCTGTACAGGACGTTACAGGACGTCACAGGACACTTGTCAAAATCGCGATGTCCCTGCTCAGTGGGGTGAGGGAATACGCTTAACGTCGAGAACGCCTTTTCAAAAGCTACGGGTGATGACCTTGTCAGATCTGCCGGTGGCGTACGCGTTTGGAGGCTGTAGGTATGATGGTGAGAATAATCACAAGGCATAACAAATTCGACGAAAGCCCCGCAAACCCGCGAGGCTGCTGGGTCAACTGAATAACCCGTTCCTGTTGTCAAGATTCGTGAGATCGCCGCGCCCGGCGAAAAAGAGGAAAACAAACACGCGGCACCAATCAGGTGAGAGCTTTCCAACATGCGCGACAAGAATTTGAGTCGACGTGTCGCAGGAGATCAAATGGAACTTTGCAGCGTGTATATTCTGGCGGCGGACCAATGTGCCATCAAGCTGATGGCCGCGAGTGCGAGTCGAGTCGGGTACTGCGGAGATTTATCTGCCGTTTGAGCCCCTCCCGACGTCAAATGAAGGAGTTCCCGTAATTTCCATTCCGGACAAGCGCCGCGTACGATCTTGGCGACAATCGGGCTTAGGTTAAGCGAAGATTCGGTCCCCTCGGTCCCTGGAGATATCTAAAATTAACTATTTGCTCAACACGGGACCGTCGATGTTCGCAAAGCTCTCCTAGACAAATAGTAGACGTCGCGGCACACTTTATATTCGACATTTGGTTGGAAAACTCGGATGTAGCCTCGCAGGGCAAGGAACATCAATCCTATTTGCATATAAAGTGCAGCAAAGGCTAAGAGCGAGCACGAATCTCTTACAAAACTAACGGCGAGCAAAGCTGCCTTTGACTTTTTCGAAGCCCCGGCGCACTCCCTTTTTGATGCGCTAAGAACCATCGTGACTCTCGGAATATACATGGATCCTGGTAAACGTACTGGAAGCATCCGAGCAATGATCCCTGGCTCCGCCGGCGCGAGTTGTGCGTTTTCTTGGGCATGGAGGAGCAGATCCTGACGTTGATCTTCCACGCTGTCCACGGGCGACTTCGAATGGGCATAATGAGGTCGGTATCGTCGATGGGAATGAGCAAGAAACGTAGCATGGAGATGCGTTTGTGTGGATGTGTGAAGTGGGTCGTGTGACGGTAGGGATAGTTTGTGTACGACGACATGGAGCACCGGATGACTGAGGGCAAGAGCGGGAATGGAGGTAGGACCGCATGTTGGCTTTAAATATGTTGCCAGCTCTGGCCCAGACATGGGTTGCTTGTCTGGAAGCGGATAACACGCTGCTGGAGGAAGTTACGGAATAATACAGACATTCAATAAAAGGCGTGCCGCTTCCTTTCGAACAGGGGCACCGTAGAGTTTGCGCAGCCAACAAAGAAATCGCGGCAACCCTGGGTGTCATTCTGAAGAAGCTCGGAAAATGATGAGAATACTACCCTATTCCGATCGATAACCGTCGCAGGCTTGCTTTCGACTGTTGAATGGAGGGCGTTCGCTTCCCATGATCTTCCGCTCATTATGAGTCCCGACTCACGAGACCAGCTCAGAAGCAGGCCTTGCTCCTGATGGAGGCTAGACGCTTGAAACATCAACTGTTCAACAGCCACAAGCCCGAAAATGGGTCTTCTGAAGTGAAAGTCGATTCCGAGTCACCCTACACAGCCATGGTTCCTTTCCATGATAAATTTGACATGTCCTAGTGGCACATCAGTTGAGGTCGAGAAACGACAATTATTAGGGTACTACCCCACAGTTCCAAGAAGATGCTCGTGAAGCGACACTGAATAGTCTAGATCAGGTTGATTGCGAGCCTTCGTTGCTGACTCGGAATCGCATAACGACTTCGATTCGGGAGGGATACATATAACCTTTTCAGGGATTGATTAGCGCCCGGTCGCCCATAAGCAGAGGTTTTACGTTCGTGGCAGGTGCTGCCTGACGGATTGAATCAAATGGAGATTTTACGAGTTTACTGTGATGCCGGCCTCGCAGGGTTAACCGGCGTATTATGCAACGAAGAAAGCCGGCTCGGAGCGCAGGACAAGTTGAAACCCTTTAGAGTTTGGTGGATTATCATTTATCCATGGAATGCGTTTAAAACCGTGCGGCGTCCGAGGCTATGGTGGACAAATCGTGTGAGCCAGGACCTGCAGAAGAAACCCCCCAATATGATGACGGGAGAAGAAGAGACCGATCACGATCACTGCCACTTGACTTACGCGTCAATTGAAATTGCCTTTTTGGGAAGTACCGAGACGCTTTCCTCTTCCCTCCAGCCCGGGGATATCAAATGCCCTAGATGAAGTCAGCTCTCCACATATTCCGCACTTAGGCAGCTCAATTTACTTGGAGCTCCCCGCGGTCGTTTTCCCTACATAACTTCTGGAAGTACTCACCTGGCGGCTCCTGTATCTTCATGTATAGTACCACAATCGTCATGGTATATTTTTGTTTTGCTGCAATCAATCAGGCCTCATTTAGTGCAAAATTCTCCGGACAACCACGGGGCCAAAACTGTCGAGTTTCGAGTATTCAGGTTCAGGGTTCAATTTCCGTAGACGAGCGCCTGCCGGAGAAAGACCAATCTGTGGGAGAATCGGTGAGGATGCAGTCTCAATCAGGTTTATCAAAAGTCACATTAAGTTCATGTTGTGAGACCCACGTACGTGTCCGCGCCCGCCGCTGAGAATTTACTAATAATGTCTGAGGGCCAACTCTGACCAGTACGAGGCTGTTATTCATGAAACGACGCATTTAGAATGGAGGAAGATTCAGGCTGATCATTGGAAAAAAATATATTCTTCAAGCACCACCGGTTCTTGAACGCGGAGTAAACTTATGAAAAATCACGGTCAATTTCGAGTCCAATCCGTCAGTATCCACTTTCTTGGTAAGTTACGGACAATGACATCAGCACGTTTGCTTTAAATACAGGCTAGGACTTGTTTAGCTCTACTCAAGCCACGGAATAGCGCAACCTTAGCATGGAATTTTCCGATTCCGACCCCGCCGGACCTCAGAAATACTTCCGACTCCGGCTAAGCCACTAAGCGATGCTATGACGGAGTGCACGTGATCGCGGCGTCAATGCTATCAGGTGACTGGTTCGCTCCTGGCAGTGGCAGTAGCCGATACCAGCCCTTTCGAGCCTTTGCTGCGTGTACCTCTAGCCTTTACCCATTCATAGACGACATAATCACGCCGGTTCCCGCTTCTCTTCAGGTATGTTCTTCGATTCAGCCATTACGACAAGGCATGAACAGCCCATGAAACGTTTAGGGACTTCATAACGATTTTTATGCGAAATTGACCTTGACGACACAATTTCATCTCACCGACCTCCATGCCTGCCCGCGAGCAGTACCAAAGTCGCCGCCACGACCCCCCGCCTCCACGTTCCAATTACGAGATCGACTCCGATAACGCACATCCCTATTCCTCTGAGTCCGGCAGCCCGGGCCCCGGAACGTACAATGGCCACGCTTTCTATGAGCAAGACGGTGCATACGACCCATACCGTAGGACTTCGTCTCTCGGCCGGCGTACTCTGCTGACTATCAGACAACAGCACCCCAGGACAGTGATTCCGAATCCGGTGGTCAGGGACGCACTTCCTCGCCAACTTATGCGGACTATCCCACCGGAGCCGGCCAGATACGAGAAGCATACCCAGCCTGGTCAGCGGACCGAGCGATACCACTCTCTAAGGAAGAGATCGAAGATGTGTTCCTCGACCTTACCCAGAAATTTGGATTTCAGAGAGACAACATGCGGAACATGGTGCGCGCTGCCCTCTCGGACCACTTGCATTCAGACGTTAAATTGGTTTTAGTTTGACTTTCTCATGCAGCTGCTCGACAGCCGAGCCTCGAGGATGTCACCAAACCAAGCGCTGTTAACCATCCACGCCGACTACATTGGGGGGCAGCAAGCCAACTATCGCAAATGGTACTTTGCCGCCCAACTGGACCTCGATGACGCTGTCGGCAAGACCCAGAATCCTGGGCTTAACCGTCTGCGTTCCAAGCGGGGCCCAAACAAGCGTCTTATTCACGAAAGGTCGCTCCACGCCGCCATGGACCGTTGGCGGCAGGCCATGCATAACATGAGCCAGTACGATCGCCTTCGGCAGGTGGCTCTCTATCTCCTCTGCTGGGGCGAGGGAGCACAGATCCGCTTCGTACCAGAATGTCTCTGCTTCATTTTCAAGTGCGCGGACGACTACTACCGTTCTCCCGAGTGCCAGAATCGTGTCGACCCCATGCCCGAGGGCCTCTACCTCCGGACTGTCGTTAAACCACTGTACCGATTTATCCGGGACCAGGGCTATGAGCTCATCGAGGGCAAGTTCGTGCGAAGAGAGAGGGATCATGAGGATATCATTGGATACGATGATGTGAACCAGCTTTTCTGGTATCCTGAGGGCATCGCTCGCATCATCCTTACTGATAGGGTGAGTCCCTATCCCTTCTTCAGCCGGTTATTGACTTCGCTCCAGCGGGCCCTTGTGGACTTGCCGCCCTCTCAACGTTTCCTCGCGTTCGAGCGGATCGACTGGAACCGTGTTTTCTTCAAGACCTACTACGAAAAGCGGTCGTTTGGCCATCTTCTCGTGAACTTCAACCGCATATGGGTCATCCACATCTCCATGTACTACTTTTACACCTCCTTCAACTCGCCCACCGTCTATGCATTCAATGGTGTCACCTCTCGCGCGATGACCTGGAGTGCGGTCGCCCTGGGTGGAGCTGTCGCCACTATAATCATGATCTTCGCCACCATTGCCGAGTTCTGGTACATCCCTCCGACGTGGACCAACACATCCCACCTCACCCGCCGCCTTCTTTTCTTGTTCGTCACACTTGGGCTCACTTGCGGCCCGACATTCTACGTCGCAATTGCCTCGTCACAAGGCAAGGCGGGACAGGTCGCGGTAATCCTCGGCATCGCTCAGTTTTGCATATCTGTCGTCGCCACGCTCCTCTTCGCCACCATGCCTTCCGGTCGCATGTTCGGCGACCGGGTGGCGGGCAAGTCGCGCAAATACCTCGCCAGTCAGACCTTCACCGCCAGCTATCCTTCGCTCAACAAGAAGGCTCGATTAGCGTCCATTCTCCTTTGGATGCTTGTCTTCGGGTGCAAGTTCACCGAGTCCTATTTCTTCCTGACGCTCTCCATACGAGACCCCATCCGCGTCATGGTCGGCATGAAGATCCAGGGGTGCAACGACAAGTATTTTGGGAGCGCGCTCTGTAGGAATCATGTCGCCTTGACGCTGACGCTCATGTACATCATGGACCTCGTGCTCTTCTTCCTCGACACATTCTTGTGGTACGTTATTTGGAACACAATCTTCAGCATCGGGCGGTCGTTCTCCCTAGGGCTCTCCATCTGGACGCCATGGACGGACATCTACACGCGGCTCCCGAAACGGATCTACTCGAAGCTCCTCGCAACAGGCGACATGGAGGTCAAGTACCACCCCAAGGTGTGTTTCGTGGCTTCCCTTTGCGCAATGGATGCTAATCGACCGGGACTCAGGTATTGGTGTCTCAAATCTGGAACGCAATCATCATCTCGATGTATCGCGAGCACCTGCTCTCTATCGACCATGTACAGAAGCTGCTCTATCACCAGGTAGATACTGGCGATATCGGGAAGCGGAGTCTGCGGGCTCCGCCGTTCTTCATCTCCCAAGGCGACAGGGGCTTCAAGGGCGAGTTCTTCCCACCAGGGAGCGAGGCCGAGCGCAGAATCTCCTTCTTTGCGCAGTCGCTTACGACAGACGTTCCGATACCCTTGCCCGTCGATGCGATGCCTACCTTCACCGTCCTGACGCCGCACTACAGCGAGAAGGTACCATTCCGTTATATCTCCTTTTGGTATTTTTCTGATCCCTCTCATGTAGATCCTGCTGTCGCTCCGTGAGATCATTCGCGAGGAAGATCAGCACACGCGCGTGACGCTGCTAGAGTACTTGAAGCAACTGCATCCGCTCGAGTGGGATAATTTTGTCAAGGACACCAAGATCCTTGCGGAGGAGACCGAGATGTTCAACGGGCCGAACCCGCTCGCAGGCGAGGTCGAGAACAAACAAGATGACCTACCGTTCTACTTCCTCGGCTTCAAGAGCGCGGCGCCCGAGTACACGCTCCGCACGCGTATTTGGGCGTCGCTGCGCGCTCAAACGCTCTACCGCACGGTGTCGGGAATGATGAACTACTCCAAGGCGATCAAGCTGCTGTACCGCGTCGAGAACCCCGAGGTGGTGCAGATGTTTGGCGGAAATACGGACCGGCTGGAGCGCGAGCTCGAGAGCATGGCAAGGCGGAAGTTTAAGTTCGTCGTGTCGATGCAGCGGTACTCCAAGTTCAACAAAGAGGAGCACGAGAACGCCGAGTTCCTGCTGCGCGCGTATCCCGATCTACAGATAGCGTACCTCGACGAGGAGCCGGCTACGAAAGAGGGCGGCGATGCGCGTATATTCTCTGCGCTGATTGATGGGCACAGCGAGTTCATTCCCGAGACCGGGCGGCGGAAACCCAAGTTCCGCATTGAGCTGCCTGGCAATCCGATTCTGGGTGATGGCAAGTCGGACAACCAGAACCACGCGATCATCTTCTACCGCGGGGAGTACCTACAACTCATCGACGCGAACCAGGACAATTATCTCGAGGAATGTCTCAAGATCCGGAACATCCTTGGGGAGTTTGAGGAGTACGCCGTGTCGAACCTGAGCCCTTATGCGCAGTGGAACGCCAAGGAGTTTAACCGGACGCCGGTGGCCATCGTCGGCGCTCGCGAGTACATCTTCTCGGAGAACATCGGTATCTTGGGTGATCTCGCTGCTGGGAAGGAGCAAACGTTCGGGACGCTCTCAGCGCGGTCGATGGCCTGGATCGGCGGGAAGCTGCACTACGGGCACCCGGATTTCCTGAACGCGACGTATATGAATACGCGTGGAGGTGTCTCCAAGGCGCAGAAGGGTCTACATCTCAACGAGGATATCTATGCGGGCATGAATGCGTTTGGCCGCGGCGCACGGATCAAGCATACAGAGTACTTCCAGTGCGGGAAGGGTCGGGATCTTGGATTTGGCACCATCTTGAACTTCTCGACCAAGATTGGGACAGGAATGGGCGAGCAGATGCTCAGTCGCGAGTACTATTATCTCGGGACGCAGTTGCCGATAGATCGCTTCCTCACATTCTACTACGGCCACCCCGGATTTCACATCAACAACATGCTGGTCATTCTTTCCGTCCAGATCTTCATTCTCACAAGTGGGTTGTCATTTTCGTGTTTATAGCTCGCAGCTAACCGGTATATGCAGTGGTGTTCTTGGGCACTTTGAACTCGTCGGTCACCATTTGCCAGTACAATAAAAATGACCAGTTGGTCAGGGGTATGGCTGGATGTTACAATCTGTCCCCCGTGTTCGACTGGATCCACCGCTGTATCTTCAGTTTGTTGCTCGTATTCCTGATCGCGTTCTTGCCACTCTTCCTGCAAGGTGGGTTGCTTCCTCTCGTCTCTTTATCGTCTAAGTTAATTCGTTATATCAGAACTCATTGAGCGTGGAACATGGAAGGCGGTGCTGCGACTGGCGAAGCAATTTGGCTCATTCTCTCCCTTCTTCGAGATCTTTTCCACCCAAATCTATACGCACTCCATTCTGAGCAACTTGACCTTTGGTGGTGCACGGTACATCGCCACCGGCCGTGGTTTTGCGACGGCGCGGATCAACTTCAGCACCTTGTTCTCCCGGTTCGCGGGCCCCAGTATATATCTCGGGATGCGGACACTGATCATGCTGCTCTATGTGTCATTGTCGCTGTGGACGCCCTATTTGATCTACTTCTGGTTATCCATCACTGCACTGTGCCTCGCGCCCTTCATGTTTAACCCCCACCAGTTCGTTATCTCGGACTTCATTGTTGATTACAGGTCTGCTCCCTTCTTCAGCCATGTCGTCTTCGCGCGCTGATTGCTCTGATTTTGTTAGGGAATTCCTACGGTGGATGTCTCGCGGAAACTCTCGATCGCATGCCAATTCGTGGATTGGCTACTGCCGCTTGTCAAGAACGACGATCACAGGGTACAAGAGGAAAAAGCTTGGGCATCCTTCCGAAAAGCTGTCTGGCGACGTGCCTCGTGCGACTTGGCGAGCTGTTCTCTTTTCGGAAATCTTTTTCCCGATAATCATGGCCGTCATCATGATCATCGCGTACATGTTCGTCAAGGCGTTCCCGGATTCGACCGGCAAGTACCCTGCGAGCCCCCTCATTCGTATAGCGGTGATATCACTGGGGCCTATTGTCTGGAATGCGGCCGTCTTGATAGCGCTGTTCATTGTGTCGCTATTCCTCGGCCCTATCCTTGACTCTTCCTTCCCGAAATTCGGTTCGGTGATGGCATTTTTAGCTCATGCATTGGCGGCGATCGGAATGCTTGGTTTCTTTGAATTCCTGGTACGTGATTTCTTCTCCAAATCGTGAAATATGGTGCTTAACTTGATGTTCAGTGGTTCCTGGAGCTCTGGAACACATCGCATGCGATCCTCGGCCTCATCACTGTCATCGCTATTCAGCGCGCGATTCACAAAGTCTTGGTCTCGGTGTTTTTGTCCAGAGAATTCAAACACGATGAGACCAATCGTGCCTGGTGGACGGGCCGATGGTATGGCCGTGGCCTCGGAGCCCATGTCATGTCACAGCCTGCTCGAGAATTCGTCGTCAAGATTATCGAGTTGTCGCTTTGGAGTTCCGATCTCCTCCTGGGGCATTTCCTGCTGTTCATGCTGACACCCCCGATGATGATCCCCTACTTTGATCGCATACATGCGACCTGCCTGTGTGAGTGGTATTTTCTTTCCGTAGTACCAATCGACTGAGCATTGGTTCAGTTTGGCTGAAGCCTTCACAACAAATACGGGCCCCACTTTACTTCAGCAAACAAAAAAAGCAACGTCGGTGGATCGTACGTACCAGTGGTTTCAAAGGATTCCTTCGCTAACATTTCCGGTAGATGATAAAGTATGGCATCATATATGCGATGACAATCCTGTTGTTCATCGCATTGATATGTCTTCGTAAGCCGCTTGTCCTGCTATTTCTGCATCTCCTAATCGTCCTGCTCTAGCCATCGTCTTCCAATCAGCACTGCATACCAACTGTACACTTTGCCATACTCTCTAAACGCCTAACGGAACCTGAACGTTGATTAATGGACAACTCACGTCTTTATTTATGACCGCCATGAACCAGCATTTGTATCCCTTACATGTCATGACATAATAGTGTTTTCCTACAATTTCATGTTTCCTATAGCCTAAGCCATTCACATCCGTGACCTTCCTCTTACGCCGATCCTTTATTCTCATAAGGATGCGCAGGTGAATCAAACAAACAAGTCGGCTTCCTTTGTTCCTTTATTCCATGATCCCTATGTCTCGGACTTCAACGCGTCACAATGGGCCTGTCTTCCGACTCAAAGAGTTTCCTGTTGACGGTTGTTCTCCGTTCGTTTCTGCGCACATCTTGACCACAAAGAACTGCCAAATAAGGGATCTTTTCGCTTACCGGGCAAACATGAGACAACACGTCCGACAATCCAAATAAAGGAATTTTCTCCAATTGGGAATCAATCACTGCGATTGTGAACTTTTGTCTTTGACGTTACTTCCCCGCAAAAGTATATAAGGAACCCGACTCGTCAACAATGTTCAGAAAGCCCAACAGCACACTTCGCCCGCCGTCTTCACTACCCAACCCATTATCCAGCAATGCCTTCCATCGCCCCTGCACGCCGCACCTTGGAGACCACCCGGTCCTCTCGTCGATCCCAGCAGAATATCCTTACATCCAAACTTGAATGTGCGGCTCATGCTCAGCTAGTAGCCCAGAGACGTCGCATTCCTCTCGCTACCAAGTCCAATGCCAACGGCAACGTGGCCGCTGCACCCTCGAAAATCTTCCTTCCGCGCACACTACCGAGACCTGTGTCGGCGGCGCGTGAAGTGGAAATGTCGACGCTCCTCGACGCGTATCCCCACCTCGCAGGCATTCCTGCCGAGTACATTCGCGATAATCTGCCTTTGAGCTCGTGAGTATTCTTTCGCGTCGCCACCAAGTTACAAGTCCTGATTTCCCTTTTCCCTTAAGTATGCGCGCAGCTTTGCAAGCCATCGAGACTTCTGTTTCCCAGAGCAGCCTTCCAAGGGAGCTCGAGATCCTCATGAACGACATCGTCGCCGCCGCCTGCCCCACACACATGTTCGCCGTCTACAGCGGCGCGCCGCCCACCTTCGGGCAGAAGCGCTGCGTCAGACTCTACCCCGCCCACGACCTTGTCTTCGGCACGCACTGCGCGAACCTTCCCGCGCTCCCCGCGTCGCGGCCATCCGCGTCCTCCTCGCGTGCCACCATCCCCGTTGTGCCCCTCCGCCTCCCCTCGCCCGAGACCTTCCCATTACTCCAATTATATCTTTATACCCAGCAACCTGCCGTGCTTCTCGCCTCCCTCGCGCCCCCATGCGAATCCGACCTGCTTCGGCTCGCGATGCATGCTAACAAAGTCCATGGTGTTTGGCACAACGCCTCTGTGCTCGGCGTCATCGACGAGCCGCTTTACGACGCGATTGAGGTGTCGTGGGAGCGCACTATTGCCGCGATGCAAGCATGTTCATGATCCACCTCTATAGACCGGCTACTTTATGATTTCCCAAAGTGTAATATGTGTATGATTATGTCTAGACTACTGTAACTTCTTGTGAATCCTCTTTGGATGCCTGAGTGGGAAAAGCGGTCTGCCATTTTTCAACTGACAGTTCTGAGGACTAGCTGAGAACGAGAGCACTGGCCGGTCCGTTCAGTGCATCATACATTTGTTTCCGGGGTCGTAATGATTATCGGTTAATCAGGGAGCCCAGAACAAACGGCAAATTGATTTGGTCTTAGAAGGGATTCGGGCGTCGCTCGTGGGTATGAAGCCAGGGTAGCGCCCGTGTCTGCCCCATATCAGTGGTTCTTCTTCGGAACATGAATTGAGGATGCAGAAAAGTAGCATAGATTGATTCGGGTGTTTCGGGCGTACCTCGTGGGTATAAAGCCAGGGTAGCGCCCGTGTCTGCCCCACGTCAATGGTTTTTCTTCGGAACATGAAGCATGCATGAAGTGAGGATGGATCCCGAAAAGTAGCAGAAATTGATTCGGATGTTTTTCTTCCGCATACGTTTCATCTAGGTTTGGTCAGCCATCGTTAACAGGTAAAGAATCATCGAAAATAGGCGGTGAAACCATGTTTTTCTTCGTCAGTAAGGACCAACCCTTCAAGCTTCCAATATTGGAAGTCGATGGATTTAAACCATAAGCACAGCTAAGCGGTATCACAGCAACGAGACCCTCCCTTTCTTTCTTTTCTTCTTTCTTTGATCGGCCTTGTCAAACGTCATGCATTGATGCAAAGCCATTATTTTTTAGGAGCAGATGTAAATCTCCAAGAAGGTGGTGATACTGGGTTGATGGCGAACTGGCGTACTGATGGCGAATTGATGGCGGAGCTCTCGCTCCACGACAATCTCTTCACGCATTTCTGTTCAGCTAGTTCAACATTATAACCCTCCATGAATTTTGCTTCATTCAAAAATTGCATAGTTTCCTACGGAAACCCTCCATGCCATTGCATTCATGGTTTTTTGACCTTTACGTTCAGGTATTTCAATCCAACTGAATTAAAATATACTTCTTCCAGTGATATCCATCCATGACTCCTTTCAACCTCCAGCAATGTTGATCAAATAGAAACACTCCAGCAACTTTCCAACCTCTTCCTCCATGCATTTATGTTCATGCAATTCTAGAGTCTTTTTCTTCCAAGACATCTTGTCCACCAATTTCACTTCAGTGACTTTCCAACTTCTTCCTCCATACATTTAAATTAAGGCATCTTTGACCAATGTTATTCAGCCTTTTTCATCCATGCAATTCCCCGAAATTTCTCACAGTGATTTGCCTCCAGCAACTTTTCAAGGCAAGTCACATTTATTGTGTCCAATATTTTCATCCCACTAGACTTGTACATTCCGGCGTGCTTGGAACGAGATGATTTTTTCTGGTCACAAAATTGAAAAATCTAGAAGTACCCTGCATGAATAAAGTAACCAATGGTGTCTTCCTCGGTGAAAATGTTGAGTGCTTGGAGCATGTCATAAATCAATCCATGAGGGGCGGCATGTTGTAAGTAGACACTAAATAGTAGTAAGACACCTCAGCGAGTCAACGTCTGATGTATTCACCTAAATAATAGTAAGACTACAACTCGGTGAGTACTCGATAAACAAGTAAGAGTAAAAGAAGCTTACCACCTCACAGTTGAATAGCGAGTCAACGTCTGAGGTGCGTACAAGGTTCGACGCGTATAAATACTAACTACGTGAATAAATGGAGTTGGATAGCTATCGTGTATGTACAGCTATCCGAAGTACAAGTACAGCGAACGATAATGGATGTCACGGGAGGTGAACAATATAGACAAGAGATGAATAGTAAATACTCAGGGCGGGGCGCCCGCTACTCAAAGTGTCACGCCCAGAAGAACATGGACTTGATGAAGGTCCGGTTCAACACGGCTTCAGGACCGTAAATGATTAGGTCGTTATTTCATTGTATCCACACTTTTATTTTGGAAAATGCTCCTTCGACCGGGTTCAGATCCAGCGAATACGGAGGGAAAAAAAAGAATTCGGACACCTACACATGTATTCAATAGACACAAAACATCATTCATGATAACTGCTCACCAAACCAATCACACAACTCAAGAACTTCAGTGCCATGGTGGATGCAAGCATTGTCACAAGGACGCTCAAGGGACCGGGGAAGGGTGAGGACAGTGGCAACTGCGAAATAAGGACTCCAATGTAATCATGAAAGCCGGCTCACGCACCACATGATGTTCTAAGAATTCGAAGTATTGAACTCTGTGCATCAAGTCCTCAACGACCATACTTGTAACAATTCCATCTATGGTCAACAATGCTTCTGCGGTGAGTTGTCGCCACAGACAAGCTTCTGATGCTTGGTCGCACGTTTGCCTTTCCTCGCACGCCGCATCGACGTTGCGGAGTTTTGTTGTTCTTCGAGGTTTCATCGAGGAAACCCAGTTGTTCAGGTTGATACTGGGAAACCTCTCAGCAGAAGTCCCAACACATTGGTTCACTTCATTCAAGAGCTATATTGCTCAGGTCTTTGGTAGACATCCTGGCACGCTCAAGTTCATGATGGATAGTAACATAATGCACAGATATGAAGCAATTAGTTTCGAGGAGCCGCAGCAGTTCGTCAAGATACCAGTCAGGATTATGTTGAACAAGCCAAAGGAGATAATCGACGTCGTCAGTATGCAGAAGGCGAGGACAACCGAGGTTCTTCTTGTTGGAAACGACGTCGCCAATGGTCCGCCAGAGGTGCAGGACTCGAAAGAAGGTGCTAGTACCGTGCTACGCGAAAATCCGACACAGGCTAGGATTTCTTTGAATGGTAGATGGCCGCGCTCCCGTAGATTGATCGCTGCGATCTTGACATCGCGGCTGATTTTTCGATAAACCATGGCGGCGACATCAGCGACTACGAAACATCAACCACTTGGCATACGAACAGAGGAAACCGAGCGCACCGAGTAATAAAAGTTGTCACAAAGGTGGAACAATGAGCAAGAGAACAGTAGGATAACGGAATCGGCGTTATAAGATTCACAATAGGCACAATCCGTGGCTTGAAAGCGTCGATATTTCAGGGAAAAAGCGAGAGATAAGGCACAAGAGAGTTGTCGGGATTGAGGGAGAAGAACTAAATCAGGAGAGATAATGGGCGAGGTCTGAGGACATAGTAAATACCAATGGATAGCGTCGTAGAGCCGCATCCAGATGTACCAAGATCCAAGGGAATCGGTGCAGAGATGTATCTGGAAAAGGCGCGCCAAAGGCCAGAACTCAGGAGCCGAAGTTGATTTACAGAAACTGAGTAGGGCGCATCGGAGCAAGCGGTTAGTACGGTCTGAAATCCCCGTCAAAACGCTTCAGAACGCACCTAAGAATGTCCGAATCTCTCAAGTATTGCGGTCGAAAGAGACGCGTCAAGTTGTCGCGCCAAGCGAGTCCACGATCAAATTTGAAAGTTGAGCTAGGGTTGCAATATGGATACCGTCAGAATCGCCTCAATAATGCGGTCTGAACGCACATACTCCGAGCTCGAGGGGTGAAGAATTGAGCGAGATACTTACAAGCGATAGGAAGTCAACGAATCGAAAGTTGCTCTTATTTACTCAAATTTGGACGAGTGTCATCCTTTCGGCAAATAGCTGAATCCATCCAGGAAGAACAGTGAATGGATCTCGTTGGAGTTGAATAGGTCTATGCAATAGAGTACCTTTCGTTCCAGTTAATTCCCTTGAGGAGAAAATGAGAAAACCTCTCCATGGGAATCGCTTCACAGGAATCCATCCAACCAAATCCATCCAGTTGAACCTCTACGAAAAAAAAATCCCGTCCAACCAAATAACTACATGGATTTCGGTTGACGACATCTCCTCCACACAATTCAGTGAATGTGAATTGCTTGAATTCCACTGAACGAAAAAGGGTGGACGGGATACAATATTTCACTTCATGAAATTGAATTCAGGATATAAGTTGGACGGAATTGTGAGAAAGAAATTATCATATTCTGCTGAATGGATATCCCTGGAGGGATTTCGCCGCGGACGATTTCGCCATCATTTTCGCCATCAACCCAGTATCACCAGTGCTCTCCATGTAAAGGCCGGACATTAACAACCATCTTCCTTCCGGAGTAAGTATCAATGATCTTGATGAAGGAAAAAAAATCGATGGGAAAAAAAAAGATGGGAAATAACGTCAAGTCGCACCTGTCGTCCTGGATCATTCTGTTTGCCTCCAAACTAAGAATGAGGCGCACCTAGGAAGAAATATCAGCAGCCGGCTCGGGCTTCGCTGGTGGGATCCCACCCGTGATTATCTCGATAATTTTATTTCGTATAAATGAGGACTGCAAGGAAAGGGGCCCAGGGAGGGCCTTTAAGCAGAATAGCTGGACGGATTTACCTGCACAGGATGGCCTGCAAGGATATGTCAGGGGATTCAAAATTGATCCCATTGGGCCATTTCTTCCTCGCTCGAATAGGCTTGAATCAATTATCGTACGCTTGAATCATTACGTGAAGAACATACGTCTTGCATTCCGCGATACTTATCATTCGGAAATTGATCCCCGATTGCTTCAGTCTTTCGCCTGAACGGGCAGTGAATAGGCTTGAATCAGAGTGTGCGCTTGCATTCCGTGATATCGTGTGTTACATAAGTTCCACAGGAATCTGTGCTGCATAAGGAAGAGGAAGATTCATGTCACCGATGTAAATAGATTCGAGGTCCTGGTGCGGTATAAAGTTGAGTCTTCTCAGCTCGTTCTCTGCCAGGTCCAATGGAAAACTTACTGCCTCTCGTGTCCGCAGCCTTTATACCATTCATACCCGACAACGTTCTGCGCGTCGTCGCCCTGGTCGTCGCAATGTTTTCCTTCACCGCGCACATCGTCTATCACAATTCGGCCACCTGCCAAGTCGACAGACTCGAAACATCCGTCAAGAAAATAGAAGAAGTCTTCGATATGGCCGTGAACGAATGCACAAGAGATCCGCGCTTCGTTTATGAAGCCGGCTTGAAGCTGACCGAGTAGGCACTTTCCTCATCCCGATTTTTCACCACTGATTCCAGACCAGGACGAAATATGTAGTATCCAGCCTGCGCACTAGGAGCATCGACGTGAAAGATATTGCTTGGAAGATGTATCCGCACCACCTTCGAGGCCTGGCGCTGGCCATCAAAGAGTGTCGGCGCGACTTGGAGGACTTGCGAGCGTCCATTGCGGTGAACGAGATACTCTCTCTATGCGCATCTCCGCTGATCATATTTTCCTAGCTTGCACTCGAGTCTGCACGCCGACAGAAATACAAGGAGGATTACGGACAGAGGAAGGCGACTATCGACCAGAGTTTTCCGGATGGTACGTATCCCAAAGCCAAAGATCGACTCTGCGGCTGATTTTAAGGGTAGACGCAAACCAGGGATTCACCAGGATGAGGCGTCCAGTGGCAGCGAACGGCGAGTTATATTGGAGGTCAGTCCAGGGCAACGTGGAGAATCAACTCCGCTGACGTGTCAGCTAGTGTTTGAGGTTCTGGACATAAGCAAATAGTGTCCTTGAATGTGGTCGAATTGAAGTCGAGTCTTGTAGTCCGAGTCGACATTTGTAGATTGTAATCCCATCCTTTCAGCACATCGAATCATTTTCTATGATGAATCGCTTCGAGCTTTCGCTTTCGATCCGTGGACGTCGGCAATGGCATCGACGGCCCAACGTCGCGAAAAAGACGACCGCGAGAGGTGGCGGTTCACGTGAAAGTCCGATTGTGGCGATGCACAACAAGTGCATACAGACCTACGTCGAGATCCGAAAAAGGGAATTAAGGACAAGACCACTCATTGCTAGGCGACACACAGACGCATCGTAATTCGGGGCGCCGAGTCAGCAATCTGCTTCCTTCCGTATGTCCATACTCGGGTCCGTGATATCCGATCTCGAGTCCAATAGAGACGCTCTCCTGGCTTTTGATATTATCGAGTTCTGTCCCTATGTCTCCAAGGTAATGCGGACATGCTGCAAAAAAAATAAAAATAGAATGCAGCATAATTAGTCCACGTATAACTCATAAGCACATAGCTCACCATTGGAGACTGGAGCAACGACTTCAGATAACCCACAATTATAAATACAAGACAAATATCGCACAGCATCAACTCCCTTTCGGCAGGAGAAATCCTCGCTCGTGCAGAGTACCTGCTGCCACGGAAGCCTCCATCCTTCCCTATCATGGCCGCAAATGTCTTAGCATCTAAGAATAGCTCGTTCATCTCGCCGATGTCCTCTACCTCTATTTGCGCACGGCCAGCGAGCATGGCAAGGATCGAAGCCGTAGTTAGAAACTGCAAGGCAGATCTGTTCCTGTCTTTAGTGCATGGCCAAGTAAAGCTAACGAACCGCAACGACGACTTTTCGCCCCCAGCAGCGAGGCGGTCGAGTACACCTGGGCCGAGACGCAGGCCCTCGACGTTGGCGCGCAGCTGTATGACCTTGCCGACCTGCTCGCGTGTGTACGCCTCGGTTTTTACGAGCATGTACCGATCGAGAAGATCCACTGGGATCCC
This sequence comes from Mycena galericulata, assembly GCA_029289565.1. Taxonomy (NCBI): domain Eukaryota; kingdom Fungi; phylum Basidiomycota; class Agaricomycetes; order Agaricales; family Mycenaceae; genus Mycena; species Mycena galericulata. The sequence goes on from JARKIA010000346.1 coordinate 25,356, forward strand.
GTGCGGTCAGACAGTGTCGTGGTGCCGCGCACGAGCGAGTTGCCGCGTTTGCAAGAATTACGGTCGGGGCCAGGGGCGACTCGAGCAACGCGTTGAGGTAAGTGAAGCACTCGATGTCGAGCATGTGCACGATGGTCAGGATGGGGGAAATTACGAGGAGAGCGAGAAAAGAACGCATCATCGATGAAGGCTACACCAGGACGACCTCAGCGACGTAACCTTTCACGACTTTGTTGACCTCCCTTCGCAGCTTATCGGTGATTTCCGAGCGTCCGCTTTTCACAAGACTGCCCATGAGACTCATGATCGCCTAGCTTCACGTCTTGCACGACCTCCTTCCGCTTGTGCACCTCGCCCTTCGGCGAGGTACGTAGGTTTCGGACTCGGGATCGTACGACGACGCGTACGTATCCGATCGGCCAACCCGCTGTACCTGCTCAGTGTCGAATGAAATTGGAATTCAAGGACCCGCACCTTGACGGCGCCAGTCTGGTTCTCTACGCAGATGACGTCTCCGACAGCAATTTTATTTTTGAGGATAGCCTCGTAGATGCTGGGGTTGCTTCGTCCCCTGGACGATTTTGAGGGAAATCGCGACATGAGAGACTGTTTTCCCGTACCCACTGAGCGGATTTTCTGATTCCGTCGGAGTGAGTTCTGTGACTTCGCCCTCGTAGACTTCTGTTGTTTCTTTTATACGCAACCCTGGGTCGACTGAGCTAAGAGGAAGAATCGAGACGCATCTCCTGTAAACTCCCAGAGAGTTTGCGCGATTGAATGAGGTCAACAATGACACCACAAGCCGTGTAACACCTATTTGAGAGCCGTACGGGTCCCGGGCACGTTTCTGTGCTCCGTGGCGCACCTCACGAGCATTCGTCTGCCCGATAAATCCAGATCCATCCGCGGGAGCGCTTCCATCTGTGACGAGACCAAGACCTTTTGTGTGTGAATGAGGCTCTATTAGCGAGATGCGGCCGGCCGACTTGAAGGCGCAGAGGTATAGCATTCAAATCGTGTGCGACGGACGGTGAGCGCCGAGGTCGAGGCCATTTTTGAACTTTCAAGTCACGCTATGACCTAAGGCCTTGTTCTATAAATACTACTTTGCCTCGAACAGATCCATTGAAACGACTCTCATACCGCTCTCTAACAGACCCGCAATATGGCATGGCGCTGCAGCGGAAAAACGAACAGAGAACTCATCGAAAACATAATGAAAGCCCAAATCCTCAAATCTAACGATACTGGTCACCTGGAACGCATTTCTCGTGTCTGTCGATTTCTAGGCTCAATTTGAAGGAGCAGCGCAACTGATAATGGCATCAGGCTATGGAGGCCGTCGACCGTGCTCATTTCGTCCCGGACAAGTCTGCCGCGTACATGGATTCACCCCAGTTGCGTCTCCCACGTCTAAACGGATTACGCGAGTTCTCTCAATGAAATCAGGTCAATCGGACACGGCGCGACGATCAGCGCTCCGCACATGGTCAGTGCCTATTCGATTTGCTGGTGTGGCCCATATCTGACCTGCAGTTCAGCACGCCTATGCGGCTGATTATCTCCTCCCTTTCTTGCGCCCTGGAGCCAAAGTTCTTGACATCGGAAGCGGCTCGGGGTACAGACCATTCCGCTCCCCCTGACCAATACTCGTCGCTGAAGTATCATATCTTAGTTACCTGTGCGCTGTTCTCCACTTTTTGGTGACTTCATGCGCGGACGACCAGTCCGGGAAGGTCACCGTCCCGGGAAAGGTAATCGGCATCGAGCACATCCCTGAATTGGTGGATTGGTCTATCGTAAATCTCAAGAAAAGCGCTGAAACTCGTCGGGCCCTCGAAAGTAAAGAAATCGAAGTTCATGCAGGCGATGGGCGACTGGGTAAAGAAGTCTCGTTTTTTTCTCTTCACGCTAATGCGTATGGGCAATAAGGATACCCGAGCGATGGTCAGTCCACGCTATTTTTATTTGCTCAGAACTTGGATGCTCCAACAGGCCCCTATGACGCTATCCACGTTGGGGCGGCGTCACCGACGATTCCTGGACCATTGATAGCGCAACTCGCCAAACCGGGGAGGATGTTCATCCCTGTAGGCACCGATTCCCAGTACATAATGCAAGTCGACAAGGATGCGGAGGGAAATGTTACCGAGACCCAAATCATGGCCGTGCGCGTGAGTTGCTCTATTCGCTGATTCGCTGGACCGTACCAACGGATTTTGTCCAGTATGTCCCATTGACCGACAAGGACAAGCAAACCCCTTGGTGAGAAAAGTTTGCGATGAATTTTACATGTAAATCTATGTATCACCTTTGTTTTTTGTCGCATATGTAACATGTACTTGAATGAGGCGAACCAGGCTTGAGGAAATGGACCAAGTCCCTTCGATGCTTTGGATTCTACGTAGGTGAAATAGGTTTTGAATATAGTTCAGTGCTAAAGCAGGTACAGATAGTGAATACAAGACGAGATTTAGTTGTGAAGCACGTAGGCCAATACATAGTTGGGGGCACGACGGTCAAGATAAATCGAAAAATACGCATAAAGATGTTACGGGTCTCAAGAAGATAAAAACCATACTGTAGATCACGAGTCGACATTCCCAGCCCGACTCTTCCGCCTGGCGTAATACTCACTCTGCCGTGCCCGCTTCTTCGCATCCAAGACCGCACTCGGGCCACCATTCTTGATGCCCCCGAGGCTGCCACGCTGCACCTTTGTGCCCAGACTTGACCGGATGCGCCCGGCTCCCAGGCTCTTGCGCGAGGACGCAGCGGACGCGGCAGACGCGATGGACGACCCCGACGCGACGCGCTGCGAAGCGAGCTTGGCGATCACGCGCGAGCGCGAGATCCGCGGCTTGCGCGCCGGCGCAGGGAGGAGCTTTCCCCGTGCTTTCGGGGGCGCAGGGACACCCGCAGCGGGCTCTCCGCTAGCGCTCGGCGCATTGATGATAGCATCCAGCACCTTGGTGTCCTGCTTCTCCAGCACGGCCGCCAATGCTCCTGGGGACGAGGATCCATTCATCTTGGCAAGTGAGCTTGCCGTGGGCGCGAGAAGCCGAGACGACGGACGGCTGGCGGTCTTACGAGCTGAATCGACGGTCGAGCTAGGGGTATTCGTTGATGAAAGGCCTCCACGCGTGCCGAGAGAGCCAACACGCAAGGAGGAGCGCGTGCCCATGGACCCGGCGGCTGAGGATGTCCGAGTCCCCACGGAAGAACCTGCGATGGACGAGTTCCTCGTGCGAGCGGAGGAGGATGCAGTCGATCTGGAGGAAGTCGTTCCAGATGGTGCGAATGAAGGCGGTATAGGCGAGCGTGCCCGACCGGCAGCGGTGCTTCGCGTGCTGGCAACACTTCGCACGGATGGAGCCCGCAGGCCCTTCGCATTACCACTGCCAGCGCCCGGAATTGGTGGGATCGGAGGAGGACCCATCTTGCCAAGCCCTGTTGCGGGTTTCGCATTGCTCACTGCTTTCGGAGCCGCTGAAGACGAGCTGGCCGCAGAAGCTGGAGCGGGGACAGCGGACGGTGCTGCCTTCTTGCCCCACACGCCCTGGACGAGCTTGGCAGCACCCGCAAAGAACCCAAACCGTCCGCGAACTGGCTTGGGTTTTTCTGTGCATAACACGTCAGTGATGGAACAAAAGCAGGGATAAAGAGTCCTTACCCTTACGCAGGACTCCGGCACCGCTGACGCGGCCGCTCATACGTCTCACTCCCCCCGCAGCAGCACTACTCCGTCTTCTGGCGCGACTGATCTCCAATTTCCTTCGAACGGCCTCTCTCTCTTGCTGAGACCTTTCCTGCTTCTTTCTCTCCGCTACTGTTTCAGGGTCATTCGCCTCGGTGGTTTCGTTGTCGGAACCTGCTCCGTCCACGCGCACTCGCTTCCCGCGTCCTTGTTCTTCCCCAGCGGCAAAGCCGACACGGACACTCGCAGCGCTCGACTTCCTCTTGAGGCCCTGACGCTTCGCAGCGACATCCACAATGCTCTCCATGCGCCCGAATACTTGCTCATGCGCCTTGTCGAAGCGCCCTCCGCCGTTGTTGCTCTCGGCGCTCCCTTTCTTCGCGCTACCAAGCGGGCGAATCACCCGCGGAGGCGCAGGCGGGGTCAGCGGTACTCCGCCCTCGCCGAAGACACGCCGGTTCATCTCCTCCAAGACCTCTGCGGCGAGCTTTGCTTTGGCAGCCGCATCGGGGCTGCTCACCGTGAAGCTGAAGGGCGCAGGCTGGGGAGAGGGAGAGCCGAACACGAACGGTTTTACGGTCGTTGGTGTCGAGGGCTCGCCGAAGCTAAACGCTCCGGGCATGGGCACGTCCTCGTCGGCATCCATACTCACCTCGAGGCTCATACGGCGCGCTGCATCGTCCATGGGCGGCGAAGCTGGGAGTGAAGGGTAAATCGACTCCGGAAACACGGTGGGCGCTGATGGACTGCCCATGTCGAGGTCAAAAGTGGTCTTGAATGGCTTGAGATTCGGCGTGTCGCCTGGGGGTGGCATCGTCGCAGCAGGGGCGGTGCTGGCGGTGTTACCAAAGGAGACTAAGCGGATGGTAGTGGTTGGGCCCTGTTTGCTGGGCGTGCGGGGGGCAAGCCCAAGGCTCAGCCGCGCGTTAACAGGGGCAGGGACGCCGGGGCGCAATGTGTGTCCGGGCAGCGGTGCGGTCCCGAGGGTGGGATTCAGGTTAGCGGCGACGGCTGCTGGGTCCGCCGTGTCGAATGTGAAGTGGTCGGTCTGGAGGTCTGTGAGGGAAGGTGGAGGAAGAGCGTGGTATGGCGTGGAATTATCTAAGAGCTCGTCTGGGGTGTCTGCATTCGGCGGGAGTGGAAATGAGGAGAGAAGCTTGGACGATGTTCTGGAAGAGGCGGTACTCAGCGCACGCGTGGAGGCTGAGCCACCGGTGGCATTGCGTTTGAGTCCAAAGGATGAAGCTAGTGCCCTTATAGAAGAGCTTACTGTCGTTGTCGCTGGACAAAGAAGGTTAAGAAACAAAGGATGTATGGGGAGCGAAAGACGTACATCTCGAACTGCCGCTTCCCGTACCGAATTCTCCTGCGAGAGTGGTTCCACTCTTGAGTGAAGAGAGCGTTCCCTGTGAGGAGCTGTCTTCCGTCTCCTCTGTTATACTATCCATCACAAGTTCCCACTGAGAGCTTGGGCGTGGCATCCAAGCCTTTCCCTCCTCTTCACCAACATCTGGGCTCTCTGGAGCACTTTCTTGCTCGCTGCGGAATGCTACGCTCAGCGGGCTGTCTTTTGGAAGATTCTTCGCATGAGATTTGAGGCGTTCGACAAGCTCGACGTTTTTCCCGTTTGCTTTGATTGAATGGATTTTGCAGAGCTTTACTAGCTGGTCGCGCTTGAGAGAGTGAAGCGCTGGTGAGTTGAATAGAATCTGAGTTGTTGTCGACATGACAGGCGCCCTGCTGCGCCAAAGTGGAGAGGCAAGAATCAACAGGTTCGCAGCTGACTAAGCAGGCGCGCGAGTCTCAACAGCACGTGATCTTCGCGTGCTCGCGTTTCCTGCCAGTTCCCGAATCCCTGATCCGTTCCGACGGACAATTCTCCTGTCCTAATTTCTCACCGGCGGCCGCATGAAGAGACGTAGTGGGTAGTTGATTCGGAAATTCGGACTCGATTCAATGCAAACTCCCCTCTCTGAGCGGAAGAACAATGAACTCCGAGGCTGAACGTGATGCCTAGTGGCCAAGATCAAGACCGAAGACTGCTCGGCCGCGTTTCCGTCGCCGTTAAGATACTTCAACAAGTGCCCGTCTCGGAAGACACACTTCCCTTTAAACGTACATAACTGGGGTCACCGAGTGATATTAACCGCGTTCAAGTACGTTTCAAGTCATCCCAGTCGTCAACAGGCTGAGATTCTTCCTCATTAGAGCGTATTTGCAACACCCTCGACGCAGTTTTAGGGCAAAATTTGATGAGGCCTGTCAGAAATTTGATGACACCAAAATAGGATACCTTCGACTTGTAAAGTCTGCCAAAAGGCGTGAAAAAATGCTAGATAACCCGGGTTTTTTGTGTGGACACACCACAGTAGTCTCGAAGGCACTGGCCACTTTCAGGAGAAAATTATACGGCGAAAATAGGTTTTGGCTACTGGGAAGGTCGGTTACGGCACATCAGTCATTTCTCTATCCCAAAAATGATGGCTGATGCCAGAAATTTGGCCGTCGATTTTGGGTGGTGCAAATACGCTCTATTAGTCGATGCGAAAAGACAACGAACAATATATGCTTATGCTGGATCAAATACATGAGGTCCTGTGTGCCTTTGCGACCCTTTGCGTCGAGACCCTTGGGCCGTTGATGTCCAGCATCCTCCGAGCCAAGTTTATCAACATTTCGTTCCAGAATAGAGCGTATTTGCACCACCCAAAATCGACGGCCAAATTTCTGGCATCAGCCATCATTTTTGGGATAGAGAAATGACTGATGTGCCGTAACCGACCTTCCCAGTAGCCAAAACCTATTTTCGCCGTATAATTTTCTCCTGAAAGTGGCCAGTGCCTTCGAGACTACTGTGGTGTGTCCACACAAAAAACCCGGGTTATCTAGCATTTTTTCACGCCTTTTGGCAGACTTTACAAGTCGAAGGTATCCTATTTTGGTGTCATCAAATTTCTGACAGGCCTCATCAAATTTTGCCCTAAAACTGCGTCGAGGGTGTTGCAAATACGCTCTAATTCCCTTTTTTGTACCGCGGTGTTGATCAATTTGCGGGTGCTGTGCACCCACCTTAGTCACCCCCACCTTCCTTTTTCGGGGCCTGCGTCGCACAACGTCGAGACTCAAGACACCGACTCAGTTATCCAATCATGTGTGACGCAGGCCGCCGAACCCGAAACACTCGTGGAAATATCTACTAGTAGTAGCTTGCTTAGGGGCACCATTATACTCCCCCTAGAGGGTCTTTCGCCGCGTCGTTGGGAACGAATCTTCTTGTTTGGCGGCTCCTTACAGCTCATTGCAACGACCATCCATGGGAATCTCACTGTGGCCCAACGTTAACACGAATGAAAACCGGAAACGATGAAAATTTGAAACGATATCTATTCTTCACATGGGAGTTATCTACGAAGCCTGAGGACATCGTGGACACAATTTTTGACTCGAAAACACGACCACAGGTAAAAACGCTCCATAAAAACCTCACACGCTAGTAAACACGTCAGGGGAGCTGGTATTGTTCGTTCCCTTGGACTAGCCTCCAATATAATCTACCGGACGCCGGACGCCTCATCCTGATGAACTTCTGACTGTCGTCTACCGAAAAATCAGGCGCTAAGCTCATGTTAGCTCCGTGCTACGTACCTGCTGGAAAATTCTGGTTCAGGGTCGCTTTCTTCTGGCTAATTCCCTCCTTATATTTCTGTCGGCGCGCAGACTCGAGCGCAAGCTAGCGAGCTTTAGTCAGCAGAGATCCGCCTTCAGGTGGTTTTTCTTTCACCAAAATGGACGCTCGCAAGTCCTCCAAGTCGGCCCGACACTCTTTGATGGCCAACGCCAGGCCTCGGAGGTGGTGCAGAGACATCTTCCAGGGAATATATTTCGTGTCGATCGTCCTTGTGTGCAGGCTGGATACTACATATTTCAACCTTCGTGGTCCTGAATCAGCAGCGAAAATAGGTACATGTATGAGGACGATGCCCACTCAGTCAACTTCAAACCAGCTTCATAAACGAATCGCGGATCTCTTGCCGTGCATTCGTTCACGGCCATGTCGAAGACTTTTTCAATCTTCTCGACGGATGTATCGAGCCTGTCGACTTGGCAAGTGGGTGAGTTGTGATAGACGACGTGTGCGGTGAAGGAAAACATCGCAACGACCAAGGCGACGAAGCGCAGGACGTTGTCGGGTATGAATGGTATAAAGGCTGCGGACACGAGAGGTAGGAAGGCTTCCATTGTACTTTGCGATGCAAGAAGGTCAGCTTTATACTGTGAGCATAATTTTAGATTGACAAGTGAAGATAGGCAGACCGGACAACATAATTATTCGAAGTTCAAACAAGCGCGCGCACCTAATTAAAATCGCATCGCAAGTCATAATTCATGTGATGCAACTTGGGGGTGATGCAACTTTGGAAATACAGCTCTGTGGCCGGCAGCCGCTCGGTCCGTCGAATCGATTTCAGGATAACGAGCTGCGTGTATCCGTAGGGGTTTGGGTATTCTCCGACCCTCGTTGAGGGTTCACTGAAATGATACGCAGGTTATCCTGGGACAGAAATACTTGGGCCGGCAGCGGCGAATACACAGCCCGACGAACAGGCGGGATGCTGTACACCGAATTCGAATTACCAGAAGAATAGTAAAACTGATATTACTGATACTGATCATGATTCTCGTTGGAAGCGCAACGAAGCTACGGTAGTGCCGAGACCTGCCAACTTCGGCCGTGCGCTGGGAAGAAGAAGCAATGAGTTCAATTTGGGATCCGAGAATTCAGGCTGTTTTTTCTGTTTCGTCACGGAAAAGCACCGTTTTTTTTCCGTGACAACTTCGACGCGAGGCACGAGCGGCTTGAGGTTGTGAGGACTCAGAGGATAAGATCGGGATAGTCGTGACGCGAACGTGATATTAGGGTCGTTCACAGTAGCCCTTTTTCACTCCCTTTTTCCTTCCCTTTTTTCTTCCTTTTCAGTTTTCCCATTAGGGTCGTTCACAGTTCCCTTTTTCCTGCCCTTTTTGTCTCCCTTTTTCTGTTCCTTTTTTCTGCCCACCAGTCCTTTTTTTTCAAGTACACCAATAAATAGTCTCTTATAAACAGACGTTACAACAATATTTACTCGTACCTCGTTTGTTGTAACCAATAAATAAATTACATATATCGAATTTACACTCCCTTGGACTTATTGGGGCCATACATGTTTAAAAGGTACCTTCAGAAGTGAGTCGTGAGCCCCAGAGTCGTAGTATCTGCTACAAGATGAAAAAAGGGAAGCAAAAAGGGCGGAAAAAAGGGAGTTTGCTTGGGGGGTTTCACAGTACTAGCCCTTTTTTCTTCCCTTTTTGACCTCCTTTTTCTCTGGTTTTCTGTGGGTTTTGCACTTATACATGGTTTCTTTTCCCTTTTCACACCTTTTTACATAGCTAAACTGAAAAGGAAAAGAAAACCGGGTGAAAAACGATGGGAATACCAAAAAGGAAGAAAAAAGGGAAGGCAAAAGGAGCGGAAAAAGGGCTACTGTGAACGACCCTATTGTCACTTTCTCACGTCCACGACCGATATATTATTCCTCTCCGCGTTTTCTTTCCAGCCGTGTGTTCAGAGCATTTCAGCGCACTGGGAAGAAGAAGTAGTGATTGCTGCTAGTTCAATTTGGGATCCGAGAGTTCTGGCTGTTCCTTCCGTTATGTCACGGAAAAGCACCGTTTTTCCGCCCGCGGGCCGCGAGCTGCAAGATCCGGGTTCCTCGAGCCACCAAGAACAGAACGACGGATGCTGTGAAGAAACTGTAACAGTTTCCTTAGAATCGTCCCCAGTTCAACAATATTCATGCTCCTGCTGAAACGAAAATTCACAGCAAAGGAAATGAACAAAACTTCTTCGTATTCAAGAAAAGCTACAGTAGTCTAGACATAATCATACGCATATTACACTTTGGGTTGGATATCATAAAGTAGCCGGTCTATAGAGGAGGATCATGAACATGCTTGCATCGCGGCAATGGTGCGCTCCCATGAAGCCTCGATGGCATCGTAAAGCGGCGCGTCGACGACGCCGAGCACGGAGGCGTTGCGCCACAGGCCCTGGACCTTATTGGCATGCATCGCAAGCCGGAGGAGGTCGGATTCGCATGGGGGCGCGAGGGAGGCGAGAAGCGCGGCGGGCTGCTGGGTATAAAGATATGATTGGAGTAATGGGAAGGTCTCGGGCGAGGGGAGGCGGAGGGGCACGACGGGGATGGTGGCGCGCGAGGAGGATGCGGACGGCTGGGACGCGGGGAGCGCGGGAAGGTTCGCGCAGTGCGTGCCGAAGACAAGGTCGTGGGCGGGGTAGAGTCTGACGCAGCGCTTCTGCCAGAATGCGGGCGACGCGCCGCTGTAGACGGCGAACATGTGTGTGGGGCAGGCGGCGGCGACGATGTCGTTCATGAGGATCTCGAGCTCCCTTGGAAGGCTGCTCTGGGGAACAGAAGTCTCGACGGCTTGTAAAGCTGCGCGCATACTAAAAGGCAAAAGGAAGTCAGGACTTGGTAACTTGGTGGCGACGGGAAAGAATAATACTCACGAACTCAAAGGCAGATTATCGCGAATGTACTCGGCAGGAATGCCTGCGAGGTGGGGATACGCGTCGAGGAGCGTCGACATTTCCACTTCACGCGCCACCGACACAGGTCTCGGTAGTGTGCGCGGAAGGAAGATTTTCGAGGGTGCAGCGGCCACGTTGCCGTTGGCATTGGACTTGGTAGCGAGAGGAATGCGACGTCTCTGGGATACTAGCTGAGCATGGGCCGCACATTCAAGTTTGGATGTAAGGATATTCTGCTGGGATCGACGAGAGGACCGGGTGGTCTCCAAGGTGCGGCGTGCAGGGGCGATGGAAGGCATTGCTGGAGGATGGGTTGGGTAGTGAAGAGCGGGCGAGGTGTGCTGGTGGGCTTTCTGAACATTGTTGACGAGTCGAGTTCCTTATATATTTTGCGGGGAAGTAACGTCAAAGACAAAAAGTTCACAATCGCTCCGATTGATTCCTAATTGGAGAAAATTCCTTTATTTGGATTGTCGGACGTGTTGTCCCATGTTTGCCCGGTAAGCGAAAATATCCCTTATTTGGCAGTTCTTTGGGGTTAAGATGTGTGCAGAAACACCAGACTCGCCAGGGACTCGGAGAAGAACCATCGGTAAGAAGCTTTGTGAGTCGGAAGACAGGCCCATTGTGCTGCGTTCAAGTCCGAGACATAGGGATCATGGAATAAAGGAACAAAGCAAGCCTTCTCGTTTTTGTTTTGAGGAGACGCATGTTTCCTGTCTTCTGACCAAGAGGTGAAAGTCGGACTAACGGGTCTAATCCATAGGCTATATATGATCGCACCAGGGGGCCCTTCAGCCCTGGAGGAATAAACTTACTGGTGTTGCAGAGCCTAGTAGGACTCGGAGGGTACCCCGTTTGAGCTGCGATAGCTCGAGAGATGCAAATTCATGATGATTGGATGACCGAACATTGGGATGCCGCGGCTACTGCCACTGGGGCGCCCTGGGCAGGTACAACAGTGGGAAAGCACGCATCGTGGTCCGCCGGGGCCCGGCGCACGGTAGGCCTAATGAGTGTATGAAATTTTAAATCTCTGAGCGTCAAAGTGGGACGAAAGACGAAAGAGTTTTAGAACCCAGAGGAAGTTCAAAGAACAAGTTAGAAGAAGACTGAAGAGGATGAACAAACGCGAACACGTGATCTACGCATCCCGCGTCGCGTCGAATCGGAATAGCGGCCTTGAGTGGGGAGCTGCGATTTTGAACTCGTGATCACATGTAATGCGGGCTCGGCCTGCCGCTCAGAAAAGCCAGTACTCTACTAATCATCAAGTTTAACGGCAGCTTGAACGAAGCGGGTTCAAAGCTGTTAAGTCATTCAGTGTGCCACCAGCCATACGATACGTATCATCTAAGGTATGCCCGTGAACATACGGTCGGTTACTAACTTAGTAACTAATAGGAAACGGGGCGGGATGTCACGCATATTATGAATAGCCTAGTCAAGTTCAGCTACTCCCGTTTGCTGCGGTCGCGGTGGCTGCCTACGTGCGGCGGGTTGCGTGTATCCGACTCCGGGTGAACTTGAGTCAGCAGGTATGACATTCATCGATGCATCTTTGACGTGGGGCGAACAAAAAAAAGCCCGCTGGGGCTATGCCGCTGTGGAGAGTTGAAAATAAACTATCTTGACCTACGGTATAAGTAGCACTAACCGAAGTGTGTAGATCCCAGAAACATCACCCTCGACGTCAATGCCTGAGCTCTTCCTTCAATTGCTTCCCTTCGCGCTTGCTCCACTAGTGGCCCTAGTGTTGCCGATGTCCGGTCAGGTCCGGTTTTTTGCCAAAAAATCCGAACCCCGAACCTGACCTCGGGTCCGGTTCTCCCAAATCTTCTGAACCTCGGACCGGACCTTGGTTCGGTTCATTTGGGGTTCAGAACAGGTTCGAACCTGAAAAAAATTCTCACGCATAAAATGCGAACTTGACGACATGTTCACCTATTGTAGGGCACCAGGGTATGTTTTATGACACCCGAATCATTGATTTGGGCCCAGTAGTGCACAGAGGCCTCCAGAGAAATGAATAGTATTTTTTGATGGCCTTATTGGACCTCTGAACTCGGGGGATGGTCATAATTTTGAGTGTTCCAGGGGGGAAGGAATGCTTCTGCCTGTTCTACATTGCTGTTACCTGGAGTTTGAGTAAATTTATGGCTAAATAATCTTGTAAATTCACTAACACACACCTATTTTTGCGGTGGGTCCGGTCAGGTTCGTTCAGGTTCAGCCAAACTGTTTAAAATGCGAACCCCGAACTGGACCTGAGGTTCGGTCCGGTTCTTGATGGCTTTCTGAACCCCAATTGAGGTTCGGTCCGGGTCCGGTTCAGGTTCGCAATCGGTTCTGAACCCGACACCGGCAACACTAAGTGGCCCTCATACCAAGTGGTGTCCAACGCGGCATCATCTTGGGACTCGCAGGAGCGTACATCGGGGGGTTTGTCTTGCGGCTCAACCTTCCAACTGTTAGGATGCAGAAGCTGGAGATATATATAGAGGAAACCATCGAGATTCACGCCACTGCTGCTAGAGAGTTGGAAAGAGATCCCCGCTTCGTCACAGAATCAGGTTTGAGGTTGGCGCAGTGAGTTGATCTTGCAGGTGTCTGACATGATCTGGATAACCGTGCTCGTAGGGTGAAATTATACGAATCCGTTCTTCGTTCGAAGCAGCTCAGCGGGAAAGATATCGGGTGGAAGGAATACTTCAAGCACTTGCGATGCCTCTCATTCCACATCGGTGAATGCCAGAGAGAAGTGCAGAATGTTCGAACGTAAATTCTGGTAAGCATGGAATTATCCATCGACTCGAATGCACCGATATACTGAGAATCGGTGAAAAGGCGACTTTGGAATCTAGTCGTCAGCGAGGATACAAGGAAGATATCGCCCAGAGACGAACCACACTCGATACGATGTACTTGAGAGGCTGTGTTTGCGGTACGTCAATTCAACGTACCTTTGTAATCCAATTCTGACGATGATAATAGTCTTGGGAGATCCCGCTGTGGACGTGTAGAAGCCGCAGATTGTGGACGGGAGTCGACTAGGGGTCTCGCCAGTCGTCACCTTAGTGCCACTGTCGCGAAAGGGAATTTCAACCAAGATGTAGACTTAGAACTTGGGACCAAAGATCTGAACGAAATTGATATTATTCTGGCGATAGCGAAGAGGAATATCTGCATATGAGCTGAGAGAGGAGTACCAATGAACGATAAGAGGTCTTCACCATCGATTTATAATAATAATAATTTATATTCTAGATTCAACCGGGGTGTGACCCGCGTTCTCCCGCGTGTGGGCTGGGGCGCCCGATTGGTGGATCACTGCGCGGCAACTACCATTCAGCCCGGAAAGCTGAATAAATATTAATCTCGACTCTCCGAGATACACATGCACCATCGGTTCACCTTCTAAAACGTCAACGGCGAGTCTACGAGTTCAAAAGACGGAATTTCAAGACATACATGGTACAGGTTGAAAGTATCTCGTTTAGTCTGGAAAATAATCAAAAGGCATTCTCGAGCGTCCATATCAGAGAGTTTGCGCAACAGCCACTCGAGCCACCCAGTGGCTGTTTTGGCGTGCGCACAAGTGGCTCGAGTGGCTCGAATGGCTAGGATAACTGATAGTATTTTCGATTAAATACACCCATTTGTAAGTATTAAGACTCATGTAGAGGTACCCAGTCGTCCCGTTACTTCAAACAGGACTGATGACAGTCCAAAATAATCCATTTCCTAGGGTTTTGTATCCTAATGACATTGAGGCCAGTTTTTCACTTGTGCATACACATTTGCACTTCATCTGGTCTCATTCTGGTATGAATAGATAGTAAATTGGATACGGACCATCAGCCACTCGAGCCACCAGCCACCTATGTGCACATGCCAAAACAGCCACTGGGTGGCTCGAGTGGCTGTTGCGCAAACTCTCTATTATCGGCCATACTTGAATTACCCCGGCATGCACATTATTTGAACTAACGATGCTATATTGAACCGTGGGAAATTTTGGTCTTATAGATGTTGAGCTCGCGCACGTGGTGTTCCGATGCCGTTCCAACCAGCCAGACCTGAGAAAATTTATCGAGCTAGGGAAAGGTACGCGAGAGCGTGAATAGAGCTCCCTGACTAGCAACGCAACTACTACATACGCGCCAAAGGGTGGGGTCGAGTCGCTGAAAAAATACGGTGCGATTTATTTCGGCGCCGTCGGGTGGCCTGGTTCGTCTTCTGGTAGTCCGAAGCTGCTGATTTTCTTCCAGACCACATCTCGCTCTTGCAGGTACGTACGGGCGCTATCGCCCAAAAAAGAGAAACCGACTTTCCAACAGATGATTCACATCAACTGACTTTTTCGGCAGACTTTAGGCTTGTCGCTACGCCTTAAACACCAGTGAAATACCCGTATTCCAGCGCTCTCCACCAACTGGCCACTCAGATCCAAACAGATGGTCGTTTCACAAAGAACGCTACTGACAACAAATCAAACTGGCGGTATGCATTTCGGTTTATGGGCTTCCCAATTCTTTCTCTGGCAGTCCTGTGAGCAATACCGAACCTTCTGGCATTTCGAACACCTCCTCATCTTCGGCTTTCCCTTGCCACGGCACACAGAACACCTCCCCGCCTCCAAGTCTTTTGGGACTGAGTCCAGATATGACACTGCGAAGAGCGGCGACATTGCGATTCTGGTGACAAACGGTGAGAAGTTTCTCCAGACTTTTGTTTTGGACATTCCCTCGACATTTTTTCCGCGTCCGCAGCTGCAAAGGGGTACAGAATGCATGTCGACGCTAAGCGGGACCTTTTTTTGCATCACGTATTCGCAGGTCCTTGCGTGCTTCCAGGATCTGCAGCGCTCAGCCAAAGCGGGCAGTAGTTGCTTCCATGCTCTCATTTCGTCTCCATACAAGTCGACATTGAATATGTTTCCCTCCCGCATCAACTTCCCAAAATCCTCGCCGATTATATCCATGAGTGCAGGAGTGAGAGGCAGCACGTATCCGTCGCATATCAAGGTGTGCGCCTCCAGGTCAAATTTGACGTCGCTGATGAACAAGATTGTGTCGCACTCCGTAGAAGGTTTATCGCGCAAAGCAAACACTCCGCGTAGTGGTCCGCCCCCAATGCCGGACGCATCGCGAAAAATGGTGTGTATAGTATTCTTCACGAGCGCGATAACGTCATTTTTGTGGGTTTTGGTCAGCTTGCGCTCGTGGGCCGAAAGCATCCACGCAAGATGGGGTTTCAGCCATCCTTCCACATCGAAGCTCCCGGTCTCCAAAGTCGGTAGATGTGATAAGTTCACCCTATGTAAACTCCAAGGCGTCAAAGCGAGCTTTTCCCCGACGACAGGAAAGGGATTAAGCCTCATCCCATCGGATCGAAATGGACCGGATATTGGAACGATGATCTAAGGGAAGTACTTCAGCTACTATTCTGACATGACTTGACAGAGGATAATGCATACCTCGATGAACAAAGATTTCCGCGCGAGACGGAGGCGGTTCTTGTTCCCAGCGACAGGGAAGGGAAACACGACGTCTTGTTTCTGTGGTCCGATGGAGAGTTGCATCACGCAGGCCGATGTCTGAGTGATTCCTGGCTTCAAACTGGACCCGGAACCAAAGAGAGTTTTGCTCGTCGATTCTCAACAGAGACGCGGCAAGTAAGGCGAGACACGAGCTCGCACTCTTCGTCCAGTTCCACCAGTAAAGGGCCTGTGTTTCCTATCTGAGGGATTGTGGTGGCATCACCACTGGAAAGGGTCGACCCGAAGTCGTGTACAGCCTTCACGGTTGGATATGGCTGTTCTGGGAGGACATGAACATGTTCCGTATCCATCAGTTTTGCTCGGAAGAGAGGAAACTCGGATCCAAATTTTTTGGTGAGCTCCCATGATACACCTGCCGTGGCCCGTATTGCGAAGCAGACTTCTATCCGATCGACAGCATCCACAGTCAACAACCGTGTAGCAACGACGAAGGACGCGATCAGCGGTGAGGTTCCCATTCGTCCTTTGGGATCTGCATTGAATATTACGCTAGGATGGGCCGGAGTGCCTGTCGGACTGATGGTTCCGAACGCAGCGTGTACCGAGGCAAAAACATCACGCGTCTGTCGCGCAGTTCCCTTGATTTCGCATTGCAGTAGAGGAGTTCCGATTGAGTCTGAAATATTCTCGAGCAATGCGAGATTTTCCCGCGGAACGACGAGTACGATGCGGACGAGGGAGGGTACCCGATCCCATTTCGCCATGGGGCCAAATTTCGGCAAGTTGACGTTGAAGAATGACGCGGTATGCACTCCGTGGAGGTGGGACCGCGCGTAAAAATCGTGGCGAGTAAGGAGATCCAACGACTCTCCATTGTTTTCTTCTAGGAGCGTATACAAGCGCTCCATCGTTTCCAACCATCGCGCATCGGGAATTTTGAGCATCTCTCTGACCAGTTTCAGGAATAGCACGAAAGTTTCCCTAATCTCAACGATGAGATTAGACCCCGAAACGGCCACGAGCATTTTGGTGGGATCCATGGCGAACTGCGCGAAATAACGGGCCTCCTCCTTTTCGAAAAGCTGTATATACATGTCATAAAGACGGGTTCCCAGCTGGTGGGAGTCAAAAATTGGGAGCAGAGGTTTCTCGCTGAGTGGACCGATGTCGTTCGCAGAAGTTGGAGATTTCCACGTCGTTACTCTATGAAATTGGCCTGCTTCTTGCTTCATGGCCTTGTTGACGATCAGTTCATGCGCGTTCGATCGGGAGGAGAATCCCGCGAGGTAGTCAATGGGGGATATGCCCACAAGAAGAGAGAAGGTCGAGAGATCCGTGTGGAGATATTTCGCGAATTCTTTGGTTGCATTCAAGCTATCATCGAATAGCAGGGACTCTGTGTAAAGCACGAAATACTGGGGCGAAACTGGCAAGAGGGGAACCGACGCAATGATAACATTGAGACACCCGATGTGATCGTCGAGATTGGAGGTGTCGATGACGTTAAAGGTGGTAGGCGCGGTCAGATATTCGTGTTTGTTCAACGTGATCAACTGGGTTTTCCATTTCGCAACTGGAATTCCAGCTGTAAGGGCTCCCGTGGTGGCGTATGTTCGGAGGGAGTGGCAAACAGCTGTCGCTTCGCCGACAAAAAAGCGAATAATTGGAGTGTTTTGGGTGGAAATGATGGATAAGCAAAAGGATGAGCACCACCTTTCGAACTCCGCCCTGGCCGCAGTTACGATGTGAGTGGCCGTTATATCATCTTTTGCATTTCCCAGCACGGCCGCTGAATGGAAGGAGATCATAGGATCTGTTGCAAAATTGACTGAACAACCCTCGCCGCCAAGGGAGTACACGAATGTAGGGTTCAGCATTTTGCTGTTTCGTGCCTCGTCAGGGCTAGTGAAGCTTCCGCCCGTCTCCCAATAGTCTTCAAACTGTTTCGCATGAACAGGCATCCCCCGGGTCATTAACGGACCAGCCGAACGAGCGGAACCGACCATAGAGGTGAGCACATTCCGCATCGCGCTGGCACGACATTTCGTAAATTTGGCTTCAATGGCACTCGTCCTCTGCGGCGGCAGATCCTGCATGGCTTCGTAGAGAGACCAATGACGACGCAATTCCGCCAACGTATGTTCAGTGCACATTCTGAGGAAGTGGGCATACCCCGAGGAGCGCCACTGCTTGAGCGTATCAGAAACAGAAATGAGTTTTCTGCACTGAGAAACCAAAACCGCGAGGGATGTTTCATCGAGCCGCATGTGGAAGAATACATTCCAGATGATAGTCGATGAGATTTGGTTGTCGGCAACCATTGTAAGCAGGATCACATTGCGGGCTGAGCTATAGATCAGGGGGCAGTTCAAGACTGTATATAAAAGCCTACCGAGGACGGCTGGATCGATATCGCAGCAAGTAAAATCCAAAGTACGATCCACTGGATTCGCGTTGAGTCACGTCAAAGATCCATAGACAAACTTTTCACGCACATTTTTCCGGCTCGCAGAATATTGTGTACATGATGTTTCTGGGATCGCCGCATCCAAGTAAAAGGATCGTGCCGTCTGTCTCGGGCGCGAGATCCCTGGTCAAAGAGACAGCGGAGGTATTGCCGATTGGGTAGAAGCGATAACGACCAGGCCAAAATAGTGGGAGAGCCATTGAATATCGGACTTTCGCTGGTCGATTGCTGAGCAAGCTATCGATGTGGTTCTAGAGGAAAACGTGGGATGTCCTGTATAAATAGCAAGCCGATGGTGCCGTTGTACACATAAACTTTTCAGCGGGTGCTAGCGGTGATAACTGAAGCACGAGTTGAACAGACGATTGATTGGTAGCGTTATGTCCATCTCGCTCGCTGGTCCAGTTATTCTTGCCCCAGAAAAGATGCCACGAAAATATCATGAAATTCTGGTAAATTACAGCCCGTATTTCCAGCTTTTCGTTGACGCAAGATGGATTCCAGTCAAGAGGTTTCCAAGTCGGAGCGGCTCTTGGGAAGAGCTCTCCGTGCTGAGCTGTTTTGAGTCTTCATCTGCTTGATGACCCAGAGTCTGGTACTGTAATCGACGCAGGAAGCTGCTTTCGATGAACACAGAGCCCCGGAACCAAGTCACTGTTAAAAGAGTGAAGCCAAGGGCCGGACCGGTTGTGCCGTTGCCGTCGGAAAATTGCCAAACGTCGCACACGACTTGGGCACCGCTCCGCGTAACCCTTTTACACACTCTCAAGGCTCTGGTGCTATTAGCGGGGAACTCGAGACATATATTATGCGATCTGGATGGTAGCTTTATCTCCAGCGGACACCTACGAAATGCATCCAACACACGCCCCGAGTTCTGCTGAACACAGACTGCTCAGGCACTCTTCCGACGACGATCTCTCGGAAGGAAACGACTCTGCCGTTAAAGGTGGGCTCAAGGCGGGTTGTTTAAGGCTTCTTTGGCTGACTAGGACCTAGAGCGCCGAAGTCTGATACTCAGGCTGGGCTTTTCCTTCTTCCTCTTCGGCCTCATCAATAACGGTCGGTGAATCCTTTCCGCTATTTCCTCAGTGAAATATTCATCCTATTCAAGTGCTCTATGTCATAATACTATCGGCTGCCCTTGACTTGGTTCCGCCGTCGACGCCAAAGGGCATCATTGCCTTTTGCAACATCGCCCCCGCCTTGGTTGCTAAAGTTGGATGGCCCTACATCCTCAAAGGACGAATACGATATGCCAAGCGGCTAATGGGCTGCTGTCTGCTCAGTGCGTTTGGCATGCTCGTGAGCAGTTCAGCTTCCACATACCCCACATACTCTAACTGAAATCCAGGTCGTCGCCTTCTTTGACAATCTGTACATGCGTCTTTTGGGCATAGGCCTTGCGTCGTTCTCTTCAGGTGAACTTCTCTCTTATGCTGGTAACTGTCCTTGACGACCACAGGCCTCGGCGAACTGACGTTTCTCCAACTGTCCACCACATACGCCCCGCCATCGGTAGCAGGCCACAGTGTTGGGTACGCGATATTCACCAACAAATTCAGCATTCTCATTCCTCCCAGTTACTTCTCCTCAGGAACAGGCGCGGCAGGCCTCGTTGGAGCCTTCCTCTGGTGGGAAGTCCGCGGCCTTGGTGTCCGCATTGGCGTTGGGCTGTCTTCTGTACGTCCCCCGTTTGCAGCATAATGTACGGCTGGCTGACCCCCCAGCAGTTCATGCCCTTCATTATCCCTCTCACGGTAAGGCTATTGCACATACGCTCTCACTTCTGCCCACTGACACGACACGCAGTACTACCTCTTGCTTCCCCGTCCGCCAGCCTTCCTCGCCAATTCCGCCGCATACGAGGACCTGCCGTCAGCGACCATGCCCTACACGCCTCTCGCAGGCGAGGACGACATGGTCGGCGAGGAGGAAGGCAGCGCGCCGCCCGGCCCCAAGCACAACGTCTCCCTGTCCGCGAGCGACAAATGGCGTCTCGTGCGCCCGCTTCTCCTCCGATATATGCTGCCGTTGTGTAAGCATTTGCCTTCCTTCCCTTGTTCGACGCCCGTTGACACCGTGTCCAATAGTCTGCGTGTACCTCGTGAGTCTCCCGCTGTTTTTGATGGGCTCGCTGTCTGACTGGGTATGCAGTTCGAGTACACGATCAACCAAGGAATCGCACCAACGCTCCTATACCCTGTCCCATCGCCCGAAGAGCACGCCTTCCTGAGCAAGATAATCCACTCCGTGCGCGACTACTACCCACTGTGGCAGCTCGTCTATCAGACGACCGTGTTTCTTTCGCGGTCCTCCATCTCGATCGGCCTGCCCCCCCTCCCGGCGCGGCTGCTCCCTCTCCCCGCGATAATCCAAGCCGGCATCCTCCTCGCGCTCGCCTTCGAGTCCGCCGTGGGCATCTTCCCCGACGCGAGCGAGGCCTGGAGCATTGGGACGGTGTTCCTGCTCATTAGCCTCGAGGGCATCTGCGGCGGCTCCGCGTAGTGCGTCCGACGTCCTTTCCGTTCCTTCAGTCTGACTGACGGACCCCGCCATCCAGCGTGAACGTCTTTTATCGGATAAACCAAGACCAAACTCACACGGCACACGACATTGAGCGCACGCGGCAGGAGCGGGAGTTCAAGATAGGGTCGGTCGGGTTCGCGGATTCTAGCGGAATCCTCTTCGCCTCGATCTTCGCCGTTCCGATGGAAATTGCACTGTGTCGCCAGCAGGTCTCGCGCGGCAAGCTCCTCTGCAAGGGTCTCTAGTGTATTTGCATCTAGACTACAATAATGTACTTATCTAGGACGTAGTAATTACTCGAATATTCTTTTATACAGGGGTACCAGTGTGGTGTGCAGGGATATGTACATGGAGTAGTAGAGGATGTGCAAATCACTACATAATAAAAGCAGCGCGAGCAAAGCAAAAAACCATGAGGAAAGCAAGAGTAGATGGAGAGAAGGAATAAAATCATGCGCATATAGATACGTTATCAAGCATCTTGAATCATACGGGGCGATCCAACCTAGAAAACGGTGAGCGTCTTGCCTTCCAGAAAACGAAGCAGTAGTTTCCCTGACCTTCGACATGTACGTCTGCCAATGCTCCTGCAAACGTGGGTCCTCTGCAGCGATCGCCCGCAGGGCGCCATCGGGTGTGTAATGGTCCATTTGCGGCTGGCCGAGCTGCAGGTTGACCTGGCGCATCTGCTGGTCGAGCTGCACCCGATGCGCCCGCGGGTCTTGCTGCTGCATTTCATATCCACGCGGTTGAGCCACCACAGGGTCCGACTGCGTAGTGTAGCCATCGGGCCAGTAATGAGGGTTCATCGTCTGGTAGGGCGAGTGCACTGGCGACGTGTCCATGTAGGGTGCTTCGGGGGAGGTCACCAACGACGACGATGACGACGAGCCGCTCTCCGTCGGGGACTGCATCTGTGACGGGTGTCGCTTGTACACCGGCGGACCGCCGTACTGTTCGTGATGTGCTCGCTCGTCCGGGGTCCACTGGCTCTCGTACTCTTGACGAAGACTCCGATGAGACTGTGAGTGCGAGAGGGAGCGGGGCGCGACTTCCTGCATCGCGTGATGGAGGTTTGTCCGAGAGTGCGAGTGTGGGAGGGAACGGGGAGCAGCATCCTGCATCGCTTGGTTCGTCTGGGAGTGGGAGTGGGAGAGCTGATGCGGGGGCTGCTGATGCGTATTTTGCTGATGCGGGGGTTGCTGGTGGTACACCTGCCGCAGGTTCCTTTGCGATCTAGAATGCACCAGCGCATGTTGTGGGTGGCCTTGCGAATGAGCCGCGTCTGCCGGGGAAGTCGGCACAGGAGCAACAACGCCATGGGGTGGAGAATACGGATCGTGCGCTTGAGGAGGCGGTTGGTAGGCATAGTCGCCCGGATGATGCGTCTGGTGGTGCGGCTGCTGCTGTCGTAGTTGTTGTTGTTGCTGCTGCTGCTGGCGAAACCGGAGCTCCTCTTCGCGTTGGCGTCGATAATCTTCGTGGTCACGTAACTGCTGGTCGCGCAACTGCTGGTCGCGCAACTGCTGCTCATGCAACTGCTGTTCGTGCAACTGCTGCTCTCGCAACTGCTGCTCGTACTGCGCTGCCTGTCCCTGCGAGCGATAATCGTGCTGTGCCTGCAAGATCATCGGTTCCGAGTAGACTCCATTTTGATAATACCCGCTTTGAATCTGCTCGTCGATGCGCCCGTCGAAAACATTGAGCTCGTCGACCAAGCTGGGATGGACGCCCGCAAAGGAGGGGTTGTCCGTAAACGATTGACGTGGCGAGTCGGACAACGACCGTGCCGACGACGAGGACGATGCGCTCGGCTGAATGGCTCTCGGAGGCTTCGACTTGTTGGTCAAAGTGTGCGTCTTCCCACTGAAGATCGATAATTCGTCGTTGGTCGCGTCCGGCCTCGACGGTTCGAAGATGTTGTTCGGGATAATCGACGGTGCGCCATTGCGTGCCTCTTCGAAAACTTGCGCGGCCTTCTTGGACAATCGATGGATAATGGGGACGAACTTCCCGGCTCGCGAGTTGGGGCAGATTTTTGCAGCAGCCTCGAACAGCTCGCATGCTTTTCCTAGCTCAAGTAGTGCCGCTGGTGCCACTTTCGACCGCGTCGCGTGGGTCACGACGGAGGAAAGCATTATCTGGCAGAGCCATCAGGACCAAGGCAAGCAGAAGAGGCCGAAGAGAACTCACCGCCGACGAAAATGCATGCGTCCACAGGACCCAGAACCGTGCGATTTCGGCCGGGAACGCACTGAACGACTGCCTCAATGATGCCAGCAGGTCGCAAGCACTACGGTACCCAGCGAGGAACGATGGCGCATACGGACTTTTGATCGGATCGTTGGGGTGGTTTGAGATGGCGTGTGCGAAGAAGCACCGGTGAATATAGAGCAAAGCTAAAATGGACCAAAAAAATCAGATTGCCTCCTGCGGTAAACCAGAGGCGGGGACGCACTCAGATGGCGATAGTTTATCGGCATGAAGTGGCTCATCGTTTGCGACAGTCCCAGGCCCTCTGGGGCAGACCCGATAGCGTATTTTGGCAGCTCCATGTCGCGGACCTTTCGGTCAAGCTCGAGAATGATTGCATATCTCGGGGCGCGCGAGGTCAAGGTGCCCTGTACAACTGCGGATACACATTCGGCCCCGAACCGGGCCTTCCAGTATGGGACTATAGCACGACATCAGGAAACATGATGATGATGAAGGGAGTGCTGCTTACAAGACGACAGAGTAGTCCCATCTTCCCCAAACGTTTGACCGACATCCTGCGGGAGCTCGCAGTCGACAAATGGTAGGGAGAACGTGGGCAACCGGCCAGTAGCGAGAGCCTATGGTGGGGGTGCACATATGGGTGAGTGTCTGAAACCGTCTGTCTGATGAGGTTAAATTAATTACCTGCCAGCAGTCGGTAATGAACAATTCCCAGAACAGGGCACGGCGTTTCTGCACCTCGGCAGGCTTCAATCCCCATCTGGCGCAATCACGATCTGTTAAAAGCAATGGTTAAATGCAAGAAAAGATATGAGTAGTCTAAGACTGACGGAGACCAATCTAGATTATAGAGACAGATGATGAGACGGGAATGCGGCGAGAGAGGATCCGCTTACACTTTGCGCGAGTTTCGTCGACAGCCCGAAGATGGCCCATGTGCTCTCGATGCTATTCTCTCCGGCGCAGAGCCCTTCAAAGATCCCCATCAGCGCGAGAGTCTGCACGGTTGCGACGCTCGGCGGGCCCTCCAAGACGGGCTCCAGCGTCAGCGCGGCCTTCGTGAGGCGGTAGTAAAACTCCGCGTCGTGCAGCCCGTCGGCGTTCACCCGCAGGTCGTCAGTCCCGGTCCCGTGAGACGTGGGGAACGGTAGTGCCGCGTCGCCTAGCGCGCCGAAGCAGAATATGACAAAAATGAGCGCGAGGTCGTGTGCGGTACCGACCGGAGGCGGGCTGCCGCCGCGCGTCGTATGCCGTGGCGCCTCGTCGGGGAACCACAGCGGCAGGATCTCGTCCGTGAGCTGGTCGCGCGTCACCGCGCCGAAGAACCACGGCGCCTGTGCGAGGTAGAGCTCGCAGAGTCGTACGGATTCGGCGTAGGACGGGAGCCGGCTCGTGAGGTAGTCGAGATCGATCCCTGCGTCACCGGCTGTGGCAAAGGGGAACGACGAGGTGAACGACGTTATGGAGGTGCTGGGGGTGTGTCCATGAGAGTCCTGACGCCGCAAAACGGATGGGCCGAGTGCAGCGGCAAGCGCGTGGCTAGAGGACATGCCTTGCGGGAGCATTGGTGACGGTGACGGTGAAGGTCCTTCACCCTGCACAGAAACATTCAGATCGGAAGTTTTCGTCAATACAGATTAAAATAATACCATGAGAAGACTCTGTAAGCGCGCCACATCACTCAGTCGAGTCCTAAGCATTCGAAGTGAGGTGCTTACCTCCGAGCCGGCACTGCGCCCGTAGAACGTGGCGGCTCCGTCTTCCCGGATAGCCAACGTCCCAAACGCATCGATGTATTCCTCAAAGTCTTCCGTCTCCGTTCCTCCATCTCCACCGCCATTCGCATGGGAGCCGCCCTCTTCGCCCTCAACGGCAGAATGCAGCTCGATACTCGACTTAATCTTGAGAAGCTCGCGATCAAGGAGGGGATGTGGGTCGCTCGTAACCGTGGACTGCAGAATCGCGAGCGCGTCTTCTAGGAGCCGGATGCGGTCGGACATGGTCGCGATCTTGCTGTGCAGCTTCTCCGTGTCTGCTAGAACGAACCTGGGATGCCAAGAACATCTAAGATGAATACGCCTAGAAGAGCATTACTAATAACGGGCACGCACCGCGTCCCTTGCCCTGCGGTGGGCCGTTAACACGGGGCCAGCCCAGAATAAAGCGTGAGGGCGCACCAGTGATCAGACTCCCGTTCGGACAGATGGCAGAACATCCCCGCCGTTTACAGCTGTTGGAGCGGATTAGCGCCAGAAAATATCTCACAAAGAACGTGTAAAGATAGAAAGAAAGAGTCCGAGGCCGCGCCACCGGAGAATTTGGTAGTGGTGGGGTTCGTCCATAGTTCCCGTGACGGAGGGCGCGAAAAGAAGGTTTGGGAACGGTGCGTGACATCGCGGTGTGCACACAAGGGCTGCCTCCAGAGTCGAGCAAACGCAGCACCCCATTCGGCTCTCAACTAACTCGCGCGCTAGCAAGGCCATCCTGCGCTCGTATTCGGGCAGGGACCGCCCAGGATATCGGGAGCATGTCGCCGAAAAAGGAAGGGCAAAGTACCTCGAACAGGGTACGGTCTTGTCGCATTTCAGCTTGAGTCTGCGGCCTGTTAGAAAGTGTGGGAAGCTTTTGAAATATGTGCGCTGCTCACCGCCGGCATTCTGCGCAAGAGAGGGCGCCTATGGGGAATTAGGGCGACGCGACACGGAAACAACGAGTAACGCACCTCGCGCGCGTTTCGACTCTTTCTCTTGCGCCCGCTGGGATGATATGTCTTTCTTGACTGCCTGGGGCATACGGGATATCGTGGACGCGGCTTGAAGTCCAGTTGGCTCGCGCTGGGGGGCAGAGCAAGGGAGATGGTAGAAGGAAGGCAAGGCTTACGACAAGGGCTTTCAGCAGGTGACTGGTAATGCTCTCCGTCTTCTTTTGCTTCCGCTAATAAAATCGGCTTCGAAGGACAGATGGGGATAGATCACATCTTATCGGCCCAATAGGAGCTGCTCGCAAAGGATCTAAATGAACCAGCCCTTCATCTTCCTCAAGCGGACAGCCGATGAACTGCTGCACTGATACTCGAGTACCATATTTATGGCCCTGCAGCCCAGAAAAAAAAAGGTGAAGAGCGAAACAATTTAAATAAACCACATTTAGACACATGCACATCATTCGCGAAGTGTTCCATAGTCTGAGTGGAAGATTCTCATGTCAGAAACACTCATGCGTGTTCCTATAAGTGAGTTCCTATTAAGTTATCCATGACGACCAACCACAGAAGAAGGCGACAATGATCAAATCATTCAGAGGAGCCAGGCTTGCAGAGGACCGCGAAAGCTGAAGACTGAAGAATAATAACAGTGGAGGTGATTCGGCCGAGGCACATATGTACCACTCCCCGAGATACCCGACCCCGAGAAACTCGTAGTGGTTCTTTGCTATATAACTTCTTGCAGTCAGAGTCCTACTCCCGATCCGTGGCCTAGCTCGAGAAAAAGTACCGGCCGTGAATCTGAATCCGTTCAGTGCGCGAATCCCACCATCGCGGCGCCACAAGATATACTTTAGGCACACGCCCCAAAGGCGTTACCTACTTCCAAGAGAAACCAATAAATTGTGGAAAATCCACAAAGATCTTTTGCGCACGACAAGCCCGCTATTAAATAGCAGACGACGACGTGTGTGCATGTGTGTGTGTGCGGGCGTGTATTCGCGGGGCGGAAGACGCGGTGGCGCCCACCTTATGGAGCTGCCGCGGCCGTAAGACAGCTGATTCCAACCAACGGCAAAGTCTGGCAGGCTGGGAACACCCAGCGGTGGCGCGTCTCTTACGAGACGTTGATAGCGGCATGCAAGACTCAGACTGCGAGAACAGGCACCGACTCGTCCCGGAGCTGCCATTGCCACGTCACCCCTCCAAGTATTCCCAGAAGACCCCGCTAGACCTTGCTTGACTGGGTTTGGACGAAGACGAAGACGGGGTTCCCGACCAGCTAGTGCACCGCGGTATAGAATCCTGGACGGCCACGGCTCCGGACGAACGGTACCGCTCGAATTCGAAGACCGGATCGAAGAACGGGGGAATGCCAGTAGGTGGTGGCCGGTGGCTGGTGGTTGGTTGGTCAGAGGGATGCGCCGCGACGTGATGAATGCATGTTAAAAGCACTCGAGCTTGAAGTGAAGATAATCATACTGCAAGTACATTAATCAGCTTACCATGAATCCGACGGGCAGTTTCCGAAAGGAGCGATGTGGTCTCCGCAGGACGCGAACATTCATGAAAGCAATCTGTTTCATTCACTTCCGGCGCCAGATGATACCGGAGGAGATAACGCGCAGCGGCGTACTACGAGTCGTGGTGAGGATTCAGACGCGAACATCACGTGCGGCTAATTAGCGCTTTTAGCCGCGACGCGTGCACGCGCGGCGGGTTATAATAATACAGACGGAGCGTCGAGTGGCGGTGATTTCACTCAAATAACCTCCTAGAAACACGGGGTGTCATGGTGCCATATAGAAGGGTTTATATTAAACCCCCGTCCGTCGACGGGTACAAGAACAACGGAAAACATTCACATTATAGTACATCTGCTACGTAGAGCTCACGTCGGATATACAAAAATTAGTCGATAGCCTGCGGGAAGGGTGGGGTGTCCGTGGGTGGAAAAGAGTGAAAGAATCGACTTAATCGCTCTTGACCCGCTCGTACCCGCTGCCTCCTCCGCCCCAGCCGAACCAACTCCCGCGCGACGCGGGCGCAGGTCGGCTCTGATCCTGCCTCACGTCGTAGCCCTCCCCGTCGCTCGGGACCTCCACCTCCTCGAACTTGAACCGCCCCCCATTGCTGTCCGTGCGCTCCCGCGCGCCGCGGTGCACAAGGTCCACGCCGGACGAGTTGCGCGAGACCGTCGTCGTGGGCGAGGGCGGCGTGGTTGGCAGCGGCAGGGCCAGCGACGACAGCGACGACGGCGGCACCGCGGGCAGCGCCGCGAGCTCCGCCTCCAGCTGCCGCCGGCGCTCTAGGATCGATTGAGTCGTCGCCTCCGCGCCGGGATAGAACATCGACGACGACGGAATCCCTGCGGCCGAGTTCATTGAGATTGGCGCCCGCTGCTGCGGTGCCGCAGGGCGGAGCAGCGCTGCCCCATTCGCCAGGATCCCGGGCCCGTACGAGCGCCAGAGGCTGCCCACGACGCCCCCGAGACCGTTCGGCTGCGGCGCCGCAGCGGCGTCCGGATGTGCCGCGCCCGCGTTCGGATCAAGCGCGGCCTGCTGGCCCACGGACGATCCGATGTGCTCCCAGAGGAGCTTGACCTGCTTCTGCAGGAAGGTGTAGATGTAAACGCGCAGCTGTGCGAGGAGCGAGTCGATCTGGTTCTCGTGCGTGCGGAAGAAGGGGTGGAGGTGGTTGGTGTAGATATACGTAGATCCGCGCGTCTGCGGCAGCGCGAGATATAGCAGTAGCAGCGTCTTCATGGCATAGTAGAATGGGATCCTGCGGCGATCGTGAACGGGGCATGCGGAACATGGCGATGAAAGACGGACCAGCATATAAGCCATTCCGCGACATACTCGACGCTAACGATGCACCCGAGCACCGACCAGTACATAAGCCATCGCTCTAGATCTTCCTCGGATGCTGGGCGTTGGCTGAGCGTCTTGTACGACGCGTAACCGGGGTATAAGAATGCCGCTACGGAACTGGGCGCGATGAGAAGGTTGAAAGAAGGAATAGAACGGGGCACCCACCTTACGATTCTATAGGTGAGATAAAACAACATGAGAGTGGAGGTCAAAGGAGAGAGAGGCTGTATGGCTCAACAGCCGCAGCCGCGTTGTTATCCTCTTCGGGACATACTGATCGCCATTAAGTTTACAGCTTACAGCAAACCCTCCGTAAATTGCCGCAAGGTAGGGGCTCATCTAATGCTCCGAAAACGATATGTTTCCAGGGTATCTAAAACACTGAACGTCTCCCCCCTCTCCGACCCTGAACCGAGACTGCGGGCAAAGACTCGCGATACGCGGGCCTGCAGTAAATTATCAGGGTGGGATAGTCTCGCGTCCTCGCCAGTCCAGTCCAGGCCGTAATTACAATAATTTGACAAAATCGCCAGTGGAAATGAAGCCAAGGGGGGGCTATTAGCGCGGAGAAACGACGACGATTATTGTCGCTGACGCAGCAGGCGGAGCGCCAGCTCTTCATCGTCCTCAATAGCGGTCCGCCGTGGTTCAGTATGCGACGTCTTGCTGCGCTTCGCCGGCGGAGCCGCCCACGTCTCCCCGTCATCCGAGCCCGAGTCCGAAGGCAGGTCGAACTCCGGCGACACATATCCATCGTCGTCCGATACCGGTCCAACCACCATCGGTCCCCCAGACTGACCATCCAACTGAAGCAAAAAAAAAGTCAGTTCGAAGCTCTCCACCGCAGAGTGAATGCACGCACCGCCTTCTCGCGCTCCTTCCTCTTGCGCTTCTTCTCCCTCTTCTTCTCGCGCGCCTCCTCCTTATCCAGCACGTTCGCGACCTTCATCTTGCCCATCTCCCCCGCGGCGAACTTGCGGCCCTTGGCAGTGACACCCTGCAGCCCGCCCTTCTCCTGCACCCACCGCCCCGCGTCCTCCATCTCGTACATCTCGTGCGCGTTCCCCTCGTCGTCGAACACGAGCTTCCGCGGCATGCCCCCCGTGAGCAGCGCGCGCTTCGCCTTGCCCATGCGCTGCTTCCGCTTCGAGATGTCGGCGGACTCGTCGGGCAGGTCCATCCCACCCAAATCGTGGTCCGCGCGCTTGAGCGTGATGAAATCCTCCCCGTCCCCGTCGTCGTCGCCGCCGCCCTCGAGGAGCTTGGAGTAGTGCTCCGAAAGCACATTCTGGTTCTTCCGCTCGAACATCCGGTCGTATTTAGTGCGAACAGCCCCAGGCTAATCGGTCCTGTGAGAGAAAAAGCGGGAACGAAAGGAAGAACGCACCTTCGCGGGCTTCAACGGCTCTTCGTCCTCCTCGTCGGCCTCTTCCTCCTCACTAGACTCGTGCACATCGCCTTCGTCGCCACTATCGTTCGACTCCGCTTCCGCTTCGGCCTTCTCCCGCAGAACCTCTGCCTGCGCAGCTTCGACCGCCCGCGACTTGTTCTTCTTCTGTTTCGCCGCCTCCTTACTGAGAAACTTGATCTTCGGCGCCCCAGGCAGCCCAAGCGACTCGGCGAACCGCTCCGCAGGCAGCTCCGTGAGTTTGAAGATCGACTTGTCTTTGTGCAGATGTATCGAGCGCAAATACGAGACGAAGGCCTAGAACGGCGTCAACCCCGCGTGCGGAACGCGCACTCTAAAGAACACGCACCCTCTGTCCGAGATACTTGATCTCCGGGTCCTGGAACGCAAGATTCTGCAGCTGATTCTCGATATTCTGCACCTTGCTCATCTTCGCCTTGATCTTCTGCACCTCGATCCCCTTCTTCGCCAGCGCGGCCTTCATCCCCTCCTCCTCGCTCGGCATGAGGAACAGCAGCGCCTTGCCCTTGCTCTGGTACCGCGCCGTGCGGCCCACGCGGTGCACATACGTATCCGCGTCCTCCGGTGCATCGACCTGCACCACCCAGTCCACCGCGGGGAAGTCGAGCCCGCGCGCGGCGACGTCCGTCGCAAACAGCACCGCGTGCGACGCCGCCGTGAACTTGGTGTACATCCCCAGCCGCGCGGTCTGCTTGAGCTTCCCGTGGATATTGAGGAGCGGCACGCCCGGGTGCATCTTGCAGAACGTCTCGAACACGAAGCGCACCTGCTTGCAGCTGGAGAGGAAGACGAGGATCTTGGACTGGAGGTGCGTGCGGATGAAGCCCCAGAGGACGGAGAGCTTTTGGTCGAGCGTGCAGGACAGGTAGTGCTGCTCGAGTGTTGGGGGGATTGCGGTGGTCGAGGAGGTGCTCCCGGCTTCCTGGATTCCGATGTGCACGGGGTCCTTGAGACTGAGGCGGGCAAGGTCGCTAACCGAGTCGGTTTGGGTAGCGGAGAAGAGGAGGGTTTGGCGGGACTTAGGGAGGTGGGAGAGGAGTGCTGAAAGGGTGCGGGAGAAACCCATGTCCAGGATTCGGTCGGCCTCGTCGAGAACTACGCACAGAGTTTAAGGCGTCGGTGGTTTCAATAAATAGTAAAGAACGCACCCAAGACTTGCAGATTGTCGGCTTCAAAGCCCACGGTCTGGTCCATGTGCTGTAGTAATCTTCCGGGGGTAGCAACAAGAATATTCATCTTGGATAACCGATCCCGTTCATCCTTGAGATTCTTCCCGCCAATAACCAACCCGGCTGAAAAGGTGTGGTACCCGCCAATCGACCGCAGGACCTCGAATATTTGGATGGCCTGGCGGACCGCGTTCGTTAACCGAGCAGAAAGTATAGTTGCAACGACGCACCAATTCTCGTGTCGGCGAGATGACCAGCGCACCAAGGCCATCCGCGGGCCCCCATTTTTGCCGGTACAGAATCTCCAGCACAGGGACAAGGAAGGAAAGCGTCTTGCCGCTCCCCGTCCGCGCAGCGCCGAGCACATCCTTCCCCTTGAGCGATACCGGCAAGCTCTGCGTCTGTATCTCCGTCATGTCCACGAAAAACGCCTTCTTGAGACCTTCAAAAAAAGGCATTCAGTGTGATCTTACAGCCCACCGCAAGCCTACACACCGCGTTTCGTCGGCTCCGAGATAGGCAGTTCCGCAAAGGCCTTCAACCCCTCCGGCGGCGTCTACGCACCAGATTGTGAGCGGGGTTAACGCGTAGTAGTGAGTGCCTGCGGCGTACATATGCCTGCGCCTCACGCTCCAGCGCCTCTATGCGTTGTTTTTCGGTCAGTTTCTTCGCCTTCGCAGGCCGCGGCGGCGGTGCTCCCTTTTTCGACTTTTTGGGTGGGTTATGACGGGAAGGGCCGGCAACAGGCATACCGGTGGCCATGTTGGCTTAAGTACGAGGAGTGGGCCCGAGCGTGGATAGTTGCAATTCGCGTTTAGATTCAGAAAATTTATAGAAAGGAAATTGCCGTGTTTGTCAACGCGTGCCAGTTTCCGGAAAGGGAAATTACGGCATCCGGCATCCGGCTCGAACACTCTCCGAGTCCAAGCGTCAAAAAAACATTCAGTCTTTCAGCTTCTGCCACCACCACCTCAGCCGCTAGAAAAAATGGTGCACACCGCCGTCGTCTTTCTGTACGCCAAAGAGGGGTCCGACGTCGAGGAGAAGCTGAGAGCTAAGCTCGCGGAGGCGTCGCAAGTGTACTGCAAGGACAAGGAGACCATTTCCTGGTTCGTCATGCAAGACCATAAGGATCCTCGCGCGTGGGGAATAGTGGAGCGGTATCAGCAGGAGAGTGTGAGTTTTCATTCTCTTCATTTTACTCGTTTATCCATGTTCGACTCTTCTCTCAATATTCAACTAATGCTCATTTATGTATTCAGAGCCTCAAGGAACACGTTACGAATCCTTACTATAAGACATTCGGCGCATACGTTGGTCCACTCCTCGCCAAACCCATGGTGATACACCGTTTTAATGAACTCGACACCAGCAAGCCTGCGAAAGTGAATGGATTTATTTATCCCTTACGATTGACTAACTTTGAGAAACTATAGAGCCGATTGTAATGGGTTGTCGCAGTTGGGGCTCGCATTACTCTTTAATACTCTTCAGTGTTTATAGACGCGATCATTCTCGCAAGATCGGTTCGGTTCGAGCTCTTATTCGTCCTGCAAACCGACGTTCGAAAGTTAATGTCTTTGCAAAATGGTACATTCATATCGTTATGTTACTGTTCGTCTAATATTCGCCGGAACTCGCAAGCTTGGCCTTGGTCTTCTCATTCGCTAAGGGGTCGAGGTCTCAGTATAACTATGAGATCGCAAGAATCGAAAGGCCACTGACCATCGTGTTTAGCCTTGGCGGCATCGATGGTGTCCAGTCCCTATTTACAGGTGAGCATGCCATCATCAATTAACAGATTAAACACGTACCTTGGTCTCGACGATCTTGTCGATGAATCCACCAGCCAATGCGGCGATGAGAGCCTTGGCCTCATCGTGGGATGCAGGCTTGCCACTGAAGGGCCATTACGATAAGATCTTGAATGCAGCTAACACGCAAACGTACTTCTTCTCGACATGCTTCTCATAAGCCCGGGCAGCCTACGAAGAGTGAGCACAGGCAGATCAGGAGATCGGAGGTCTCGTACCTCGTAGGATGCGGCAGCAGCGATGAGCTCGTGGGTGAGCTTGGACTTGTGGGTCTCGGGGGCGTTAACGGTGTTGTGGGCGTCCGCCTCGGAAGAATCGTGCGAGAACCAACCCATTGTATGTATATATAGAAAAGAGGTGGATGTGGTGGTGGTGCTGGTGAGGAACAGGAGATCAGAGGGGTCCTGCTTATATGCAATCGATTGGAGGCAATGCTTCCGGATTTAGACCCATCTATCGTCATGGTTGCTATAACTTGCTAAACGCCACCATGACGTGCTGCCCCCACCCGCGCCCGCCTTATTGTCCGGCTTCACCGTGTCACCGACGGACGGTATAGAAAGTGGCCCGCTACCTGGGTTTCTCCATCAAAAACAAGATGGCAGTTGCAAGGGCCGCAGCGGTCCAAGACTCGTTCCATCGATCGACGCGACGCGTTGACCAGCTGGTATCGGACCACACTAATGGTGATCAGAATTCACAATCCAACTCCAGTCGAAATTCTGCTGAAGGATGTTGGAACTGGAGTGACTTGAGCTGTTCCGAGCTTGGCATCTCCAAGAACAACGCCGGCGCTGCCTGCTGTGGTCACCTACAGTCAGTAGGAGTCGGACGCATCATTGGATCAGATACCAGTGCTGTACTATATTAGCCCCAGCAGCGCCCACTTGAATTAATGATATGTATAAACGACGTACGCGACTCACTTGTGACGTCTCTCGGGGCTTACTGTTTCCACAAAAGAAGCAGCTACTAAATTTGTGTCTGCCGCCTACCGGCCTACCACCTTCATTTGGCGGGGAGAAAAGAAGCAAAAATGTAATTCACAACGCAAAGGAAGTTGTGGGACCAACACTTCGAATTCAACTTGTGGGTTGAAATTTCTGTTTACATTCCTTCACGGCAATCATTGCTTTGTTGTTGGCCGTTCCCCAGCCGAGTTCAAGTTTTGAAAATAGGGTGCCTTAAAACCCTTACCTAAAGGTAGCGGGAATACGTGTGAAAGGAAAGAAGGCAGCCGGAAAGTCACCCCGGAAATTCTGATATTTCTGGCCTCCCAAAAAGGTTTCTGAAACTTTTAGTTTCAGACGCGCTCCTGATACGTTTAGTTTAAGGCGCCGGACCGGGCCGAGCCGACGGGTTTTGGGTGGCCTGAAACTAAAGGTATCAGGAGCACGCCTGAAACTAAAGGTTTCTGATTCATTTTTAGGAGGCCCAAAATGAGGCTTTTTACGGAGTGAGTATGTGAGGCCTGAGACGGAAAACGAGGGTCAAAATGTAGGTTGTACATTCGACTTGGTCGTCGCCAAAGAGTGGTAATTCATCATCCAGTTATTCTCTGCTGGTTCCATAGACCTTGGCAATCTCCTCGCAGACCGCGTCGGTGACCTGTTTCGTGCTGCTCTTCCCTCCCAAATCCCTCGTCCTCACACCTCTTTCCGTGACATTGGCGATCGACTTCATCAAACAATCCGCGGCTTCGACCATGTTCCCGACTCCCGTACCTTGCACCAATCCCTCGTCATTGCTGGCCCCATCCGCTCCAGCCAGCCATCTCACCATCTCGGCTGCGCTCCAGAACGCACCGATTGGATTCGCCACGCCCTGCCCCGCAATATCCGGTGCGCTCCCATGAATCGGCTCGAACATGCTCGCAAACGTCCTCGTCGGGTCCAAATTGCTGCTCGGCGCGATGCCGATGCTCCCCGACAGCGCAGCCGCGAGGTCGCTCAAGATGTCCGCATGCAGATTCGTCGCGACGATCGTGTCGAGGCTCTCGGGGCGGTTGACCATGCGCACCGTCATCGCATCGACGAGCATCTTGTCGTACGCGACCCGGCCCTCGTACTCGCGCGCGACCTCGTAGAAGATCGCGTCCCACAGCACCATCCCGTGCCGCTGCGCGTTGCTCTTTGTCACCATGGTGAGCTTCTTGCGCGGCCGCTGCAGCGCGGTCTCGAAGGCGAAGCGCATGATGCGCTCGATCCCCACGCGCGTGAAGATGCTGACTTCGGTGGCGACGGTGTGCGCGGCGTGCGCGGTCGAGGGGGTGGTGCCGCCGTGGCCGGAGTACTCCCCCTCGCTGTTCTCGCGGACGATGACCCAGTCGAGGGTGGAGGGGTCGGCGGCGCACGCGGAGAGCGGGGACACTGTTCCGGGAAGGATGCGCGTCGGCCGTACGTTGGCATATTGGTTCAAGGTGGTCCGAATCGGTAAAATCATCTGTTGGAAAGTCGGTTTCTCTTTTTCGGGCCAAGGCGCCTGTACGTACCTGCCAGAGCGAGATGTGGTCCGGGACATCTAGGCGCAAGTCAGCATGCAGCTTCGGAGCGGATGCTACCAGAAGACGAACCAGGCCACCCGACCGCGCCGAAATAAATCGCATCGTATTTCTTCAGCGACTCGACACCACCCTCTGGCGCGTAGTAGCCGCGTTCCTAGTAAGGGAGCTCTATTCACGCTCCCGGACGTTGGAGACAGGTGCAAACCTTGTAATTTTTGGAGCTCCAGTCCAGTGTTGTAAACTCGAGAGCAAAGGTGCCAAAGGTAGCCGATAGCGTGGTCAGAACTTGGGTGGCCGCCTCAGTGATGTCGACGCCAATTCCGTCGCCTGGAATACAGACGATTGAGAACGTTCGTTTATTAGGCATCGCGATTCAAACAGTGCTGCTAATCCTCAGGTGTGAGAGATAAGGGAAGGGTGTGAAGTTGCGGCACATGTTCATGAGTGGAGTCCGAAGGCCGAGTTCCGTCGAGCTGAAAGTCCCTCAGCGAAATCCAAGCTTCGGGAAGAGTGACCGGGTTCGAGACAGTGAGCGTTTGTTCGAGACAAGCTACAGCTTGTTGCGAATTGAGTGCATCTGGAGGATAGGTCGAACTTGAAAGAGGTTCGTCCACGTTCCGAGTCGTCCATATTTGGAAACGATCGCTCTCGGCTTTTACCGACCCGGGCCGATCCTCTGCCGCGCTCGGCGATCTTGCACCTCGTAATTTCTCCGAAATGTACCAAGTTCCAAATGTGCTCGAAATCGCCTAGCCTCTCCTGGGTTCTCGATGTCTTTATCTCTCAAATTCCAGAACGCTGAATGTCATGAGGCCTCTCCCCAGGCCCCTCTGGGGATGGCTACAATCTTATTTTAATGGGGCTGGCCGCAAGACTCCTCTTGTCCGATTCTTCAAACTGTCGGATGCCGCTGTCACTGGCTAGCAACTCTCGCTGCCTGCATTGTATATCCGTACTACTAGTATGTGGATCATCATTGTCATTGACTCGGATGCAGGCTTACAAAATACCGCCGGGGACCGTCTTGCAGCGCCCCCTCGGGGTCTTGAAGTCGTTCAAGTGACCATCCTGGCGAGGACTTTGTGCAAACGCTCCCCGCTCACCTTCGGGGTTATTCTCAGGCCCCCAGGCGCGATGGGTTAGTTAAACTTAGTTGCAAGCTGAGTCTCGATTCTCGAAATCATCTGCACCCCGGCCCTGCACCCCGGCCCGCACCGTGCTTCACGGATACTCCTGCCCTGGCAGTGCAAAGCGGTCCGTGTCCTGACTCCGCCATTCAACACTCCTCATGAAACTTGCATGTTATTCTAGAACCTGCGCTCCGACCTTGGGCTAGTCTAGGCTGATATCTGTATCCAAAAAAAAAAAATTCGGACACAATAGCCTTGCTACCGAGGAGTCGGATTTCAAGGGCTTCCACGGTCCTTCCAAAGGCTTCCAAGGGAACTCTTGAACCTTGTAATAGCTTTTCTATGGCGGCGCCATTGCAAGGTCCTTCTGGCGCGTCAATTATATATATATATTCGTTTTTCCGACATGGCCAACAAACGCGCTGGAAATTCGCACATTGTGCCCTTGGTTCATATCTACAGTACGGCTTCTTTTCTTATTGAAACTAGATTTCTGGTCTAAGCCTTTACATAATGGCTGCCTCGAACGCAAGGTCTCAAATGGTCTGGAATTCATCCATTTCAGTTACGTATGATGGATGAGCGGTGAGCGGTGAAACTGAACGAAAGGTATAAAAGCTACTTCCGAACGAGACCATTCCTCATTTTATGGGACTGAATACTACAATGAAGCGATCACATATTTGGCTTGGTAGCCTGTTTGCTATTTGCTCTCAAGTTGCCGCGCAAGGGTCCTCTTGTGCTGGCTCAACCCTTGGAAGCGGATCCGCCGCTGTGGGAGGTGGGTCATTTCGAGATCTGCGCTGGTATCAAAACTTCAAGTTGACGGGACTATAGACCCTTATTGGATGCAAACCATCACCCATCAGGGAATCTCCGCTTTCAACCCAAATCCAGGCTCATATGCTGTACGGCTCTATTTCCACTCACTTTCCCTCCACGTTAATGGCTTGAGAAAGGTCTATCGCAATGTCAAGAACTACGGCGCCAAAGGAGACGGTGTCACGGATGTAGGTATATCTACTCAGCTCAATGGCGGCCATTTACATTTTTAAATCCTTCAAGGACACGGCAGCAATCAATTCCGCAATTTCGGCCGGAAACCGATGTGGAAACGAGACTTGCCAATCAAGCACCCTTACCCCAGCACTGGTGTATTTTCCCTCGGGCACGGTACGCCTCGATTTGTCGACCGTGCAAAACTCACCAACTAAACTTCCCATTTAGTATCTGGTCTCAACGCCTATTATCCCATACTATTACACTGCGCTGTAAGTGGCCTCACGATATATGCGTAGACCCGATTCATTTGTCCCCCACCCAGTGTCGGTGATGCGAACAATCGTCCGACGCTGCTGGCGAGCGCTGGTTTCAACGGCATTGCTGTTATCGATGCGGATGTCTATACCGGATCCACGACAGGTGTTTGGAATTGCCCTAGCAGCTCCCAGGAGTGGTACTGTCCTGTCAACAACTTCTTCAGGTGTGTTAGATTTTCCCTGGTCGTTTGCTGCAGCTCGCTGATAAACATCTTTGCGAAGATCGGTTCGGAATTTCGTCATTGACACAACTCGAATGCCTGCGTCCTCTTATGGAACCGGCCTGCATTGGCAAGTTGGTCAAGCCACTAGCTTGATAAACGTGCACGTGGAAATGTCCACTGCGAGTGGAAATAAACATCAAGGAATATACATGGAGAGTAAGATCCGTCTCTCGAATTTCGTTTCCATTGCCCTCATCGAAAGCGAACAGATGGCAGCGGTGGATTCATGGCGGACCTTTCATTCAACGGGGGTGCTTTTGGGATGTGGATTTCAAACCAGCAGTGAGTGCGCCGCTCCCATCAGCCTGTTCCTGGGGGGGAAAAAACTTGTCTCGTATTAGGTTCACAATACACAACGTCGTCATAACAAACGCCGATACCGGAATTTATCAACTGTGGAACTGGTAGGAACACTACACACCGTAATTGTAGTTACTAATGTTCTCATCAAGGGGGTTCACTTTCAAGGACATCCAGATCAGCGGCTGCCGTGTTGGCATCGGCTTGACTACAGGCGGTCTGACCGAGGCTGCGCAAACGGCGGGATCCATTGTAGTCCTTGATAGCTCAATCAGTGCAACCTTGGCCGCAGTTCAGGTGCCGAGGAGCGACCTCCACAATTCTCAGAATACTGACCAAATTCCATAGACAACAACAGACCAGTCAACTTCTCTCGGTGGCTCTATCGTCCTTCAAAATGTAAACTTGAACGGTTCTCCTGTTGGCGTTCTTGATGGAGCCGGCCATAATCTGCTCGCTGGTGGTGGCACCGTCAATCAGTATGTTCTGGGCAACCTATATTCCGGTATGGTATCTATTCTGGGACATTGCCCTCGTGTTCTGAGCACGTCCAGGCACGGCAACGCAAGGAACTTATTCGACCGCCCCTACGCCTGGCGTCAATCTGCCCCCTGCATTACTTGACGCTACAAGTTCGAACAACGGGGTTTTCTTCCGAACTCGGCCGCAATACGAGACTTATGCCCCTAGTGGTATGGATGGTCCTTTTTCATCCCGTCCAGCGTCTGAAGTCCCGTAGAATTTGTGTCTGCAAAGGCGAACGGTGTCGTATGCAATGGCAGTACGGACGCTACTGCCGCTCTCCAAAACTTCATCAACGAGGTCATTAGCCATTTCTCTACAATGTCGAATTATCACTGACGCTGCTGACGAGTTAGTTCTGGGGGTGCAAGATTCTTTGTGAGGACCTTTCTACCCTTCTGGCCTTATCTGATTGAGTCGTTTAGATCTCGACGCTGGGACATGCAAAGTTACAGGTACCATCACAGTTCCGACTGGTACCATTATTCTTGGCGAATTCTGGACCACAATTCTCGCCTCGGGTTCGGCGTTCTCGGACGCTACAAATCCTACACCAGTTCTGAAGGTATGAGAATATAGCGCAATCGTGATCCATTCAGGGTTAAACACCGTTCTAATAGGTCGGCCAAGTTGGCGATAGCGGAGGTGTTGAAATCAGCGATATCGTCATTTCCACGACTGCCGGCTCTGCCGGGGCCGTAGGTATAGAATGGAATGTTCAGGGTGATGCCGGTAAGGTTGGGATGTGGGTGAGTACGCTTTGGTGTTCGAAGTTTCGACTCGGACCATTCGACATCTTAGGATGTTCATGTTCGGATTGGCGGCGCAATTGGAACGGGAATACAAGTGAGCGAATGCCCTGCTGGGGCAACTTCCACATCCTGTCAAGGCGCTTTTCTCGGATTGCATGTTACCGCAACTGGATCGGGGTACTTTGAGGTGAGATTAGAAGAAAGTATTGCTCCAGGATTCGGCCTAATATGTTGCAGAATGTCTGGGTGTGGAGGCAAGTTCAAGTGGTCTCTGTGACTCGCCTAACCTTTTCCCGTCCCCCCCATCAGCGCCGATCATGACCTCGACGACAATCCCAATCAAGGCCAGATAAACTGCTTCAGCGCTCGAGGAATATTCATCGATCATGCTGTCGGCCCAGTACGTTTCTAATATCGTCGTTTACCCTGCCTTACTTATCGATTTTCTTAGGTGTGGCTGGTTGGTACGGCATCGGAACATCATGTGCGCTTTCTCAACAGGTCGAATATTTCATAAAATAATCTTGCGCCCGGTTCAGACTTTCTACCAGTATAGCATTGTCGGTTCCAACAATGTGTATGCCGGCATGATTCAAGTACGTACAACATTCTAGGCGCTCGAGAACGCCTTCTGATTATCTCTAGACTGAAACACCATACTATCAACCCGTACCTGGTAAGACATCCAGTCTTATTTCCCGCAGGTTCGTGGTTGACGTGTTTTAGCCCCTCCTGGACCGTTCCAATCCAACCCGGCCTGGGATGATCCTGATTGGTCGAACAGCGGTTCTGCTTGGGCGTTGAACATTGCGACATCCAACAGCGTGTTCATCTATGGCGCCGGTCTATATAGCTTTTACGATGTGAGCAAGAGCTTGGAGACTCTGATGCAAAATGTTTGACCTTCACAATCGTCAGAATTACTCGGAAGCATGCAAGCCTTCGGTCAATTGTCAGGCGAGCTTGGCATTGGTCGACACGGCCAGTGATGCTGTTTTCCTCTACTCCATCAGCACCATTGGCGCCACTACGATGCTGACCGTCGGCAGCACCAATGTCGTCAACCACGCCAATAACATTGATGGGTTGCAAAGTACTCTTAGTAAATGGAGTGCAACGGTGACCACCCCGCCGCTTCCAACACCCGTAGGCTGTCCGGCTTTGCAAACACCCGCACTTGTAAGTCTTTTATCTTACCTTCGGGTGGCTCATTTTACTTCGTCTGTAGGCTGCCATGAATCGCCTCATGAGTCCGGTCGACGGATACTGGTTCAACCGAGGTAGGCAAGGGCTCCAAACGGACGGCATGATTCTGACTTGCCCTATAGACTGTGAGAGGCTCGGAATCTGCGGGCACTTCCCCGAACCAGGAACTAGTTCTCCGGGGCTTTCTGCTACGGAGTGGACCAACGTGAATGCGTTCGAGACCGTATTCAACACTATGTGGGAAACAGACACGGTAAGTGAAGTCGGTTCTTAAACACGCTTCGCCGGGATTCAGATTGTATCTCAGGATACGTATGACGATCTTGATGAAGAACAGGCCATTGTTCCAAATCTGGATCATGGCAGCTCCAACGTTCTGCTAGTCACCAGAAGCTTCAGTTGGTCGTTTCTTTCAAGCTTCAAACTTCTTCTCTAACTTTTCATTCCTTCCAGCATCTCAAGACGGTATCTCAGGGCTGATTCGTTGATGTTCAGTTCTTCTAACAAGTCCCTTGATACTAGATGCGGCCTGGGCCGGGTTGTTCTACATCAAAGTGCAGCAGTACGACGACAACCATAGTTTAAACCCTGGTTCGACATACTACTATGCAGGTATCTCCTCACCTCTCCTGGATAGATACTGACGACCCAGTAGAATCAAGCCGCTGCAATCCAACAGGGTATCGCCAAGACCTGGCTTTCAAGCAGTGGATGTGGAGGTGGCGGTGCGTTCCCCCTTAGCTCCTCATTCACTATCTACAATGATTGTCTTCACCAGTCCCGCAGCTCACGAGCGGGACGGCACCAAATACCATCACCACGCATCTCTTCTTGTCTTTGACGGCGGGACTTGCACTGTACAATACTTCGAATACCGGAATGGTCACTTGGGCGCACACGGTTTGCGATTTCACGTATCTCACGTTTCCGATAAATTGACCTCGAGTTCTAGATTTCGGATTGGTATCTTACCGGGAAGGGAACGACCCTCCGTGATACCGATGGTCTCTGGTTTGATAGCCAAAATAGCACATGTACTGGTCCGGACAGACACAAGTGAGTAATCAACTGAACATGATGAAGATGGTTGATAGTCTGGCCAAAGGTGGACTTATAACCAAGGACCCATTCTCTCTGGCATGGGCTGGATGTCCGTGCTCGACAACGACGACAAATACATCAATTTTGCCCTGGTGACGCTGAACGGAGTCGTGAACGCACCAGGTTCAACCCCGCTACCGCAAACGGACAATGGCCACCCCTTCTTCGAAGTCGTGAATGGCGTGCTGGCTGAGTGGTGTGATGGTGCGAAAACAAGCACCTGCGACGCAGACCAGACATATTTCAAGGTCTGGTGATTAACTAACTATGTCGTCTTATGCACCTAACGATCGGACCAACGCTAGGGTGCCTTTATGAAGGAAAGCCTGTCGGTTTTTGTCCGTCCGTTCCATACACTGATGAATGAATCTTAAATAGCATCTGCAATATTTCCTGGATAGTGTCAACGCCACAACCAGACAACAATATGCAGGGTCTGTTGCCTGCGCACCTCACGTTCCATTCTCTAGCTCACTTCGTTCTTTTCAGCTTTGTGGGAAAGCAAGCGGCTGCTGTAGTTAGTATAACTACGTCTGCCGGCGACATTGGAAGCGTCTGGTATGCGCCAAAGTGCGTCGTTTTTCTAGTAACTCGGGCCCTTCGTTCATCTCATCTATCCAAATAGTCAAGGGGGGTCAATCCTTTCTTATAGGACGATGACGGCGGGTCTAGACGCCCTGAACTGTGGCCAGAAGGTAAGCACGATGATGCAGGCGTACTTCGGAGAGCCGAAACTAAGATCTCTTTAGTATGGCACACCGGCCACATGTTTCCCCAGCTAATTCGAAGCTGTTGCGGAGTACCTGTCGATATATGTAGTTGATATCTAGCCTCTTTTTATCGTTTGAAATCCATGTAACGCTACCTCCTATCATAATATTCTGTTCCGAGGTGAAATCGAACCCTAACGCTGGGTTCAAGACGGCTAGCATTGGAGAGAAAAACCACAGCTTAATGGATAAGAAGACTCTGGATAAAATTAAGCCCAGCGCAGTCCCATTTCGAACATGCCAGGTTGTAACGTACGATACATGAGTAATGTACACCGTGTTACTTACACTGATGCCATTCACCGTTGACGAGCTCACCCTCCTAGGGCGCTGTAGTTCACAGACATCCTGAGCCTTGTATGGACATATTACGGCCGTACACCAAGCCGTAAATACAGTTACCGTAACCGTCCCGTAGGAACTACATACTGAGGTTCGATGTACGTGTACGGCAATGTACGGCCCACCTGCCGTACAAAGCCGTAACGTCACAACCGATGTCAACCGTATACGGCTCCTGACGGCTTCTGACGGCAATCAAGGGCAGACTGAGCCCGAATCTGTGCCGGAAATAAGCCGACATGCCCGCATCAGCCGAAGGCTCACCTTTGGCTCACATCAGTTTTCAACATCATGGTAGTCGGGTCACCCCCGGCTTGGTTCCGTTGAGGCGACGACAAGCTTTGATAACATGGAAAGTGTCCGCAAAGTGTCTTCCTTAGGAGTACTATAGCCATGTAGGGTAGTCTCTAGATCTCTTGACAGACGCTTTATCGTTTCTAGCTCGTACCTCCGACTCGATAAACGTATAGCGGTATGTTGACGAGGTAGTTACGGGCCGGAGTGCCGAGTATTTAGACATTGTTTGTACGTCAAATACGGGAGCTTTGCTGCTTGTTTCATACCACGACGATACCAACGGGCTTCGACCTCAACAGATTCACAGTCAGAGTTCGCGGACTTGCCATTTCTAGTCGACGGTCTACGGTCTACAGTCCCCATTGGACACCGGTGGTGCAGCTTGGGCTCCCTGCCATTACCCCCTATCCTTTTCCTTGAGCCTCAGGATCCTCCCTTGCTTGCTTGACGTCTCCTCTGGCCACTGTATCGCTGCTCATACACCCTCATTCGCTGCTTCATCCCCTTCCAACGTCAAACTCGAATTTTCTTTAGGGGGAGAGTAGGGATAGGGGACAGGCGAGGGTATGCCGAGGCTGGACCACCCCGGAGCGACACGGATGGTGCGCGCAGTGACGAGCGACCCCCCTGGGATGCGTAGGATGCGCTTAGTCAGGGGGAGACCGGGAGGTTGCACCGACGGAATGAAGGACAAGGGGGAGGCAGGCGGCGATGCGATGGCTAGGAGAGGTTCCCATGGGCTATCACAGTGCCAGTCGGGTGCCGCCGTGCGACCAGGTGGTCAAGGGGACACGAGTACCGAATACAGGCCTGCGCAGTGGTGCGCAGGTGGTCGGTTGTCCTCGAACCGATCCTGGTTGGCGAACACGCACCGATGGGATGCCGCCGAACGACCAGGAGGACTGGGGAACACAGACCGAATACATGCCTGCTCGGAGGTGAGCAGGTGGCCATTTACTTCCCCGATTCCATCCTGGGCCGGCGAGGGCATCGGTTGGGACGTACCAGATGGACGGGATATTCG
Organism: Mycena galericulata; assembly: GCA_029289565.1. Classification (NCBI taxonomy): domain Eukaryota; kingdom Fungi; phylum Basidiomycota; class Agaricomycetes; order Agaricales; family Mycenaceae; genus Mycena; species Mycena galericulata. Next base: position 69,837 of record JARKIA010000346.1, read on the forward strand.
CAGTGTCCCCACGGTCCACACGGTTGTCTTTGGGCTGCTGCCAACTACGCGGGAGACAGGGACATGGGTCATGACAGGCTTGCGCGATGGCGACGCAGGTGGGCCTCTTCTCTCACCTGGCTTGGGTTGGGAACAGTAGCGATGGGAGGGTGGACGTGCTGGATGGACAGGATATTCGCAGTGCCCCACGGTCCAGACGGCGTAGTTGGATGCCACCAAACGGGACGCAGAGAATGCGGGAAAGACCAAGGCCTGCTCTATGGTGCGCAGGTGGAAATTTATTCCTTCGTTTCCGGCCCGCGTCGACAAGGGCATGTTTGCGCAAGGACGCAAAGGTCCTTTGTGCGAGGGGGAGTGTTGACGAGGTAGTTACGGGCCGGAGTGCCGAGTATTTAGACATTGTTTGTACGTCAAATACGGGAGCTTTGCTGCTTGTTTCATACCACGACGATACCAACGGGCTTCGACCTCAACACGGTATACGGCCGTAATACGGAATCGGACCGTACCGTATAGGTTCCACAGGTGTTGAGGCACGGTGCGGGTACGGTCCCTCGGGTGTCACATCGTAAAGCACCGTCAGTATACGGCCATATGCGGTACACGGACGGCAGACCGTGGAATCAAATATACCAAACTTTACCTGAAATATATATTTTGCCATTTGACAGACAGTGTCTCTCCGGAGCCACATAGTTGACTCGGACTCTTGGTTCAACCTGTTGCATTGAGGTCAGAAATGCACCTCTGAGCATGCATTTGCGGGCCGTTGCAAAAGAACATGGTATGTTCAAGTGTAATTGCAACCGGATAGGCACCGGGGGTCGTCAGAACTTTCAACGTCAGAATTTCTTCGGAAGAAAGCTGCCTGGCGAAGCAGTGTTCCATATTTGGAAAAATCCTCCTAGGCTCTTGGCTTTTACGTTCATCAGGTCTCGCATGAATAGTTTTTCTGGTCTCCACTGGGACACCTTGCAGGCAATCCTCGTCGTCGTCGTCGTTTTGGTCCATCTGAGTGCGTTATTTGCAACCAAAGCCCACAATGCGCCCGAAATCAATTGCCTTGGTACAAAACCATCACCTCCGAGACCCTCCTATTTCATCCCCCCCAAACTGCACTAGGTTAAAAATGAGCTCGAGCTCGAGTCCTCTGGGTATCTGCGGTCTTATCCATTGGCCGGTATTCATATCGTACAAAACTTACACGCTCTGAGCGGCCGGTGGGTCACAGGTCACCTCTTCCTTCAATGAATGATCCCGACAGTCATTGATATCTATCAACCACTGAAAGAAGGATTGTGATTTGAAAAATGGATAAGGGTCGCTGCGGGACTTGGGGGCTCTGTCCGATCCTTCGACCATGGATGCCGCTGGCCAGCAACTCGCGCTCCTTGCATCATATATCCAAGCTGTCAGGGTATGTGGATCATCATCCAGAGTCTCGTTGATCCAGGCTCACAAGTGCTGTAGTATATGCACGGTACGTTACCGGGGTTTATCTCGAAGTGCCCGCTTAAGGTCTTGAAGTCGTTGACATAACGATCCTGGCAAGGATTTAGTGCTCCCTCCGAGTGGACAGTTTCGGCTAACTGCGCGTACCCAGCTCTTTGATTACAGCGTGACAATGGACCTCGAGGTAATACGCAGTCCCGTTGTTATCCTCTCGACCAACGTCCCACTTAAGATGTCTCTTATGTGGTCTTCAAAGTGGTCCCTTTCAAAGTTCCTTTTTTTCCTGTCCCGGTACTCGCCGCTGTTCGATGTTCCCGTATTATTATATTGTGAGTCCTCCCCTGGCTGTAAGTTCCGCTCCCTTATCGAATTCGAGATTCGATGATGCCAAATTTATCCTTCGAGGTTCCTTTTGGCCTAGCCTCGCCGATTCGAGACTGATCTTTACCAAACATGCAGCTTTGCTCCCAGCTTCATGCAGCGGCGTCATGTGAGCCACTTTATTGAACACTTAACTTCCGAAACTACGGCATCTCATAGGGGGGACTATCTTTGGAATTGCAGTCGCCGAAGGTGACTTTTGTTATCGAGTCTCGATGCGTCCGAGAAACTCATCCGTTTCCAGCAATTCTTATCCTCAGAACATATGCCTTAAGCGGCCGAAAGCGGAGCGTATTGATATTCTTTACTACAGTCTGGACTGTGAGTCCACTCCCGGCGTCGTCCGTCTGTCATATACTAATCTTATTTTCCAGATCGCCATCTTGTCATCGATCGTGCTTCTTGAGCTCTTTCTACGGAGCGTTATTTGTGGGCTGGCTGCATCTACCCTTGTAGTGAACTCATGCCAATAATTTCAGACGGGCCACCCCCATCGCCTGACGTCCCCGGTTGTTTCTTAGTCGACGGAGATGTTGTTTTTGCGTCAGTCCCTTTTGTCCTGGTGCTGCTAAATGACACCAGTGAGGCCTCCGCCTTGAATATCGACCCCGTCTCAAACCCTCTTCATAGTTATCATGGCCTATACAGTTTGGATCGGCCTCAGAAATTACCGACATTCGAGAAATCCATTGATATTGGCGCTGTACCGTGATGGCATCAAATACTATATATTCCTATCCAGTGAGTCGCAGCTCAAGTGCTCTATTTGCGCCGCCCATCCGCCAAGCCAGTTATCTCCCTTATAAATGTCGTTACTCTACTCCAAGCTCCCGTGCGTACCTCGTCTCATCTCTGCTGAACTCCAACCAAACGAATTCGTCAGAAACCAATGGCCCAGTTTTTCAACACGTATGCTCTCCTATTCCTACTTTGTTTCAAGAAGCTCATCTCAGCTGTTGCAGTTTCCTCCGTGTTGTGCACAGCGTTCTATCCACGAGGATCCTGCTTCATGTCCGGAACATTGAGCAGATCGATTCCGAGCCGACTGTCGTGGTTCGGCCGGCGGTTATAAGCTTTGCTGCCCAGGACACCAACTCATTTGGGTGACATCTCAAAAAAGTCTGTGTTCATGAGACGGGAACAGAAGCGCGTAGGGGGCAGATTGGTGTGGCCCTTTTTAGAAGAAAGAGCGATAGGCCACAGGATCCGGATGAATTTGTCGAGTGCGGTCGCGTGCAGAACGCTGTTGTTGTCTACAGTACACCAACTTCTACATAATTTGCTACTTACAAGTGGTGCAATACCGTGATGTGGTTCAATTTGAGATATGAGTAATCTGTGCTAGTCTTTGATTCGTTCGCTAAACTATCTACTAAGGATTAATTTTCATGATCGAGGATGGTTGTAAACGACTAGAATTCTCTTTGGCATCACCCAACGATGTCCAAGATAAAGGCTCGAAGTATCACTCTGAAACGGAACTAGAGTTTTTTACAACTCCCTCGACCACTGGACGAACTTGCCTCATTCTGACATAGAAAATGTTTGTGCTAGGTTTGAACCGTGGGAAGAATGGCCTTCATTTAAACGGATCAACTTGAGCGGATCAGGTAGGCATATTCCGGCGCGGTCGCTCCGTTTCAAACTTTCCATGACCTCCCACCTATCCAACGCGTGCTTGATTATCGTTCTCGCGTCCGCGGCCAAAGCCTCAGGTATCAATATTCTCCAACTATGCAAAACTATCCTCGCCGGCGTGCAGTCTTTCTGCGTCGACATCCTAGCCATGACAGTCTACGCGATTCTCTCCGCCTTTGTGCTCGCTGTCGTCTTCCTTGGATTCACCGCCTGGTCTCCGTTCCTCGTCTGCCATGAACCCGCCTCAAACTCGGAGTTCGCGTCAGATCAGCCACCGGCGTTGCAGCGCTGGATAAACCACACCTCGGACGTCCTTCACGTTACGCGTCTCGCCGGTACCTCCCCCCTCGCGTTCTTCCTGGCAGTTTTTATTCCAGGCCTCTTGCTGTGTTTGCTCTTCCGTCAAGACGCCAGATCGTTGACCGCCCACGCGTCCGAGCTCTCCAAGAAGCTCTCGGTCAGTTCTCTCTTAGCGCATCGAGGACCTATATCCCAATCTCAATTGTGACAACTCAGGCAGAACAGACGCTGAACAGCGAGAAAGACCCCGCTAAGGAGCTGGAACAGCAGGTTGTCTTCCTTTCCCCCGCCGTGTACATGTATTCGCTGACTTTGACTCCCGCTAGGTCGAAGCTATCCGCGCCTCCCTCAAATGCAACCTCTGCGCCCGGCCATTCTGGCGACCCCATACGTAGGTCACCCATCCTACCTTCACCCTTTTCCTTTTTCATCTCCTCCGACCACTCAGCCTCGCGCCCTGCGGCCACACCTTCGACCTCGACTGCCTCCAGCGCGCCTTCCACTCCGCACCCCCCTCTTCCTCGCCCTCGGGCTCACTATTTGGCCTCGACCCCGCCTCCGCCGCCCTCCTCGACCCCACTTGCACCCTCGATCTCACCGCGCGGCCAAAGCGCTGCCCCCTCCCGGCTTGCGGCGCACAAATCCCCCTCCCACCCGCGCCCGCGTGGGCCGTCAAGACCGTCGTCGATGCCGTCGACGCGGACCCGTACGCGTATACCGAGCCCGCGCCGACAGTGCATGACTGGGAGGGGATATTCGAGCCTGAGTCACGAGTGGGACAACGGCGTGCAAGGGCGTGGGCGCGGGTGCACCAGTGAAAGGGGGACCGAGGAGTATGTATTGCAGAGCTATTATATACAACAACGTAGATGTGAGTAACCGAGTACTGTAATAGACGTGGTGGACATTGTTATAGAAAATAGACGAATGACTGGCTGGCACCGACGGGGGCCCGCCACATCTTGACGACCTCGGTGGATTCTGGCGCACCAGTATGTGCATCACACGACGAAGATGCTCCCCTTCCGCGCCGTCGATTGGGAGCCCCGTTGTCGGCCGCTGTAGATGCTCCGCGTCGCCTCGTGCCGATGAGGGATTCAGATGGGCCGACTGTAAGGCGGTGGTGCGCGCTGGGGAGTGCGCAATGCAAGGAGAATGATGTCGGCGCCTTATTCATGAGGGGTGCGACGGTGGATTGCAGACATAGAGTCTTGAGCGATCGTTTGCTTGTTTTTCTTTTGTTCAATCTCGCTGTCTTCGACGCAGACCACTCGCGGCGTGTTTAAGGGCGTCGTGCGTCGTCAAGCTGGTCGGGCTTGAGATCGCTTCGAATACATGGCGCAGCGGGCATGCGTCCGGATTCACGGCGAGAGCTTCGAGTCCACTCTCCTCGATGGTACGGGTGCGTCGTAGGACGGACAGCATGGGTCTCAGAGCTTCGCAGCTTTAGATTTGGTGTCAATCAGGATTCAGAAATCGCGCGACGATAATCCAGATTTCGTTCCAGCATACGTGCCGATGCAGGACTCTGAGGGATGTACAGCCTGAGCGGTGAGGCAACTATGCAAGATCGAGTCGTTGGGAAGTGAGTATCTGTTATGTAGGCTAGTCTTCCGAGGTCCCGCGTTGAGGACTGGCGCCCAGGGCGCCATCGTAGGTACAGAGCTTCGACAGTGGTAGTCGCCTTTCGAAAGAGCATTATCAGGCTTGACTGTGATGAGCAATCGATTTGAGCGTCTGTCTCTAGGTGTCTTGATTACTTAGAGAAGAGCGCGTAAAGAGGCTATTCAGTCTCACGCCGATGTCTTTTGCGCAGCCCTGAAGGTTTCTCCAGTAGACATTTCTCCCGAGCTGTCCTGACTTGGAGACTTGAAGATATAGTTGAAGTTGAGCGATACCTGGAATTGCAATCGACTCCGATTATCGAGATGCCGAGACATGCCGAAATCTTGCAACTGCACATGTGCACGTGACATCCTCACTTTCTCGTCCACCGTTTCGTCGTCTCTCCCTTTCCGGCGCCCAGGTCCGTACGCAAGACTGAAATTATAAAGTATCCTCTGACCTCTGTACAGCATGAAGATCAACATTGCCAGTGCGTTTCCTGCTCCTCCGTTGCACAGAAAAAAAAATCTTAACCGACTCTGCAGACCCCGCAACTGGGCAACAAAAACTCATCGACATGGACGACGAGAGGCGCTAGTACGCCTTTTCATGTCCTCGTCTCTTCGCGTCTCACGATACCACGCCCACAGCCGAATCTTCTACGACAAAAAAATCGCGCAGGAAGTACCCGCAGACTCGCTCGGACCGGAATGGGCTGGCTACCTCCTCCGCATCACGGGCGGTAACGACAAGCAGGGTTTCCCGATGAAGCAGGGTGTCCTCCTGCCGTACCGTGTCAAGCTCCTGCTCGCGGACGGCCACTCGTGCTACCGCGCGCGCCGCACCGGTGAGCGCAAGCGCAAGTCCGTACGGGGGTGCATCGTGGGCCCCGACATCGCCGTGCTCAGCGTCGTGCTCGTCAAGCAGGGCGAGGCGGAGATCGCCGGGCTCACGGACAATGTGCTCCCCAAGCGTCTCGGCCCCAAGCGCGCGACCAAGATCAAGCGCTTCTTCAACTTGAGCAAGGAGGACGACGTGAGGAAGTACGTCGTCCGCCGGGAGGTCACCCCGAAGAAGGAGGGCGGGAAGCCGTATACCAAGGCGTGCGTTTTATTACCCATCTATCTGAAAAGAAAACCAGTACTTATTCCGGGTTCACTTTCCTCAGCCCCAAGATCCAGCGCCTGGTCACCCCCATGCGCCTCCAGCGCCGCCGTCACCTCAAATCCATCATCCGCCGGAGAACCGAACACCAGAAGGAGCAGAAGGCAGAGTTCGAGTGCGTTGCCCGACTGGACTCACCATTACATCATTACTGACTTCCCTCTTCCCACCTTCAGTGTCCTCATCGCCAAGCGCGTCGCAGAAAAAAAGGCCAAGGTCGCTGCCCTCAAGGCCGCACACCACAAGTAAGCTTCCTTTCATCCCTCCTTGCCTCCCATACTCTTTCAATTCCTCGAGACTGACGCTCCCGCCGCCCGCAGGACCACCACCGCTTAATCGCACGTCGTCCTTCTCTTTGGTGTGCGCGCAGACGCAGACTTGCTGGAGATGCACATGCGCATACGTCGTGGAATGTAGATACGCGTGCGTTGTCGTCGTCGGAATATGCTACTGCTACTGCTACTGCTATGTCGAGTTTAAGCCCTTATGATGCATGCTTGCCTTCTTTTTCCAAGAGTGGCAAGAGTGGCTACGCCGTTCAGGCCATCGTTTAAGGAAAGCCCAGTTGTATCAGCGTTGTGGCTACAACATCGGGTGTTGTGACGGCGGAGTTGGAGTAGCATGTGTGTTGACGATGGGCCGAGCAAGAGTTACCGAGGGGAAGGCGCAGAAATTCACTGAAATACGAGATTTGATGGGATCAATAATCGCAACAAATCTCCTCTCCTTCCACTACGAGCCTCCAGTACCACCAACTCGAGTAGACAGAGTCTATCGACGCGTCAAAACGGTAGGACATCCCACATTTAATGACTTGGTAGCTTATCAGGTTCCCAGACGCGCGAACTAGCTCAAGTGTCACTTAGTGAACGCGTCGATTGGTCTCAATCTCGTACGCGAATTATGAGTACCGCGCGTTCCGAGCATTTAACGAATCCATTGAACCTCAGACACGTAAAGTTCGCTCCAACACCCAAAAAATGACCTTGGAAGAAGACCTCGCGCAATTAGGTTTCACCGGCCCCGACGCGGCCCTTCGCCTGAAAATCTTGTACTCGGCCCAGCTCCTCGCGTGGTTTCTCTCGTCTCCAGAGGATTCGAAGCTTTGCGCTGCCTCTGTGGTCAAGGTAATGCAGCGGGTCCTCCCGCCAGACGAGGACGGCAAATTCTGCATTCGATTACTGCGGACGGATTGCGGGCCATGCCTGGACGGGTTAATCCGACTTGTGGCCGTTCCCAGGACGGAGGAGCAGCTTCGGCAGCTGCAGACGCGGCTCAACCAGTGCCACTGCGACCTAGCCAACGAAATTGTGGAGGTGGTCCACGAAGCCGACAATGACTCCGCCGGGCGGTCGTTCAAGGGCATGATAGCATCGATATTCACCGCCCTCGCGGGCGTGGTGCTGAATGGCCTCAAAATCGGACATGTTGTGGGCGGCGCACAGGTACAGAGGCTGGAGAGCCCCGAAACGGTGGCGGCGAAAAAATGGCCGGCGAATATAGCAACGCTGTTTCCTGCGGGGCAAGACGCCGCGGTGGTCTCTTTCGCCAGGCTCTTCCGGATCACAGGGTCGTCTGCGGTGCTGGATTACATCCGAATCGTCCTTCCCCACTGTCCGTCGCTGGCTCAGACGATTTCCGAGAGCGCCTTGTTCTGGGAAGTCGCGGTCGAGCGGTTACAGGTCGCGGTGGATAACTTCCACGAGGATTCCTCGTTAAGTGGTGGAGACCCAGACCCGGAGATGTCTGCAGAGATGACGGGGTCGCACGAAGTCATTAAGGCGTTGGTCATGTTCCTCACATCCTTCGTCCCTACCTTCACCGAAACACTCCGGCAAAAGCTCAGCTCCTCAGTCCCCCTGATGGCGCACGGCCGCAAACTCCACGATCTCTTCCTGAAGGTGCTGCTCCTCGCCAAAGGCAGTCCGAAGGAAGACGAACTGGCCGCGTTCTGCTTCCTCGTCGCCGGCATGGCGCTCTGTGTCGCCAACCCGCTCCCCAAGCACCAGCGGCCGCGCCGGCTCCACCCCCTCATCCGCTCGTACAGCCGCCTCCAATGCGAGCCCTCCGCCTGGGTCTTCACCAGGGTGTTCGTCGTGCTGAGCCAGCTCGCCGCCGTCGCGCAGTGCTGCCGCATCGGGTGCGCCGAGACGAGCGAGACGAGTGCGCAGAAGCTGCGATACTGTGCGCGGTGCCGGCTGATGCGGTATTGCTCGAGCGGGTGCCAGAAGGCCGCGTGGAAGGAGCACAAGGGCATCTGCACGGACCTGCAGACGCTCCATACGAAGGTGATGCCCGTCTTTTCGGACAGGAGTACCTCCGAGTGGGCGGATGTGGAGACGGGCCCTACTGGTCGATTTATGCAGGAGTTCGAGAGGAAGACGAGGAAGCTTGGCTTCGGCGAGGATCGCATGAAGGAGCTGTCGGAGGAGCTGGAGCCGTTTTGTGATTTCAAGGGGACGCTATAGGTGTAAGCGCCCTCACACTTTGAGCACCGGAGCGCTTGTCTAACGTTCTGTTGCTTAGCTGAGAAGGATGTTGTACCACTACTGAAAGTGCGGTGTAAGATATACAGGACCAGTTCGACGCGTGTAGGTGTGCTTTGTAGGATGGTATTTATTCCACCGAAACAATCCATTGATGATAGATAGCCTCCTACTGCAGCGTCAGAACGCGTCGTATCCGCTACTTGCCACTTCAAAGTCTTTCTTGATGCCCTCCGCCCCGAACCTCAACACACCGTCAGGACGCATCACCGCACCCGTCGTTCGCCCGTGCCATCGGGCCGCGTACGCGTGCCTCTCTCGTCCTCCACATCGCAGGGAGTAGGCTCGACGCGCCCGCGATCTCTCCCTGGAGTCCGTGTGCACGGTTTCCTCGAGAAGCCGCAACAACATGTCCTCATGCGTCTCGTCCCCCGAAGATCAGCACCACCACGGTGTGCATCGACGCGTCACGGTGAAGAGGGCTGCCGGCGCATCAGCCGATCCTGCGCGACAAGCCGGTGCGCGGTACGCCGCCTGTACGCGGCTGCCCTCCACCATCAACTCCAAGCAAGTATGATTTGCCGCCCCCGGCCGCGGCGCCCTCCAGTGCGGTCGAACGCCCTCGGTAGTATGCGCAGGTCGCCACCGCGCCGGGTGTCTGGAGACCGTGGAACTACTTTTTGTACAAGGTCGTTGTGAGGTCGAGCAGGCGCACGTTGCACATGTCCACGGGGGGCGGGGCCTTGGTTCACGGGGGCGAGTCCCCACCCGACAGCTGTGACGTGGGGACCCGCCGGGCTGTGGCATCTAATATTCCATTTACCATTGACTTACCAAGGGAAAAAAGCTGGTCAAGTAATGGAACCCCGGCCACCTACATCCTGTGCAGATTGTGCTCACGGCTGGCCTGGCCACTAAGCCAGCTCTTCAGCGACCCTCAATATATCTTGCTAAGTTTCTCTTGTACCTTGCACGCTCATGATATTCGGTCGTATTGGGAAATAATCCATATGAGATCCATGGTCGCGTACGCATGAGTAGGGTATGAGCTGCAACGCAGTGTGTCCTGTGAACACTGAAAAGACCCCGTTCGGATATTCTACAGAGGACGTTATTGCTTGGAGGTAGAATCATTCAAAAATTCGCACGGGAATGCGGGCCCGGAGACATGTGGATTGACCTGGGTGTCCAAATACAGATGTATTAATTGTGTCGTCAGAATTCCAGCCGAATAGACGTGTTTCTGTTATATTGGACACAGAAGTGGAGTTGAAGTTCCCTAAAATGTAAGCACGAGGAAGACCGTTCCCTGAACGGAACTGAGCTAGCTTGTGTGGTAAAAATACGACTCCTCCGCAACATTAGAAGTTGATTGCGGTCTGTGGATCGCTGATAGGGCACAGCAAGGGCACAGCGCATCTATTTAGATCATGATGCGACCTGACGCGGTCCTATGTATGTGAAGATCAGGCACGCATCCTTCGAATTCGAAAGAGGACGTTGCACGCACTGAGGATACTTTGAACCTTGATGAGCATTATGCACATCTGTCGCATCACCCCACCCATCTTGTTCTCGGCACACGCATTTTCTGGACTTTGAGACGTGAACGATCCGATGATGAACGGTGGTCTGAACATAGCGGCAGCGGGTTGGACTCAAGCCTCTAAGTAGATCTGTTGAGTGCCGGATGAATTGTCAGATCACCGTTGCAGTCATGATGTGGATGGCCATCTGTGAAAAAAGCCCGAGGAGCGAAAAATCAAGCAAGTAGAGAAGGTTCTTCCAAGTCGGAATCATCCGTATCGATACCTAATGATCCACTCAAACTGAGCGCCGCCCGCAGTCGAGCTGGGCGACTCAGGTACGATGTCATAGCGATTCTTTGCGGGTTGTTCGACGCCGCCGAGCTCGGAGTCCGAGTCATCATCATGGCTCCGCTCCATATGTCCGGCGCTGATAGACACATTAAGATAGATGAAGATCCAACCACGATCGCGATTGGGGGACGGATGTCCGCAAAGAGACGGGAAGATATCCCAGACAAGTCCTATTGTATCCGACGTGACGCGCCGTACTAAGAGTGTTGACCTCGTGTGCTAAAACTCAGTTGGGTCGGGCAAGCGTCCGGCGCCGGCGCACTTTGTATTTTTGGAGGCCATCTCTTCATCTCAGTTCCAGGGTAGCAATACCTCAGGTTTGTCTTTCTCCAAGTTCCCGGAGGCCCTACGAAGCTTTCGAAAGGAGGCTCGGAAAATCGGATTTGGGAAGTCGACCCAGAAGAACCGCCAGCCGCGAGAAAGATGCGGAGCCCCTGCGGCAGACATGATGAACAGTATGGATGTGCTAAGCAAGTGAGGAAAGTTCGTTCCTCCTGTAGCAGCTCTTGACGAGTCGTGGCACTGAGGCATGAGGTTGTGAGTCTTGAGGTTAAGTCAGAGGCTTGTTTGGGCAAATCATTCCCACGTCCCTCTCCTAAGTACCAAAAAAGAATTGCGCAAAATTTCAAGCAGAGAAGCATGGCAAGTCCGCTCTCAGCAGCCTTCCGGCTCAGCAGAAAGTCCCACTCTTCAGAAAATTTGAAGTGCTCGTAAATCGTTCGCTGACTTCCGAGGTCCCTGGAGTACGGTATCGTGGACTTGGAATGACATTGCCCTGGCTTTTAGCGTGTGGAAACAGAAATTGATTTGCTGAAGGATAATGTAGTCATTACCGATACGATAGCCTATGCATGATCGACTGCCAGCGGAATTGCGAGGGGGATAACGAATATACAGCGAGTACAGTATGGTTTTGGATTGCAAAGTGCGGGGTGCAGAGGGGAGAACGACGGGCGAGGTCCGAGTTCGATAATGTGCGTGGGTAGGTTTGAATGGAAATGCGGTGGGTGTCTGTCTACATGTGGTGCAGGAAACGAGTCTATGAACGAAGGGTGTGGACGGGCTTTACTGCCCAGGGATGCATTGGGAGCGACGTCGTCAATGATCAGTACCACTCAAGCCGCCAAGTGGTGCTCTGTTGGCCAGGGGGCGGACTCGGACTTGGGATTCGGGGGGGAGGTGGGCAGAATGGGGACATGCCTGCTTGCGGGGAAAGTTCTGGATAAGAAGGGGGCGTGGAGGGGGAGGACTCGGAGAGGGAAAGGGAATGCAGAGCCCAGAGGAGGTCGTCATCTGCGGAATGGGACGCAAGCTCAAGCGCGGAATCTATCTCCGAATCTGTGTCGTCGTCGTCGTCGTCGTCGTCGTCGGAGTGTGCACTAGGACCGGAGGGGGGAGGGTCAGAGGGATAGAAGACTGGATCCGGATGCGGTGGGGGTGCACGCGTAGCGGTGTACGCGTTGAAGTACGAGTTGTAGGTGTATGTTACTCGTGGAGAGGGCACTTCGGGCCAAATGTCGTCCCAGGCGATAGCGAAGTCAAAATATGCGCGAGGTTGGAGGGGAACGCGTGGGGCTGGCTGTCGCGTATACGGGGGCGGGGAGATACGTATGGTAGTCGCGTCCGCATCCCCGTCAGATTCCTCCCCATCCTCCACAGCCACCGGGACCAAGTCCACTTCCCCAGCGTCCACTTTGGATATCTCCGCGTCAGAGAGCGCGTTTCCCTCGCAAGTGGAGGAGCCATTTGCCAACAGTGATGTTCCCGAATTGTCCTGGCCACGAAACACGGGGAGAATTGCACGGGGCCCTGAGTGGATGCGTATTGACGCGAAGAGGGAAGTGAAGACGTGCAGGAACGTTTCATGAAGTGGATTCGCTGCATTATTTCAGTTCTCTTGCAGATTCCTTGTTTTCAGGGATTACCTGGTTTAACGGGGGCCGTATCTCCTGGGGGGAGTTCGGGGTGACCAACACCAGGCTGAACGACGCGTCGGATGGTACGGAAGAGGGTGGAAACGGGGCCAGAGAAAGAAGCTGTCGCAAGGAGAGTGAGAGCCACCAGTGGAAAGAGCCCAGCCATCGTGGCAGAGAGAGAGAAAAAAGTACGCCTGCAGGCAAGATAATGCCGACAAGAGCGCCTGATGGAGTCACGAGGTGACAAGGGTGACAGAGTGATTCCAAGTGATTCCTTTCACCAAACTTTCACCTCTGGGGTTTATAATTATGGGTTTTGGCATTATCAGCAAGAGGAAATCGTTAATGACAAGGGCCTAGTTCTTAATTTTATTTACCACGGTAAAAAAAAACGAAACCGTGGGAGATCAATTGCTAGTTCGAAGCGCTTCAGCCTCGTGTATACTGCCAGTGCGTCTCAACTTGAATATCGACATACCGCGCCGCGCCCATAAACACTGGAGCTGGAAATACAATTGCTTGGGAAAAACCAATGATTTCTTCAGGTGCACCGCTGAGTTTCATGGTAGCGCGGGTAGCGCGAATGGTCCGGATGCGAAACCTGAAGTTATGGAAGCAACATAAGAAAGTAGAGCGTTTAAGTCTCGGCCTTTGGATATATGCATAATGGAGGTTGCAGGGAAGAAAGACATGATGCTCAGACATCTGGATCTGAGTAGTACGCCGGCAAGGACAGAGGAGTAGCAGGCGACTGTAAATGCCTGGGAAGCAAATGATGATAGGGTGAAGAATTGGCTCAATCGTCTTGTGGAAGGATGGAACAGGAAAAGGCCCCGCGCGGTTTTTCGGAGTGTCGGCGTGTCGCAGGGAACGAACATCAACCGTCGAGTATAAGTATGAAGAATGTACATGCAGCGACGGGAAGAGAGCAACTGGGATGATTGACGGCCAGGACATGGTTTTCGAGACGTCCCAGTCTTTTGTGAGGACGATTGTTGTACGCCCCTATTTTCTGATCTAATCTAATCTCTAAAATGGTAGATTATCTTATCTGAGTGCGAAAATTGATCAGAAATTGAACTGTGGGCGTCGGCGTAGGTCGGCGTGCGACAACATCAGATGTGGGCCTGAGAGTACTGTGAATGAATATGAAAACGGATCAGACAGACTAAATAACGCTTAAATAACCCCGACGAACAAGGTTGACGGTGACTGGCGCCGAATTTGCCCAATCAATAGGCCAGGCTCATCAACGTCGATCGTAGAACGACACCACCAGTCCAAAAAAGTGCAGAGAGAGATACTCTGGCCTGGTACAGGGAATCAATAACACAATTGAATATAAAGGACCATATTACGCAAGAGGCGAGCGATCTCTGGATCGTGGAATTTGATCTGTCCACGTGAGCGCCACTGATGGACAGCGGAACAACCTTCGGCCAACCCTCGGCTATTATCATCTGAAGGTCTATGCTCGTTTTCTATATCAAGGGGGGTGGATGGGGGAATTTGGGGTATGCGGAAGGTGGATGTCGATGTTTTTCCAAGATGTAGACACATTTTGCGAAGGTGTAGTGGGCACATTTTTCCAAGATAGAATTGCATTATTTATGACCGTGGGGGATGATGTACAGTATTCACAGAGTTATTAGCTTTCCATCTGAGTTGTTGCGGATTGGCGACCAGTCGCGCCGGTCGGGTAGATTGGAAGCAAGACGTGTCGAGCGCGCGCGGTGGTGGTTAGTGACAGCTGTTTGGCAAGTTGATGCCGAGCTCACGCCGCTGAGTCAGACCTGCCTTATTTGGGGGGTAGGTACCCCGTGGGAATATATCCGTGATAAGGAGATCGCACGCCTCTTGATATTACGGGGTACCTGATTTGGATCTAATCTAGCTCGATGCTTCATCTGTGGTGACCTAATTCTTTTGAAAAAAAACTGAATGATCAATTAACCTTGTGGGCGTCAGTAGGCGTCAGACTGCGACAGACATATAAAAGACGGATCAACGAAACTAAAAGCAACGAACAATTGAATTCAATCACCGGTTCGGCAAAATGTTACTGGTTTAGCCTAATTTGAACTCCTCCGTCAAATATTGTGGCAACACCGTAGGCTCGTAGCACATAGGTGTTCCTGCTCTGGTCATTTGGTTGGAAAAGTAGTGGTACGTTAATTTTCGAGGGGAAAAAAAAACATGATCCGACATGGTGCTATAAATTTAGATCGGGTTCAAGTTTGCCTTCTCTCCAAACTCTATGGCGTCACGGCCAACTTCGTGTCTAAGAGGATCTTATTCCAAGTATTCTCCTCTTCTTTTCCAGTCGATCCGGTCACGGAAACTGGATACGGCTTAGTTCAAATTTAGAAAGCAATCGAACCAACCCGAGTCCCAGGTATTCTCAGCCCTTCTCTTCCACTCCGTGAATCTGGATCGATGGAGAGGAGCGGCAAGATCACAAAATGCTGGTGGGCTAAATCTAGCCCTCTGATTAGAGGCTGCTGACATGAACGTTGGGTAACTTTGGCTATTATGGCATGGTACCAACTGACACCAAGGAACTTGCGCATAGCGCTGCAGCACTTCAAGCTTCGACCAGCACGGCTTGTTTCTCCTACCCAGCGAGCCTGGACCGCAGTATATACATACACACCTCGAAAGCAGGGTAATACAGGTTAACTTTCTGATCAGCGTCGCAATGAAGCACCCTTCCACAGCAATTAATTATTGCTGCAAGCAGCCTCATTCCCTTCCATGTGGAAGAGGTGCAGAAGACCCGTCCATCTGTGTGTTCCCATAATGATATTATTAAAATAATCTACATAGCCCGCAATACATGTACCAAAGGGGGGGTATAGTAATTATACAATCAAGTATTCGTCATGCCTTCTGCAACATAACCTTCCTTGCAAAATCCACCAGTGCCGATCCCTGAGCGGCCCAGATGTAGTCAGCGAGGAATCCCGACCAGATCAGCGCGCCAAGATTGAACCCGTTGCGGTGAAACTGAAGCTCGTATAAGCAGAAAGAATTTAGGCCAAGCGCCGATCATAGACTCACTGCAGCCCAGCAGCTTTTCGGCGAGTCGGTGTTGACGGCGTACAGTTGTACGGCAAGGTAAAACGAGCCACCGCCGACGCTTATCATGAAGTATGGCAGCTGGTGATCGTTCAGTATCCCCGCAAGAATGAGCCCGCCCATCATGATGGACGCGAAGATCGCTAAAACGAGTTTGATGGAGTTGCCGAACAGGAGCGCGGTGGATTTGACGCCCGCCTTGACGTCGTCCTTCTTGTCCTGGCATGCATAAATGGTGTCGTACCAGATGGTCCAGCTTGAGAAGGGGATGAGAAACGCCTGCGCGAATTTTAAGAGACGGAGACATACGCCCATGTGCCCCCGAAAAGAGCAAATGCGCCAGGCGGGATCGAACCGTGTTGTAGGTCAAGAGTTCAGAGTCACCCCTGCGACCGTTCTCTTCAGACTGATTATATTAGAAGTATCATACTACTCACCTGCGACCGTTCTCTTCAGACTGAAGAGATCGGCGCAGGCTTCGAACTATTACATGGCCCTCAACAACCAAACACGACCCTCGCTCCGCCTCATCCCAATCGGGTGAACTGGATGCGGGGTCAATACTACAACACTCCCACTGACCTCGCTATCCAGCAGCAATGTCCAAACCAATCATGCGGCGGCAGCGTAAAGTCGCGTCGCGTGGGAGAACTTTCGTAAGGAGGTCGGTGGGATTTTCACCAGATGGGCAGTAGTGAATAGTAACATTCCCGCCGTCGATGAGGTCGCGAATGTAATGGTATTTCAATGCAATGTGTTTCGCCTTGTCGTGCATCGCTGGGTTTTCGGCAACAGAAATTGCAGATTGATTGTCGCAGTGGATAGGTGATGCCTGGTCCAACGGCTCCTCCATCAGCTCCCCGAGCAGACTTCGTACGAACATCAACTCCCTACCCGAGTGACTGCTGGCGATGTACTCGGCCTCCATAGTTGACTGAGCCGCAACACTCTGCAAATGACTGATCCACGAGACGGCGCCGCCAGCAAGGAGAACCAAAGTGCCAGATGTAGATCGCATCTTCTCCTTATCACCAGCCCAGTCCGCGTCCGTGTAGCAACGTAAGGTCCCGGCTATGGGAGTATCCAGACGACCCGGTCCGCGGTACGTGATCCCTAAATCGAGCGTGCCTTTGATGTATCTCAAGAGATGGATCAACGCGTTCCAGTGGTTGATTCCCGGGTTTGAGCTGAATCGACTGGCAACTCCCACTGCGAAAGCCAAGTCAGCGCGTGTCCCCAGCATCCCGTACATCACACAACCCAAAAGTCCGAGATAGTCATTTCCGGCCATGAGCTGTCGCTCCTCGGCTGTTTTTGGCGACATATCCCTGGTTAATTTAGTGCCAACTGGGAACGGGGTGGACACGGCCTTGCAGTCCGCCATTCCAAAACGCTCGAGAACGCCTTGAAAATACTTCTTCTGGGAGATGCGCACAGTCTGAGAAATCTCTAGGCCCAAACAATATGATGCGACGCCAAGATCCTTCATCTTCAGGCGCGCCGAGAGTTTTGACTTGATGACATCCCAGGTAGGCTTATCGTTCGTGGCGCCCTGGAGGTCATCGACGTACAGTGCAATCACCACAATGACATCGTCGCGTCGGCAAAGGTAAATGCTGTGGTCAGATTGAAGACGTGTGAAACCCAAGGACTTAAAAATCGAATCAATTAAGCGGTACCACTGGCGGGAGGCTTGCTTGAGTCCATATATGGATTTGTGCAGCCGCAAGACCATCTCCTCGCCGTGTGCATTGAGTTTTGGGGGAAGACCAGGGGGCTGAGACATATAGATTTCTTCCTCGAGATCAGCGTTGAGGAAAGCGGTAACAACGTCCATTTGGTAAATCGTGAGACCGAAGTGCGCGGCGATGGCGAACATGACACGAAGGGAGGTGAACTTGACGACAGGTGCGAATGTCTCTTTATAGTCAATTCCGTAAATTTGGGTAAACCCACGTGCCACAAGACGAGCTTTGAATCGCTCGAATTCATCCCACTGGTTTGTCTTCACGCTAAATACCCACTTGCACGTCACCACCTTCCTCCCCTCCGGAAGATCGGTGTATTCGAACGTGCCTGTCTCGATGAGGGATCCGAATTCCGCCATCATCGCATTTACCCAATCCTCGGAGTTTGCACTGGCCATGGCTTGCTTAAAGGTCAACGGGACAACGATAGGCGGCTCTGGGACTCGCGCAGGATGTGCATGCGCTTGAAAATCGGTCTCCTCCTCCTCCTCAAGCGCAGGTACGTGTGTAGATTCTGCCGTCTTGTGCCTGTACCGGCCTTTCGGCAGATTTGCGCGTTCGTCCAACATTCCTTCGAAGCGCGCAGGCATCTTTCGCAACCTCGGAATCTTTGGCTCGTTGACAATAGCCTCTGGCGCGTTGTCTTGCTCCTCCGCGAGCTCTGGCATATCCATTTCAGGGAAATCATCCACAGGCGGCGTAATTGGAGGCTCGGCGGCGGGGGCCGGCTCGGCGGCATCATTGAGAGTTTCAGGGGTGTTCGGGACAATGGGCGGCAGGTTTCTAAGGTCCATAATAACCTCAGTCCATCCAGAACTCCGTCCACGCTCAAAAAAGGTTACGTCTCGGGACTTATAGACCTTGCGCGCGACTCGGTCATAGCACTTGTATGCTTTGGACTGCACTCCAGGGAGACTGTAATAACCCAGTAGAATGCATTTAACAGCTGTGTTGGAGAACTTTGGGCAGCCCTTTGCTGGGAGTAGTGAAACCCAGACTTCACACCCAAATGGCCGTAAGTGGCTGACATCTTGTCGCTCACTGGTCCACACCTCCTCCGGAATGCGCCCATCCAAGGAGGAGCGCGTCGGACAGAAGTTGCGTGTGTAGGCTCCGTACGCGACGGCGTCGGCCCAGAATCCAATGGGCAGGTCAGCTTCATGCAAATTGGCTCGAGCACTCTCCTCCAACGTGCGGTTGATGCGCTCAGCTACGCCGCCTTGCTGTGAGCTGTATGGCGCCGTGGTCTGGTGGACAACACCCTCAGATTCGAGGTATGCCTCAAACTCATCTGAGGTATATTCCCCGCCGTTGTCAGTACGGACCGTCCCAATCTTGCGGCCAGTGTGTTTTTCGACCCGTGCCTTCCACGCGCGGAAGCGTCCCAGTGCGTCACTCTTTTTCTTCAAGAAGTCGACGTCGACACGTCCCGAGTGGTCGTCCGTGAAGGTAATGAAATAGCGGCTTCCACCGATAGAATTTGGAAACGGTCCGCAAACATCAGAGTGTACGAGCTCTAAAACACGAGTACCCCGCTTTCTGCCTCCTTTCGGGAACGACTTGCGCACTGTCTTTCCACGCAGGCAGGCCTCGCATGAAAAATCCTCCCCAGCAATCCCCATATCCAGCCCGTCAACCAGCTTAGACGCAATGAGTTTTCTGAGATCGGAAATGTTCAGATGGCCCAGTCGCCGGTGCAGCGTGAGGATGTCCAGGCGCTTACCGGTGGGCGCGGGGGTTTTAGCCTTCAGGGCGGATGGCGGGGGATGTTCTCACGCTTCGACCACCACCATGGCCACTCGCCGCAGCTGTCCACGTCTCCACTTGCCACATATCCGCACAGTTCTTTGCCACAAACTTGTCCTGACTATGTCCACGCACACCAGCTACGCTTGGAGACTCTTTTAGAGTCCGCGCTAGCCACTCTCATGCTCTTGCACGATGCAGCCATCACACCTGTCGCTCACACAATGCACACCTTTGAGGTCCTCGCGGCCTTGAACCGTCGTATTTCAGCCCCCGCTAACACTGCCCCTCCCCACACTGCCCCCATGTCTGCCCCGGATGCGCCTGCCACCTCGGCCGCCCTCGACAAAGACACAAAGACCACCAGCATGACGTATGCACGCGCAGTTTCGGCCGAAACCCCCCGATTGCCTTCTCCATCCCCATCGGATTCCGATCAATCTGACATTGTTATCCGACTGGATTGCGCGGGTCTCTCTGAATATATGCGCGTGTACCCGCCATCGGTACTTCACGCCATACAGACAGTCATCCCTGGGAAACTGTTTGCCGGGGTGCGCTGGACACGCAACAAGAATCTTGTTTTGCAGATAGAGCCAGGCACAGTTTCGGCCTCTTACATGATCGAGACATACACACTGCGTATTTGGGACGCTCTCAAACCCATCCTGCATTTCCCCGACAACCATCCCTCCCCCGTGTTTGAGACAGGCGGCTCCTGGCACTCGGTGGTATTTCACAATCTACCAGCCGCCAAACATGATTGCTATGCTCTACTGCATGTCCAAGATTCTCTCCGCGAAGGGGGATTCAATCATGTGGTCAAAGCTGTCTCGATCCTGTGTGACGACCAAGAGCTCGAGCGCCGGGTGAAGAACAAAATTCCGATTTCGATGCGGGTATCCGTTCTTACAGAGGCCGCAGCGCAGCAGCTAGTTGACAGGGGCGGACACATTGTGGGCGGAATATTCCGGGCGACGCACTATCTTGCGAAGCCTCGCACTCTGGCTCCACGCCCCAAGTCTGTTCTAAACGACGAGTAGAACTTCATTTCCTCTTTCCGCTGCTCTTATTTTTCTTTCTCTCTCGCTTATGCACCCTTCCCTTACCATCACGACATCTAGTTTCATCTAGAGGCTCCGGCCATTTACCCCTATACCTCTGCGGAATTTCCGCTTCGCAGCCGTCCCGTCACGGTCTTGCAAAGTTTTCGAGTATGCACGATCCTCAGATTTCCATTTCTTATGGACCCGATTTGATTCCGTACGATGCAATAGCCAGATTTATATCTACCATATGTCTTAGACACACAGGATATAAAACAAAGATTCAAAAAAAAAAAAAAAAAAAAAAAAAAAAGGGCGGATGGCGGCGCCGTCGATGCCAAGAGTGGCGCGGAGGTCGCGAGATCGAGGGTGTAAAGGCCATCCTTGAACGAGGCCTGACACAAAGTTTCTCCGCGCAATTTGATGAGGCAGAAGCTCCCCTCGAATTCAAGCTTGACCCCAGGAATGGCTGTCAACTGCCCAACGGACAGGAGCGAGCCTGCCAACTTCGGTGCGTGCAGTGTGCACCTGAAATCAATGGTTTTGATGCCTGATGAGGTCTCGACATGCCTGCGGCTGGTTCCTTGGCCGATGGCGTAGATAACACTGTTATCTCCAAGCTGAATGGGAATGGGCTTCTTGAGGATCTTGTATTCCACGAAAGAGTGGCGGTCCGAGGTGAGGTGACGCGACGCGCCGGAATCGACAAAGAGTGCATCAATGCAGAGGGCGTTCGTAGTCTTCTTCGTGAGAAGAACCTTCAGGTTATCTTCGTCATCGACCGCGTCGTATGCTAACTGTGCGAGGCGCAGTTTCTCCTTGGCCTGGTCCTTTGCGCCGAGTGGACAGTCTCGGACAATGTGTCCCTTCACGCCGCAACCGTGACAGGTGACAAGCTTCTTCCACTCGCCCCCTCCGGATCCGCCGCGTCCACCGCATCCTCCTCGTGCGCGCCACGATCCTCTCTGGTTCTGGGCAATATATGCCTTCACTGCGGTCGCTCCGACTTCGTCTTCATGGATTTTCGCAAGGGCCAGCTTCTCTGTGTGAGCTATTAGCGCGTGCTCCTCGCGAAGCTTTGTTGAGAGCACGGCGCGTTGGCGGACTTCTTCTTCCAAAAGAATGGGGGTGACCTTCCCCAGGCTCATGGTGCTTGCGGCTCCCAAGATAGATATGCTTTGAACAAGGGAGGTAAACTCCTGTGGCAGGCTTTTCAGCGCAAGCTGAAGAAGTTTATAGTCGGACAACGGGTCACCGCCACGCTTCAAGTCAGTGGCGTATCCGAGGATGACATCGATGTGGCTCTGGAGGGGTCCGCTTTCGACGCCTGCGTACTTGATGTTCGACAGCTGCTCTTGAATTGAAATCATTGATTGCATGCCTGCAGGCTCGTAGATGGCGCGAAGATTATTCCACATCTCTGCGGCCGTCTCTGCGTCTTGAATGTACGCCACCTGGTCTTCGCCGACCATCTCAATGATCCTCCGCATCGTCTTGTCGTTTCCCTTGCGCCAATCGGCGTAATCCGGGTTGACGATCTCGACGTCAATTGTCCCTGTCGCTGGAGACACTGCGGGCCGCTGGACGATCAATGTGGGCGGGACTGCAGGTTCATCAATGTACTTCCATCGCTCTTCATCTATGAATTTGCTCTTTGCCTTGAACAAAAAGGTTTTCCAGTTTTTACTAGTGAGCTCATGAAAAACATAGCGCGTCGTGCTGGAAACATCGGGGGTCCCCATAACCTGTTGTAGGTCAAGAGTTCAGAGTCACCCCTGCGACCGTTCTCTTCAGACTGATTATATTAGAAGTATAATACTACTCACCTGCGACCGTTCTCTTCAGACTGAAGAGATCGGCGCAGGCTTCGAACTATTACATGGCCCTCAACAACCAAACACAACCCTCGCTCCGCCTCATCCCAATCGGGTGAACTGGATGCGGGGTCAATACTACAACAAACCGGTAATGAATGCCCAGGCCATAAGGACTCCAGCGTTCATCGAGATACCTGCCGGGGAGTTAGTCGCGCAGATCTAGAAGCATGAAAGATATCCCGCACCTAGCCAAGCTTGAGGCCAATATGGTATCCGCTTCATGAGGGGATACAGGCCGGCCAAAGGGAACATTGTCACGAGTGCAATTTTCCATCTAGTGGTAGGGTTCGTACTTATTAGGCAATGAGATGGAAGTAAGACTCACGCCAGGTCGTTTACATTCCTAACCATGTACAGCATAATGCCCAGATGTCCCCACAGAAACGCGACCGCTGCGGGGACTGAAATTTTACCGGAGGCTATAGGCCGTCCCTTGGTACGTTCTTGAGTCTGAGGGTCAGTTGAATGCCGCTAAAGGGGTGTATTTGACATACCAACTAGACGGTCGAAGTTGCGGTCGAGGATATCATTCCATACACAGCCAGCACTTGGTGAACAGTTAAGACGTGTAGAGATGGATGATTGTCGAACTCACCTATGGGATAGTGATGCTCCGATGAACCCGCAGAGAAGGAGGTAAAAAAAGTGCGGCACAGGTACATTTGCTGTTCGCGCGGTCATTGTCAAGCCCCAGGCTAGGGTAGGTAGAACGTCAGCCATACTGCACAAATACTCAGGACGATGGACGCGTACCATACGGCCAGAAGACAAGCATTGTCCCCGCAAAACAGCTGACACGAGTAAGGTTGATCTAGAAGAGGTGAGCTTGAGCGACGTGCTCACGACAGTGGCCGAGAAAATTTACCCATGGCTCGAGGCCTGCAGCAACGCTCTGGGTCAGAGAAAAGGGCTTGAATGAAGAAGAAGCAACGGGGGTCGACATTGCTTCGTTTACGGTCTGGAGAAACTGCATCGGGGATACAGCATGCATCGCGGCGGTTTTATTGCATAATATGGAGTCGGTCGGGCACCGGGTCCTGGTTCATACATGGTTCGTTTGAGGTTCGATTGGCGGTGCATTGGTCCACCGGATCCGGAAAGATTTTGAAATTTGAAATTTGAAATTGACAAGCATATCATCAGAGTTCTTTGCCAGTAAAAGCAGTGCTTTACACGGCGTGGGGGCTAGATACGTATAAATCCAGGAGTGTCGGACTGAAAGAGCACTTGAGCTTCGCGGGGTTAGTGACGTATCATGCGTCGGGTAGATCAGAGTAAAGTCAAATTAGCATGATACTCACATGATAGATGGTGCCGGTTGGGGAGCGCATCAGTCGGATGCATGTTCAAACCCGGACCGTTTCCTCGGGTAGTTTGGTTGATACTGGAAACGTGGTTGGTTGGCTGACCCTGGCGAATTTGTCAATATTCCGGCCCCGGGGTCGTTGTTGCACGAGGGAAAAGGGAAAATGCCGCACTATGGTCGCGGATAGGGGGATTGGCGGCTGTGAAGAAAGCATGGATTGGAGTAAAGACAAGGACTCGGATAAGGTCGGGCGAAGAGGTTAGACAGGTGGTCAGGAGAGCGGGGAAAGGTCCTCAACTATGAGCTCGAATAAAGTCAGTGCGTCAAGGAATTTCGGAGAATGGATTTTCACATTATTATGCGTTAGCTGCGTAAAAACATATATTTTGAGTGGATTTGACTCGTAATTTGACTGATGAAAAAAGTTCATGCATGGAGGAGGCAGAGCGGATCAGAGCGGATGTCTCCATCGCAAAATGCAAAATCGGCATCGGCGGTGTCGCGACGCGTGGCAGCGGCAGGGAATAAGAAACTGAGGCTTGTTTCTGACCTGCGTATGGTTCTGGCTTGAAATCGAGTTTTTTAGGGAATTTAGAGCACGACCAGATTGCAAAATCCAAGTGAACAGCGATGAAAATTTCAGACAGCTTCGGATGTGCTCCTTGCACGCAAATCATTTGCCCAGCTGGGAGACATGAAGCACAATGTGAGAAACAAAGACATAGGCTCACCGAACTACGTTAGGCCACTTTCTGGCCTTACTGATTTTGCTGGGCCAAAGAGACCGAGAGACGGAATATAGAAGAGGTCCGCCAACGTCAATTTCTGAACCATATTCAAGAATTGATATCCCTCGAAAGAAGAAGAAACCTTACATCTCCAGCCAAATACTTAGTCTTGCACAGGATCCGCTCGTATCCTTCCAATTTGACTTCAAGTTCGGTGTTCCAGATAGCGATATGCGCCTCATCCGGCGTTAGATTGCGAAAACTGGCCAATTGCAAGGGTTACATATATCCGATATACAGCTGCTCCATTGAGATCCCGGCGACCGTCGGATCGAAGTGAAAGGCCTCAACGGATAAGGCCTGGTCAAAGGGAGCCCGAGCCTTGACTCCAGCACTCGGAGCAGGAACCAGTGCAAGGCCCTCGCCCGGGTATGCGGCGACAAGGTACTCATATAGGATGAAGCCGTCAGTATCGATGTAGGGTATCTGCGCGAAGGGGTGGAACTGGAGCCAATCCGGCTGCTTATACTCTTCAATAGCCAGTGTATGGAGACAAGCTCGTACGGGATTCTCTTCTCCTTCAGAACCAGGAGAACACGCTGAGTGCTTGTGGACAGGATAAGCCTGTGTAATTTGCGAGGCAGAGGAATGTGAATGATGGAAACGATTGTTGGTTTGATTTGGTTCAAACAGATTCAAACATATCGAACCACTGATGGCATCGGATCCGGCGGTGTCGGCATATCGTACTTATCCCCAAAGGGGTTGCGATTGACAGAAAATGACAGACACGGTTATTACTCTGGGGAGGCACGACAACTTTAGTAGCATAGGTGTTCGGTCCGTTGACCGAACACCTATTGATGGCTCGGAATGCCTATTGATGGCGCAAACGCCTACCCATCACTTTGAGCGCATCACGCAGTGATCGATTTGCAGATGGCTGCCGAAACTTGCTAAATTGCTGACACGGTTATTACTCTGGGGAGGCACGACAACTTTAGTAGCATAGG
This sequence comes from Mycena galericulata, assembly GCA_029289565.1. Classification (NCBI taxonomy): domain Eukaryota; kingdom Fungi; phylum Basidiomycota; class Agaricomycetes; order Agaricales; family Mycenaceae; genus Mycena; species Mycena galericulata. Next base: position 95,201 of record JARKIA010000346.1, read on the forward strand.
TGTTCGGTCCGTTGACCGAACACCTATTGATGGCGCAAACGCCTACCCATCACTTTGAGCGCATCACGCAGTGATCGATTTGCCGATGGCTGCCGAAACTCGCTAAATTGCTGAACTCTGTATTCACTGTGTGCGGGGGGTTAAGTTTGGGTTAAGTTTGAGGTTAGAAAGGTTAGGTATGGTTAGGTATGGTGCTCTGGTTAGGTCCCCAGGTATATTGAAGAAGTTGTTGAAGAAAGGACTGTTTTGCGGGCATGCCGCCATTGATGGCTGATCCACAGGCGATAGGCATTCACGTGGCAAGTAGGCGTTCGGTCAACGGGCCGAACGCCTATGCTACTAAAGTTGTATGTACTCCTTATTGGGCGTTCAAAATTGCCGTCGACACCGCCCACCATGTCGGACTATATCTCCCGCACCAACCTCGTCGCGGTCGCCATTCCTCTGACAGCGTATGTGCTTGTTCGCCTTCTGCGACCTGGGTGGCCTCCGTTGCCCCCTGGTCCCCGCAGCCTCCCCATCATCGGAAATCTCCTAGACATGCCCAAGGAAGATGCATGGGTCCATTGGCTTCATCACAAAGATACCTATGGTAAGTATCCCTGTTTCCATACTCTTGAGCGCCCTTAACGTCGAGATAGGCCCAATCAGCTGTCTCAGTGCTTTGGGGCGCCATTTCATTATTATCAGTGACATGCAAACTAGCATGGAGCTCCTTGATAAACGTTCCACCGTGTATTCCGGTCGTCCGATGTTCACTTTCGCCGGTGAAATGTGAGTTCATCCATCTCTTTCGGCGATCATTCGCGTTGAAACGGTCGAATCAGGATCGGCTGGGACAAGCAGCTTATCATGTCACAATATGGTGAGCGTTTCCGCACTATGCGACTCCTTTTGAAGGGCTTCATCGGTTCAAAAACGGCTATAGTCCCTTTCCAACCAATCCAAGAAATCGAGACATGTTACTTTTTAGCCCGGCTGCTCGAAGATCCACCAACTCTTATCACAAATATTCGCCTGTGAGTCATGCAAAGCCTCCGTTACATTTCCTGAAATTACTTTGGTAGCACCGCGAGCGCCCTTAGTTTACAAATGTCCCACGGTTACAGAATCTAGACAGAAAAAATGGATCCTTTCATCGACTTGGTTGAAACCGCTGCCAAGGAATTCTATATTGCTACCTACCCAGGCCGTTGGTTAGTGGACGCGATGCCGTTCCGTGGGTCCAGCTCATTCGACACTTATCATTTCCGTATTTAATTTAAACCGTAGTCAAGAATCTTCCAGCTTGGCTTCCTGGCATGGGCTTCCAGAAGACAGCAGGAATCTACCGCGAGCACAACTACGCACCGAGCGCCCACACGATTTCGTGAAACGCCAATTGGTACGTCGCTGAGTTTTTGGCTCCCCCATATCTCAAAACCATCTACCTCAGGTGGAAGGCACCACGCTGCCTTCCTTCACGTCTACAGTGTTACGGCGCGAACCCGACGAAGAAACCAAGGATGCACTGAAATGGGCCGCTACCGCTATTTACGGCGGTGGTTCGGACCCTTCGTCGGCGGTTCTGGGAGCGTTTTTCCTTATTATGTTGCTTTACCCAGACGCCCGCGATAAGGCGCAGGCGGAACTTGACTCAGTTGTTGGAACCCATTGCCTTCCCACTTTCTCAGACAGGGAAAAGTTGCCTTACATTGAGGCGCTCATGAAGGAGCTCCTAAGATGGCATCCCGTAGGTCGCTTGTGTAAGTTGAACACTGTCTCACGCAAGGGGGTCCAAAGATAAGAACAATTGATATCACCTACAAATTTTTTTTTTTGAGAGGGTCGGCAACACCCTCCCTCCCTCACAGCCACCTGATGCCATCAAATTCCCTTTTCGGGAAACAGCGCCGCCGCGCATTTCCACGCCGGGAGGTGCTACATGAGAGTGGTAGAGTGATCAATCACAAGGATATTTACAGAGTCTCATAAACAGCTGGCTCATCATATCATATGCGAAGGAACAATCCTCTAAACATTTTTGACTTAGAATAAGTCGAAGCCGTAGTAAGTACTAATACATAACTAACAATCCGACCAAACTTTTTAACTAAATGCCATTGGAAGTTTCCTTGGGCCGGAAATGCATGCGGAGATAAAACTGTCTGAATATGTGGACATTGGTACAGCATGTTCCAAAGGATGGTTTGAGAATATGAGTCGATAGGGCGGCAAGCAACTTAAAATCATTCGAGGTACTGTAGAATTATTGATAATCACAGATCGGCACTGTTCGGAGCCAGGAATTTAATGGCAGAGGCTCAAGGGCCATTTCGGCATCCATCAGCTGAGCGGGGCAACTGCTAAATATGTCATAATAATGATGGTCACCTGCCGGTGGCTGGCGAGAACACACAACATATCCAGTGTTCACTCATGTTTTGCTGGACAATTGCTCCGGTATGTCCTGAGAGGTATCCCAGATAAGTCTTAGAGGACCAGGACATACATGGGCTGATATCTGGACAGAAAAAATTTTACATACAATTTTTTTTTTTGGTGGTCGGCCAGACACCCTCCCCCCCTACCCCATATGGTAATCTCTTATCTTCGGACCCCCTTGGTCTCACGTGTTCAAGTAACTCACGCATCAAATTCGAAGGCATCCCCCATCGTGCCTTGGAGGACGATATCTACAACGGCTACTTCATCCCCAAGGGATCCATAATATTACCCCACATGTGGTGAGTCGTATTCTCGAGTCCGTGTTCTAAAAATTTGATCCTTTCTCATGCAGGCATATGTCACGCGACACAACCTACTACACTGACCCCGAGGATTTCCGGCCGGAGCGATTCCTCCAGGCTCAGCCGGAGCTCGATCCCAACACATATATGTTCGGGTTCGGCAGACAGTGAGTCCCGAATTCTACCCCAGCCAACAATTCTAATAGTGGTACAGGGCGTGTCCAGGCCAGGACTTTGCCAACGCGATTATCTATCTAACTATCGTTATGACTCTGTCGGTCTTCAACATCCGGAAAGCCAAGCACGCGGACAGCTCAGAGATTGAGCCCGAGATAAACTGGGGGACAGGAACCGTAAGGTTTGTGTCTGTTCTGCTGTCGTTATCGCATTTACTCAACGTTTCATAGCCATCCGGGCCCTTTCGAGTACAGCATCACTCCCCGGTCTCCAGAGGCAATTGCTCTTATCCGCACAATATACGACGACCATCCCTGTCCACCCAGCGACGGCCCCAAACTTTAATCATACTGGTAGTAATTAGTGCTGGCAGGGTCCGGTTCGGAAATCGGTCTGAACCTGAACCGAACCTGAACCGAACGGGGGTTCAGGTTCAAGGTTTGGGCTCCAGAGATTTTTTCCGAACACGTTCGAACGCCGAACCGCAAATCGCCGAAAATAGCCCATTTAAACACAAATTGAGTCATATTTCGGGGAGTTTAACAAAGGTATTACCATCTCAACTTTCCATCATCCATACCATTTGCTCATGATTAATTCTAAGTGAGTTTCTTGATGTTTTCACGCTTAGGTTGCGAGAGGAAGGTCACTCACGTGATTTGATCAAACTTTGTTCAGCTCGAGTTTGTTCAGATATATTTCTAGGTGTGCTTCAACATGTCTTGGCATGCTTTGGTGTGAAGTTTAGATGGTAAAATACCCATCCCAATTTCTGGGGGGACTGCGCATAGGTAGTTTGGGCATGGGAAATGCTCTGAGGTTCAAAAAGTTCGAACGCGTTCGAACGCCGAACCTGAACCGAACGCAGGTTCAGGTTCAGCGTTCGGGGAAAAGCACCCCGAACCTTGCCAGCACTAGTAGTAATATAAATAAATGGCTAACTTACCTCGGATGTAAATCAAGATTTTCGGGCCCCATTGCCTTTGCGACACGCCACCATTGCACCACCCCTCAAGTAATTTTGCGACCATTTCTTGCTGTTCCCTTGACACAAATCAACCCGTGCGTCCGTTAGAGGGTTGAACTGGAGCTCCAGTCGAATGTCAACATTCTTCTAGCCCAGATTACTACTTGACACTCCCGCCTTTTGGTGTCGAATGAGTCTGATGCATGGATCTCCTGCTCCGTCTGGCATGCTGGCATTCCCAGCGTGCTCCGCGGTTGTACCTGGTTGTACTGTTACTACTAACCGTCGCTTGCGTTTTTACTTCCGCGGAATCAAGATCAAAAGAAGCTCAAGTTGGAACTCAACTGAAACTTGGCAAATCACAAGATCCGACTCCCAACCTCCGACGCGCCTCAGCTGATTGACATATACTGTACGAAACACAAAGGAAATGCATGGGACTGGGCAAATAGAATTTAACCGGATACCGAAGATCCCCGGATTTACGGGCTGTGGAGTTAGGGAGTGACGGACGGCCGAGGACGGCCATGTGTCTAGTGTGTGGTCTACGGCATCGAGACTGCATTGGCGTACCGATTAAACTACCCCAGACTAACCCGCTACCCGGCTGTCTAAATTCCAATAACCTATCTGTCTCAACTATAATTTCCAGTTGATTTCCCAACTTTGAATTTAATGCGCGGCTCGCAAGCAGATGACTTGTATCAAGCCGAATCTCGAGTAAACTATTGGTGTTCAGTTCAAAGCTGGGTGATACACGGTCTACATAATAATAAAATACGATCCAAAAGAATGAAACGAAGAATGAAACAAACTAAAGTTTAACCATCAGCGGTTCTGCCACTGGCATACTCCACCGCCCAACAGACGCATTCCACCACCACTCAGCCTCCTCTTCAGCGTCGTAACAAAATTGATTGCGATTCTTTGTGCGGTCAGCCCAGATGTTGGCGTTTCCTGCTGAACCGTCCAGAGACGGCTCACCGCGTTCCTCACGCAGCGAGTCCTCCATGCCTTTCTGCATGGAGCGATCCCGCGCTTGTTGCTCTGTGGGAAAAGGTCTGAGCAGATGATCGTCCAGTGAGACGGCGCACAAAAAAAAACGTACCAGGGCCGTCTGGAAGGTGGAATATCTTCTGGTTCGCTCTCGACGGGAGCTGGGTCTCTGTGGTGCGTGGGTATCGGATGGCCTGATAAGCATCGAGAAGGGGTTTGATTTGTCGTTGGGAAGTGATATGCGAGAAAAGGACGCCAAGAACGGCGGCGTCTTCGATCTGAGAAACGAACTTCAATCCAACTGACTTACATAAGCACTGTTGAAAAATGCTTACAGCCATAGCCGACCCTTGGGCACGATAAGGCTGTGACGGATGAGTTTCAGGTTCAGTTTCAGTACATAAAAGCGCGATGTACGAGCATTGGATGGCAGGCATCGCCTAGTAAAGCTACTTTGCTGCTTGGATGCACCCATGTGTCGAACGGATCTCAATCGAACAGTGGCCAGATCAGCGTACTTGAAACCAACGCGATAAGTTTCTCGACACTGCGCAAGGACGAGGTAAGGAATTTAATGATAAAAATATCGTTGTTGATCTTACCGTGGTTCCCAGCCAGTATAGTCAGCTCGCATCTTGTGCATGCACCCTTCGACATCGTATGCTTCCCGAAGGCCTCTGTCCGGATGCAACATTACGAGGTTGTACTCTTTTCCCCCACGCTAGCAACAAAAGCGTCAGATTCGGCTCGCAAAAACCCGTCTTGAACACACAATACAATAGCCCATAATATGCCGACCAGGGCCAATCCAGCCCGTCATTTCTGGATGGTCTACGAGCGGTTTGAGATCTGGGTCCTTGGACATTTCGGAGGTGGGAATAATAGCGTGGTATGCAGCGTCACCGGTGGGTATTGGTCTGTCGGGGCCGCCGACTACAACCTCGCGAATCATACTTTTCACGCCATCCGCACCGAGTATAACGTCGGCTCGGAACGTCTGTCCCGACGCCAGCATTACTTGGCCGAGGTGCGGGTCGAGAGAAACGACTCGGCTGTTCAAATACAGTGTCATACACGGGGACGCGAGTTTGAAGAGCATGTCGAGTAAGTCTGTTCTCTACAGACCGAAAATTTTGAGCATGGTTCGAAATTAAAATTGAAGGGATCCACTCACATGGACATGACAATATGGTGCACCATAGTCTCTAGCCATATTCTGCCCCCACTTAGTCCATCCCACTCTGTCCCCCGTTTTATCTGACCGTGCATCAGATTTTTTAGGCGAAGAAGCAAGAGGGAAACTCACATCGTCGGAAAGTAATCGACTCCGGGTTTACAGATGCTTTCCTCAGCTCGTGACCGAGTCCCCACCTAATAAGCAGGCGACTTAAGTTGGGGCTGATCTGTATTGAAATGGTCAAGTAAGTAAGAGATGTCAGCCGCGACGGTGCTATGGGCACTGACTTGGATACCAGCGCTGACCTCCCCAATGCAAGACGCGCTTTCAAACACGGTGTGTCCTGCACGTCCCAGACAATGCGCAGCCGCGAGCCCACCCAAACCGCATCCGACGATGACGAAATGAAGGGGTATCAAGGGTGCTTCGAGCCGGCGGGCACCAGATTGAAACTGGATGAGATGGTTAGTATATCAACACACTGGCAGACCAAAGGATGTACAACGGGGGGACTTCATGAGGAAGCTTCGAAATCATTAGTATTAGCGCCACGCGGGAATGGCCCACTCACTTCATGCAAAGACGCCATGGGCCTATCTGAGAAGGTATAAAGGAGGAACTAGATGGAAGGATCGAAGTCGAAGTCGAAGGAAGAGGTATAAGTTATTAAAGCGACGGCTGAGATCATAATGGGCACGAATAGGCACATCGCAAAATTCGTGCCTATGGATACCCTTGCGGATATTCGGGTGATCTCTAGATGGTGGCGAATTCAAATAGACTACGTTGGAAACGTCCCAATGTGGGACAAAGTTTCATGCGTTGTCGGCGTTCCTATCCACCGAGTTGAACATCTCACTGTCAGGTGGCCCAGGCCCCAAATGGCACTGGCCATGCGTTTATTATAGCCATGACTAGCTCAAGCCCGTGAATAAATTCACGGGCGTTGATGAGCCGGCAAAATAGCCACGCGTGAAATACAGTAATTTTGCGCTTTTGTTCTATTTATTTTAAATAGAACAAGGTTACGTCCTAAGTCTTACCTGAGAGTACAGGAGTTAGTGTGAGGCCCGAACAGCTAGCTATGGGACTATACACCGTTATGAGGAGCGGAGACTACCCACTTCACGATTCCACTATGGGTCAGAGAGCGGGAGTAGGCCAAACCGAATATCTAGATAATCAGATATCCAACCATTCGACCGAATTGGGGTATTCTGGGTGTGTTCTGAACAAGGGTATAATACAACGGGCATATCAGGTAGTAATAAACCAGTCACATAGAGCCGAGGAGACCACAAGAGTGGTAGGGCAAGATAATCGCGCACAAAGACTACAGGTCCGAACAAAGCCGATAAGTCCGAGCCAGCCGAGACCGGCCCGAACAATAAATCTCGCTTTGACCAGCGAGATAAGGGTTCAACCCTAATTAAACCCAAGATGGTTATAGGGTGAGGGCTTGTACATGGAAAATGCCGAGGGCATGCCCAATAAAGGAACAAGGACAAGGGTTGTGGAGCATTATATGGGTCTATAAGCACAAGACCAGAAAAGCTGTGTCTAGGGTTGCGGGCAAGGGCACGAATTATAGGGTTATTGTCTCATTGGACGATAGTCCCCCGAATGAGGACGAATTATAGACTAAAGGGGCAGGGTTCCCATTATACCATGTGTTTAGGGTTAAGATTATGGCCCAGGGCTAATATTCCGAATATCTAGATAATACGTTCTTTTGTATAAATACGAGTCAAATCCGAGTGGAACACCACTAGACCCCACCTTTCTTACTAGACGCACGTAGCTCTGCTAGTGCGATCGACTTGGGAAAGATCTGTGTCTATTCGGGATACCATTGGGAAACCTTACTAGTTTCTTATTGTGTGTTTTGGATACAGTTAAATTGATTATTGTTGGATTGAATTTGTGTGCAGTGGTTTCATAAAGAGATAAGGAAACGGACGAACGGACACGGACTTCGGTCAAAATAAGCATCAGTTAGGAATTGTGACCAGAATTCAGATATTAGGAACGTTGAAGTTAGCGTCGTTAGCGACACCCAATCAGCATCCCACAAACCTAAAGGAAGCAACAACTTCTCGAATACCCTCTAGTTCGCTTATAGCGCCTGGAACGGTCATCTGAACGTTGACTTCGATTATCCAGATAATCGGCTAAATCATATTATCGCTTAAATTGCAACAACCTATACTTGGTTGGAACCTCGAACTAGGGCTACTGTATTATTGAGGTGTTTGTGGTTATAATTAAATTTATTCAAGTGTTTACATTTGGATTTGTTTGATTTATTTTCACACTTGTTTATATAGACAGTGGTTCATCTGGAGCCCACCGCGAGGGGTTCATTTGAGCTATTTCATCGAAATAGTTGAAGAGATTGGAAATCGTAGCGAGACGATTAGACAACCGCCCTTTCAGAACTATAAAAGTCTGAGAAGAAGCGAGATTATACCTTGAGCAATCACAGCTTGAGAAGGGTCTAAACCACCATTCTGCCATACGGAACGAGAATAACTCGTGCCAGTACTTCTGTACAACCAGAAGAACCTAGCCTCACAGAGGAGGAAGAGGACGAAGAGTCAGTTGAAACACAGTTTTCAAAGCCTGTTCCCCGGCGATCAGCTAGAAAATTAAACGCAGGTCTCGGGACCCCAATTGATCTTCCACCGCTACCGAGTAAACGGAAGAAAACTTCGCCCGCTGACAACGCCCGTGCCAAGTCGAAAGACCAAGCTAGAGTGCGATCAGAAGCTTACCGGCAAAAGCAGTCGGGACTAGAAAGAACGAACGAAGGACCCAGTGGTGCATTAGACTCGGAACCAGAAGATCAACTAGATCTTCTTACATCTGTATCTCTTACTACATTTGACTCGATTACACAAATAACTATGGCAAACCAAGGAGGAGCTGCTCCGGCACCACCTCAAGCGAATGTTGCGGGTTTCCGTGTACCGAGAAGATGGGACAAGAACGCGCCATCATTTACCACGGATGATTACGAAGAGTTGATCGAGTTTGTCTCGCAAGTACGCCAAATCATTGAACTGGCAGGCATAACCGATGAACTTGAGAAGAAGGACCAATTGATCAGTTTTCTGGATTATAAGAAGGCGAAAGCCTGGAAGGGCTTGAGTTCGTATGGAACAGGCAGCTTCAACGATTTCCTGAAAGAAATCTATAAAATTTATCCTGAAATAGATGATGAGAATACGGGCACTTTGGAGGCCCTGTCTAAAATCTGCAGGTTGAACCGAGGAATTTCAGTAGTCGAAGAGGGTAAGTTGCGTCGCTTTGGAGTCAGTTTTACCACTGAAATAACGAAGTTGATGATTGCCCCGGCACAGATTACCAATAAAGAGGCGGTAAAATTGTACCTAGATACTCTTGAAGTGAATTTCGCGAATACTCTGAGATTGACGATCAATTCGACTAGACTTCTGAAAGCCCAATTACCCGGACTAGTTGTTGTGCCGCTTATACCGGCTCCAGCAGTGAAAGTCGAGCGAAAAGGGGATCCAATTGAACTTGCGGACCTGCTTAAGATGGCTGAAACAATGGCCGCGACTCAAGACGAGTCGTCCAATATATCTAGCACTTCCGAAATCACTCGGAACATTAAGCTACCGACTGTAAAAATAGAGCAGCGAGATGAGCGAGTCGAAGAACTGGGTGGCGAGATAGCAGAGCTACGCGATGCTTTCACTATAATGAAGCGGGAGACTCAAGAAACCCGTAGAGAGGGCCAAGAGCACCGTAAGGAGAGCCAGGACCGCCATGCTGAAGTACTTCGAACGCTTCAACAAGTCGCAAGAGGCCCTCCTCCACACATGATACCTGCCTCAGCGGCTCCAGCCAATGCTCAGGATCGTGGAACAGCTCCGGCTGCGGGAGGTAGCAGGAATGAAGGTCGAGGAGACTGCTTCTATTGTGAGCAGACCGGTCATTTCAGCAGAGAATGTGTCTTCAAAGAAGAGGCTATCACCAAAGGCCATCTCATGGTAGAAAATGGGAAGGTGAAGCTCGGCGATGGGAATTGGATACCACGGGGAGCTGGTAGTCAGAGGATGCGAGTCGATGATTATTGGCGGGGAAAGACTCTTGGGCAGTCTTATTATAGTCAGCCTCAACAATCTTTCTATGCTAGTGATGAGAATGAAAGGCCGGTGGACGCAGCAGAGGTAGCCATGGATGAAATACGAACTCTGCGTGTGAAATTAGCGAGAGCACAGCAGACTAATGGGCAAGCGAATATCCAGAAATATGAGGGTAGCGCTCAATCTATGGTTCAGCCTACCTTCATGGCCAATACCCAGCCTGTTGCACCCACTCAGACCAACCTCCAAGGGGTCGATTTGAGCAGGGCTTTCCAGTCGTTCCTTACAAACTATCAACCAGGGGATCAGGCAGGGACGCAAGATCAGTTCGCATTCACTAGAGGTGCCCCTAAGTCTAGCGGCAATCAACCTCAAAATTTCTAGATAGTTCAGGGATGGAGGCCCATTCACGGAGTACGAAGAAAGCCAAGCCTCCTGAGAGCCGTAAAGAGAAAAACTCCGCAGATAGTAGTCAAGATTGGAGGACTAAAGCGACCCGAGGGTCAGATAACGAGGGCAAGGAAGAAGACGAAGTGTTACCCGAAGAAACGAGGAAGCGCCATGTCAGAATTGCTGAAGTAGTGATAGACAATTTAAGTGCGCAAGATGAAGAGGTGCCAGAACTCCCGTATAAGGCAGTTCCGCCAGCACTATCAACTGATCACGATCGGCCACGGGTTAATATAGAAGCCATGGACGAACATAATGAGAAGTTGTATAAAGTACGCGCACCGGTACAAAAACCAGGCTTGATAAAGAAAGTAGGCGACCTGGCGTTGGAGAGAGAAATTAGCATCACCGTTGGTGACCTTGCTGGTATCTCAGCTGACGTCCGGGAGCATATCAAGTCCATGTTGACGAAAACTAGGAGGCCAATTCTTGATAAACTGCCACGCGAGACGGCATTTATTACTGAGGTTGACCTGCCTTTTGAGAGTGATGGGGAAGAAAATCTCAAACTAGAGTATGACGCACTCAGCATGGCAGAACTTCCGCCGCTAAATACGTACATGGTCTATATGGATGAGGACAGTGAATATCCGCCCGGATCCATTGTGATCTCGGACCCATATTTACAGTATCTAGAGGCTTTGAAGCCCGGTGAGGTTCCAAAGCAGGTCTATGTTGCACGAGATTCTGCATCACTAAGAGTCGTATTTCCTACGGTTAATAACCAAGGGAAAGTCGAGTCAGTTCAGGACTCTGGCTCCCAAATAGTTTCAATATCGCTTGAACAGGCGGTAAAATCAAAAATAAACTGGGACCCGGATATCCAGATATACATGGAGAGTGCAAATAGTACCATAGAGAAATCACTCGGGCTCGCAAGAAATGTTGTCTTCGACTTTGGTCCCATAAAAGTCTATTTGCAAGCCCACGTTATTCGTAAACCTGCTTATAAAATCTTGTTGGGACGACCGTTTGAGATCCTCACGGAGAGCATTGTTCAGAACAGCGCGGATGGAAGTCAGACACTGACCCTAAAGGACCCCAATACGGGTAGGCGGTGTACAATGCCAACTTACCCAAGAGGGAAACATCAGGACTCTGATGAAAGTTCTAAAAAGGCTACTGTGGAAGACGTTCCAGATGAAGGAGAAAAGCCAAGCAAGACTGCTGACTCTGAGCGAGACAAATCTCAGTCTGAACCGGGTTTTCGCCAGTCTTCGATGAATTAATGCAAGGACATGAACGAGGAGAACTGGCACTAAAATTCGGGTTCAATAAGGAAAAAGAGTTGGAAATTCAAGGGTATTTCCAACCTAGGGGAGAGAAGTTCACAGAGACTGAAGTTTTGGAGGCATATGTAAGCGCATCAGTGACCTCCAAAGTAATTCGCAAAGACAAGCCGGCTAAGGCCTTGTTTAACGAATTCCGTAAGGGGCCCGATCCTACAAAGGGTAAGAAAGCACAAAAATATGATGTATTTACCTGGAGTGCTGCCGAAACACCAACAAATGTGCCGGCTCCTGAAAAGGAACCAGAGAAAGTACATAAGAGGCCAAAGAGAAGCGAGGAGGTCAAAACTGTGCACGTCCTGAAGCAAGGGGTGCGGTGTGCGTGTTGCCAGTCGGCTGACTTCATCCACCCAGAAGCAAAGGTCGAAGAAGGCAAACCAGTAAATATCAAGATAATCCCGGTAGAACCAGAAACGATGTCTACCTTTGCTGGGAAGAAGTATAAGCCAGTAGGGTTGAAAGTGAGGCCAGTCTACACTGAGTTACCCGAGAAGTACCGAATAAAACGGGAAATCAAAGGGGACCCTTTACAGAATATGCCAGGGCTAAAGCCTAATCCCGAGGATTATAGTCCAACGGGGAGGTATACGGAAGAGCGGAAGATTATCATTGATAAACTACACGCTGGTGAATTTCTGTGGCCAGAAGAACGTAAGCTGATGCATCAGTTCATGATGGATCAAGATCAAGCGTTCGCGTGGAACGACGAAGAGAGGGGATCCTTTCGCCACGACTTCTTCCCACCGGTAGAATTCCCGGTTATAGAGCATAAAACATGGGTGGAACGAAGCATACCTATACCTCGAGGGCAGTTAGAAGAATTTTGCAAGGTTATAAAGAATAAAATAGATGCGGGGGTGTACGAACCATCCAATGCGTCTTACCGAAGCAAATTCTTCGGTGTCATAAAGAAAGATGGAGTGAGCATACGACTGGTGCATGCTTTGGAACCACTGAATGCTGTAACTATCGCGCACTCAGGAGTCCCTCCAGCTACAGATGAGTTGGCAAATCACTTTGCAGGAAGGGCTTGTGGAGGATGTCTTGATCTATATTCAGGATATGATCACAGAGATATTGCGGAAGGTTCGAGGGATTTTACTACCTTTCAGACACCTTTTGGTGCATTAAGGTTGGTTAAATTACCCCAAGGGTGGACCAACTCAGTCCCAATATTTCACGATGATGTCACGTATATTCTCAGGGATGAGATTCCTCATGTTACCATACCATACATCGATGATGTACCGATACGAGGTCCAGGATCTAGGTACCAAGGTGCTGATGGCACTTACGAAACTATTCCTGAAAATCCTGGTATTAGACGCTTTGTCTGGGAGCATTTCGGAAATTTGAACCGTGTAGTCCAACGCATAAAATATTCTGGAGGCACCCTCTCAGGGTTAAAGTCCATTCTATGCGCAGACTCTTTCTCAGTAGTAGGGCATATATGTTCTTATGAAGGGAGGCGGCCAAGTACAGACCGAATCGGTGTCATTATGCGATGGGGACCGTTGAAAGATGTGTCAGACGTCAGAAAGTTCCTCGGCACAGTGGGGGTTATGCGCATGTTCATAAAAGACTATGGCAAACTCGCCCAGCCGATACAGAAGCTGACCCGCGATACAGAAGAATTTGAGTGGGGTCCGGAACAAATCGAGGCAATGGAGATAATGAAGCAAGCGTTATTGACCGCAGGCTGCTTAAAACCATTAAACTACGAGTGGGATTCCGAGATTTACCTAGCGGTAGACACTTCTTGGATGGCTGTGGGACTGCATCTTTACCAGTTGGATCTCATAGACGTTAAGAAGAGACATTATGCAAAATTCGCCTCGATTACTCTCAACGAGCGCGAGGCTCGGTTCTCGCAGCCGAAGAGGGAATTGTATGGGTTGAAACGGGCTCTGGAAGCCATGCAGTACTGGCTGCTGGGGTGTAGAAAGTTGGTAGTTGAGACAGATGCCCTGTATATAAAAGGGATGTTGAATAACCCAGGAATGGGCCCGAATGCGACTATAAACCGTTGGATCGAACAGATCTTGATGTTCCACTTTACGTTAAAACACGTAAAAGGGGTCAATTTCCCACCGGATGGTTTATCACGACGAGAAGCACAGCCGGGAGACGAAGAGTGGGCAAACCCTGAGTCAGAATTGTTAGAGGCAAATCCGTCACCAGAGAATCACAGAGACTGGGATTATGGGGTGGCACAGCCATTAGAATTCGACGATTTCAAGGACTTGATAGACACAAGAGGTGGTTATTATCAGTCTATGGAAGGGGCGGCCGCGAATATCAATGACTTCAGTCAGGACCTGGATATTGCGGTATTTCAAGAGAAGAGTTTGCTGACAGAAGTCAAAGCAGCGTACGATGGGGAAGGGCTAGTAATGCCGCAGTTCATGATAACTGGGCCAGAACCTGAATTATTACTGCCAAGAATGGAACTAAGAGACGACCCAGCCAAACGTGAGCCGTATGTTGAAAAACATCGGTCTGATGCGGGTATTGCGCAGGATGGTCGTTTAGATTCCATAAAGGAGTGGTTGAAGGACCCAATGACCAGGCCAGAAGGCATGGAGAACAAGGAATTTGCCAAGTTCATGAGGGCTGCACGGCAGTTCTTCGTGAGCAAAGATGGGAAATTATACAGGCGAGGAGACGGGTCAACTCATAAGTTGGTAGTAGCCAAAGAACACCGGATGTATATGATGAGGGCCTCCCATAATTCGCTAGGACACAGAGGGTTCTATGCGACAAAATCTTTAATAGAATTAAGGTTTTGGTGGCCGGAGATGGACAGAGATGTCAATTGGTTCGTAAAAACTTGCCATAGCTGCCAATTAAGGCAGAAGACACTCCTACGGATCCCACCTGTCGCTACAATGACTCCGAGTATCTTTCAGAAGATTCATACGGATGTTATGATTATGGGTACACCATCCAATGGTCATAAATACACAGTCGCGGCAAGATGCTCATTATCTAGATATTTGGAGGCGAGGCCACTAAGGGCTGAAAATGGGGAGACTCTGGGCAGGTTCCTCCTTGAGGACATTATATGCCGATGGGGCTGTCCTAAATGGATAGTAACGGACAATGCACCTCAGTTTATTGCTGCGCTCAAATGGCTGAATGCCAAATATGGGATAATCGGGATAAGAATTTCGCCCTATAATTCCCAGGCGCAAGGACCAGTTGAGAGAGGCCATTGGGACGTAAGGCAGTCATTGTTCAAAGCAACCGGTGGCGACTCGAAGAAATGGTACTGGTTCTTCCCACAAGTACTTTGGGCAGACCGAATTACTATAAGAAGGGGGCTAGGGTGCTCGCCGTTCTTCGCGGTCTGTGGTGCGCATCCAGTAACTCCCTTAGATATTGAAGAAGCTACATGGCTAGTCGAATATCCTGATACTCCGCTATCAACAGCAGATTTAATTGGGTTACGTGCAAGGGCTTTAGCAAAACATACCTTTCATATAGACGAGATGCGTGACCGGGTAGACGAAGAAAAGAGGAAAGCTGTCCGACGCTACGAGCAGGACAACGAGCACACAATTAAAGATTATAATTTTGCGCCCGGTGACTTGGTACTTGTGCGGAATACCCAAGTAGAGAAATCGTTGAATACAAAGATGCACACAAGATACATGGGACCAATGGTGGTTGTAAGGCGCACGTTTGGTGGATCATATCTAATCTGCGAACTAGATGGTGCTATGTTCCATGGAAAGATCGGAGCATTTAGGGTCATCCCATTTGAACAACGAGAGTCGATTATATTGCCAGACAATATACTAGACTTAATTGATCTATCAAAAGAAGGGTTGGATGAGCTGGCAGAGCTCGACGACGAGAAAGATGAGTACTTAGGCAAAGATATGCAGTTTCATCCGAATTAACATTCGCCCGACAAAGCCCAATACCACTAATAATAATGGCGAGGAGGAAAGTTCGGATAGTGAAAGCTACATAAGCGAGGAGATCCCGGACCTTGACCCAGACGATGATGTATCGGATGATGAGGAAGGGGAACCTAAGCTAAGACGCTCTACACGAGTCAGGAAGCCGGTCAAACCTTACGTGTGAGCTTGAGAATACGACAAGTTCAAACATAAGGACGGCAAATTTGTGATTCGTGTAAGGACAGTGTGTATCTAGGGCAATGACGTCTAGACAAGTTGGTACAGTACGCGTGGGGATAGTAAGAGACAGTGTGGAATCAGGTAAAGGAAAACCTGACTAGTTGGCGATAGGTGATTGAGGTCATCTTCGTTTAGAGACGCTAGAGTCTATGAAATACACCTTCGTTTATAGACGCTGAAGTCTGTAATGAACGTCTTCGTTTAGAGGCGCGAAGGCCTAGTTATTGCAAGGGTGAGACTGGTGAGGTGGCGTCGAGCAATGGTCGCAGACACTACGATTTTAATCAGAGACAGAATATCTTGATAATAAAATAAACGAACATGGTGTCTGGATCATGCAGATTTCGAACTAGACGGGGCCGACCTGTGGTGCTGGGAATCCAGAACCCGACGGAGGTCGCGGAGGAGATACTCACGGTGGTCGAGTTGGTAGCGGAGTTGCGCATTGCTAAATGCGAGACGGCTTCGAAGCTCCGATTCTTCCATGCGGAGAGAACCGATAGTATCCGTGAGGGCATCCGAAGAGAGCGCGGCGTTTGCGGCTGCAACAGTCTGTTTGACAGTGTCTCCATTAACTGCGAGTTCGGTAGCTAAATCGAGTCAGTGAGGCAGCGTGAATATCTGGATAATATGCGTACCAGTGAATTGCGCCTCGCTATCCTCGTGGGAGTATTGGACACTTGTCCGGGAGCGTTTGCGACCAGCAGGAGATGCAAAATCCTCAGTGCCCTCGCGTTGTTCTGTTCCAGGGTCAGTGGAACGTAGGATGGCCATAGCTTTGATATAAGAGCGTGAATGACGGTCCATCCCTTTGATTCGAAGGAAAGAGAGGCGTACCAAAGAGGGACGCTCACTATTGGTACGGTTCCCGGACTTTAGACGCATTAGAAGTGTGGCGAGAGAGGATAAGACAGGAGGAAGATGGGACAGCATACCAGTGCACGCTCATCGAGCGACTGAGTAACCCGGGCTGATCCACCATCGACAGAGGAAATGATCTGCATGTCGAAAAGTTGGAGCCGAAGGTCGTCAATTGCTGCAATGCAATCGGAGATAGACTGCTAAGACGTACCGTTTCAGGAGCGTCAACGAGCATAGGGTCATCAACCTCACCAGTACCGTCCGGAGGGAAGTCGGCGTCGTCGAAGACGGAACCCTCATCATCCCCTTCGTCCACAGTAGCCTTGGACTTGGGTACACGAGTGCGCTAGCAGGTGGCGAGTCAGCAAAGGAATATCTGGATAATAAAATACGGACCTTAGAAGCCTTGGCCGCAGCCTTGAGGGCGCGAGCCTCCTTCGCAAGCTGCGCCTTCTGGTCCTTGATCAGCTGAGCGTCGCGGCGGGCTTCATCCAGATCCGCCTTGTGCTTCTGCTCCTGGTAGAGAATGTTGTTCTTGCTGCGATCACGCTCGTTCTTGAGCCGCTGGGTGAAGTCGACAATAACAGGGTAGCGACCAGCGATGATCCCGTTAGAATTCAATGCAGTCTGGTGATAAGAATTCTTGATCAGAAATGCGACGTCGTAGAGGGACTGCTCAGCAGCGATCTGCGAAATAAACGTCGAAAATCCGTCCTGAAAGAGGGAGGAATAAGCAGGGGAACAACGAGTAGGGAAGACGAGCTCACCAACACCATGGTTTTCTCGTCAAGGAAGGCGCGTTGCTCGGCGCGGTCGTCATACTTGGTGGCGCGAACAGACTTGGAAACACCATGGATAATGCTGATCTGCTCGACGGTGAGCTTGGGTTGAGGAGCCATAACCGGTGTAGTAGTGCGAAGGAGAGGATAAGAAGAGAAGAGACTGATAAACGGACTGTAGAACTCGAAGGTTTTATACATTTCGCGGAGGTACCTCCGGAAAAGGAGTGGTTTCTGGAAAAACAGAAACAAGTGCCGCGGGAAGATTAACTGGGGACAGTTGATATTTATGAAAAGGGGAGGAAACCTGTTTGACGTCTAAAAATGTCTAAAAATTTATGATTTTGCTATTAAACTACCTCTACGCGAGAAAAGAAGCAATATCTGGATATTACACAGCGTCAGGACTGGGCCCAATCCCGCTTCATAAGACAATGTATTAATACATGCAGCGGTATCGCGGCATAATACAGTACTCCACAGAGCACCGGTGATGAGAAGGCATGTGAAAGAAAAGATGG
Organism: Mycena galericulata; assembly: GCA_029289565.1. NCBI lineage: Eukaryota > Fungi > Basidiomycota > Agaricomycetes > Agaricales > Mycenaceae > Mycena > Mycena galericulata. The sequence continues at coordinate 113,407 of JARKIA010000346.1, forward strand.
GATGGTTGGAACAAAGATTTAATACAAATCGGAATTTGGAATGCCCGGTGCATGCCTGTGTATCTCCTTCCATTCTAGAGCATTTCAAAAAGTACATTCTTTATTGAGTATCCTTTACAGCGGAAAGGATTCACTTTCACATGGATGAAGGAATAGACTAAAAAGAACAAGTCTAGTTATTAATAGAAGCTGCGCTATCAAATGACGAATAAAGTCCTCTGGTGGAGCTTGCCAAGATAACCCTAAATCGAGAAGACAGTGGCGTAACAAGGGCAACAAGGGTTGCGACGGCCTGAAGGACTCGGCTGTCACGAGAATTATCCAGTAAATCACGAACACCGGCTTCTTGGATATATTCGCGGGCCGCCAAACGTTCTTCAAAGATATTGAAGGCCAGAGTCAAGTTGTTATAGAAATGTGCGTGGCCAGAGGTATCTAGAATCAAATAAGTTGAGGATAGTACCGAGATAGAGGGAGAAATACCCAAAATCAGGTCACGATATAATATCATAGCCTCGACAAAAACAACGCGAGAAGTAAATGAACAGCCGCTCTGTCCAGCAACAAGACACGCAGCACATGGCTCGCTATGAATAGATGAAGTACATCGGCGACCGGAGGTGGAGCAGTTATTGCAAATTGATTGCTGGAAAATGAAATTCAGTAATCAAAAAGCGGTACAAAGTGTAGGAGGTACTTACACGGCTCGCCCTCAGTAGGCTTTCCGCCACTAAACGGTCAGGCCTAAGTCCAGATTGGAACGGGAGCAGCGGGAAGGTATCAAAACCTTCCGAGATAAAGAGCGGGTCGAAAATTGGGCCAGGGAGGTTCATGCTAAGACGAGCACTAAAGATGGGATTATCAAGATAATTGGTATTGAGGTGTTTTAAAGCGTGATGTGGGGTACAAAAAGAGAGCGTGAGGCGGACTACGGAGGTGGATCATCAGCACCCGTGCCAAGAGAGCTCCACACTCCATAGTCTAGACAACTCCCAGAAAGACCAATAACTACTTACCGCATTAAGCGTAGTATTGATGATCCGGGCTTTCACATGGAAAACACCGATCGCCTGACACGCCGATATCGGCTATCTGGTTATCTTAACGGGCCGCAGGATCGTCGGTGCGATAACCGAGACAGCTGGTGAGAGAAATCTTGAACTCAGTCAAAAAGAAGACACGTCTCGGCACAAAGAGTCTAGAGCTCGTGCATTGATAGATCGAGAGTATAGAAATATACAGAGTTCAACTACGAGTATCGTAACGGGTGACAAGGGCAAAACTTGATGAGTCCAAGAAAATCGGGAAAAAGCAGCGGGAAGAAAGGAAATGCGCTAACTACCGTATACTTTCAAGTCGAGTCATCCAGAGCACCCGGGAATTTAGACGAACCAGCCGCGGGTTGATCCGAAGGAGGCTGATCAACGGCCATATTGTCCCCTGGACCAGATGGAGAAGCCGTCTCAGCCTCCCGGCGAGCAATCCCCAGAAGACGTTCGGACTCGGAACGCCAGTCTTGAGGATAATTGGCTGGGTGAAGAACACCAAAACGGGCGTTGGCGTTAGCAATAACATCCCGGTTTTCCGCGTACAAAGCAGATTCCGAGGCAATTTCGCGTGTGATCAATTCTCGGAAGTCGGCCTGGAAATCTTTTGGAACCCCGTACAGCTCTGGGACGGCTAACGTCCCATAGTGAGTGATGTGCTCACGAACGAGAGACGAAAGGGCATGGGAGGATTCCATGAGCCGCGCCTTGAGTTGAGCAGCGGTGGCGTTGATTGACTGCAGCGCGGCGCGGTCGTACATCACAGCGTTCAGTCGTTGGTTGAGCACTGCAAGAAAAAAGGTGAAAGCCGGATGATAAAAAGAGTAAAGGGGTTACCTTGACTCGAAAAATGAGTGATTGGGACCAACTCGTTGGAACGCTTCCAATGTTCCTCTACCGAGACGTTGAGTGAACACGTCTGACCGCCTTCCCGACAAGTGTTGCAGCGGAGAAATGGGCCGGCCGGCTTGCATTCGCGATTGAGCGTAATACAAGTTGTACAGCCGCTTTGAGTCTGTCCGAAATAATATCGGAGTCAGAAATATGAAGCATAAGGATGAACGAAGGGCTTACTACGAGATGGACGGGGTTCAGATGAAGGGCAAGATTACCGTAGTCAATCGGTTCTGGCTCGCTGAAATTGTACGGCGGATAGTTGTCAGTCCTGGGACGTCCGCGACGAGCAGGACCCGAGCGACCAACAGGAGGGCGAGTCGACTTGTCAGTCTTCTGGCGCCTTTTACCCTTCCCAGATAAGGACGGCGCCGGAGAACTGTCCGGCTCATCCGAGTCATCTTCTCCATCATCATCCACCTCCTCCTCCCCGCTGTCTTCTTGTTCAATAGAAACAGAACGCGCACCGGATCGGAGATTGAAGGCGGGACGGCCAGTTGTGGGGTCTTTTCGAGTCTTGGACGAGCCACGGGTAAGAGAAGGGGCGGATTTAGCCTAGGAAAATAAACATAAGAGAAATACAAGAAAAGATAGAACGTACCGAGGTCCTACGTGATCCACGCAACGGTCTAGAGAGGGAGGGGTTTTCTGGAGCGGAACCCGGGTTCAACTGCGCGCGTGCACGGCTTCGTGTAACACGTCCCTCTGGGGCGACGCTTTCCTCTCGAAGGCGTTTACGCGACACCTTGATGGTCTGTGGCAAAAGAGCGTCAGATAAACAATAGCAACGAGTAGAAAAAATTCGAAGTTATTCACTCTGCTCTTGGCATTATCAACACGGGGTGGGGAACCTACGGGACTCGCAGGTTGCGAACGAAGGACAATTTCGGGTGGCGAAGGTGCATTGTCAGGTCCGAAGAATAGGTTGGATGATGAATCCACTGGTGTAGCGCGCTGCGCATCGATATCGGCGAGACCCGGGGTGAGTTCGCGAGGAGTCGATGGCGCTGGGAAAGGTGTGCCGTCCAACGTGTCAAAAGGCGTAGAGGGAGCGGGCGCAAATGGACCGGTTGGGATTCGGAACGTAGATGGAAGAATACCTACGAACTGGAGGGACGAAGTGAGATAAAGAAAAGAACGATGAATAGAAGAATAAACGTACCCGAGGATCGGGGTGGCGCATAAGGAAACAATTCATGAGTCCCACGGGTTTTTCCCTGTTCGGGTACGCCTGGAAGATGGCGCGAAGAGTAGTGAACCAGTATAAAACGGTCTCGGAGTAACCACTGTCAAATGTGGATTTGGCAAATGTGGTCTGAAAAATATGTGCGAGTCAGAAAGACAGAGAAATTCCGAAGGTCAAAACACACCATTGTAGGGAGTGCGTTGGTGATGGCCTTGCTAAATGCAACGCGGTCGGCGGCAGCTGGTAGCGCTTGAAAGGGAAAATACGAGACGAGCTCGTGAACAGCAGGGTGATCCAGGCGTCGGAACGTTTCGTGGTCTTCCGGGTTGAAATACCAGGGACCAACCGAGCCAGACGGCACGCAAGAGTTGATTTGAAAGGAAAAACTAAGTGGTGCGAGCTGAAAAGAATGTGTCAGTACAACGGGTTTTCAGGATAATGAGGAACACTTACCCTGGTAAGCTCTACTTCATGAGAAAAGCCACGGAACAGGGTGTTCCAATCGTCGCGGAAGGCATCCTTGATCGAGACATATGCAATAGCGACGGCAAGTGTATTGATCACCCGCATCGAAGTATCAGTGAGGGGGATGTTGCCGTGCAAAGCGATGGTGTCCTAGGAAACGTGAGAATAAAATAGGCTAAACCAGGAAATGAAGTACGAAGGCTGCCTGAGCACGATCCAACAATGCAACAATGTGGATCGGATTCACACGTGCAAGACGGGATGGGATACGAGCAAGAGTGACTAAACACGCAATAGGCGGAAAATCGAAGAAGTACAGAGCTGTCCGATCTGCATCAGACAGCGTGCACCGAATGAATTCCAGCGGGTGCGCATCAAAAACAGGGGAAGCCGGGTATGGAGCCAAAACAGAGTCAGGGAGTGGATAAGGTGGGACATTCTCGTCAAACGAGTATGTGCCAGTTGGGGCAGAACGAAGCTGGTGGTAGCCGGTCTCATGACCGAGCACAGGGAGCTGAGGCGCCGGCATGATGGTGGTGTGAGACAAAGAAGGGAAAATTTTCCGTTTACACTTGTTGGGCCACTGATGCCGGCTCTGACGGCATATTGGAACTCAGGACAGCGGAGTTTGACGTGTTTTGATGCAATACACAATATGTCGCCGGCAAGGAAAATTCCTGCCTCGGAAAAGTCAAACATTTGTGATAATTTGTACATTTTCCCGATAAAACAGAGATACGGATGTGGCGAGCCAAGCGGCTCATTCCGGGTAAAAGCCGAAGTTTGATGGCACCCGGGTAGTCAATCTTGGTGATGTGAAGTGTACAAAGGCAGGAGCTAGTAACGGATGGTGAAGACAAGGGTCTATAGATCTTGTGGGGCGATCTGATTGACATAACCTGCCAATCAGTGCATTTGCTTCCGCTATTTGTAATCTGCTCGGCTATAACCGAACGGGTTTATTATCGACAATCTGATATTGATCTGAGTTGACTGAGGGCAGTCAATAGTTATGAAAAGGGGAGATGATGAGCCGGCAAAATAGCCACGCGTGAAATACAGTAATTTTGCGCTTTTGTTCTATTTATTTTAAATAGAACAAGGTTACGTCCTAAGTCTTACCTGAGAGTACAGGAGTTAGTGTGAGGCCCGAACAGCTAGCTATGGGACTATACACCGTTATGAGGAGCGGAGACTACCCACTTCACGATTCCACTATGGGTCAGAGAGCGGGAGTAGGCCAAACCGAATATCTAGATAATCAGATATCCAACCATTCGACCGAATTGGGGTATTCTGGGTGTGTTCTGAACAAGGGTATAATACAACGGGCATATCAGGTAGTAATAAACCAGTCACATAGAGCCGAGGAGACCACAAGAGTGGTAGGGCAAGATAATCGCGCACAAAGACTACAGGTCCGAACAAAGCCGATAAGTCCGAGCCAGCCGAGACCGGCCCGAACAATAAATCTCGCTTTGACCAGCGAGATAAGGGTTCAACCCTAATTAAACCCAAGATGGTTATAGGGTGAGGGCTTGTACATGGAAAATGCCGAGGGCATGCCCAATAAAGGAACAAGGACAAGGGTTGTGGAGCATTATATGGGTCTATAAGCACAAGACCAGAAAAGCTGTGTCTAGGGTTGCGGGCAAGGGCACGAATTATAGGGTTATTGTCTCATTGGACGATAGTCCCCCGAATGAGGACGAATTATAGACTAAAGGGGCAGGGTTCCCATTATACCATGTGTTTAGGGTTAAGATTATGGCCCAGGGCTAATATTCCGAATATCTAGATAATACGTTCTTTTGTATAAATACGAGTCAAATCCGAGTGGAACACCACTAGACCCCACCTTTCTTACTAGACGCACGTAGCTCTGCTAGTGCGATCGACTTGGGAAAGATCTGTGTCTATTCGGGATACCATTGGGAAACCTTACTAGTTTCTTATTGTGTGTTTTGGATACAGTTAAATTGATTATTGTTGGATTGAATTTGTGTGCAGTGGTTTCATAAAGAGATAAGGAAACGGACGAACGGACACGGACTTCGGTCAAAATAAGCATCAGTTAGGAATTGTGACCAGAATTCAGATATTAGGAACGTTGAAGTTAGCGTCGTTAGCGACACCCAATCAGCATCCCACAAACCTAAAGGAAGCAACAACTTCTCGAATACCCTCTAGTTCGCTTATAGCGCCTGGAACGGTCATCTGAACGTTGACTTCGATTATCCAGATAATCGGCTAAATCATATTATCGCTTAAATTGCAACAACCTATACTTGGTTGGAACCTCGAACTAGGGCTACTGTATTATTGAGGTGTTTGTGGTTATAATTAAATTTATTCAAGTGTTTACATTTGGATTTGTTTGATTTATTTTCACACTTGTTTATATAGACAGTGGTTCAGCGTTGGTAAGTTGAAAGAAATTTATTGAGTTGGTATTTCATGCTCTTAGACCTTTTTCCCCCTTGACTTACCCCTTTTGCTCCTTCTCAACTCCTCCTCTCTGTCTTTGAGCTCTTGCCATCAGCCTGTCCCATCCCCATGAATAATTTTACAGGCATGGGCAAGTTGAACTAAGTGAGTTATTAGCAAGGTTATTATTAGAGGACTGCCCTCAGGCTGCAAACAACATTTTTGTCTCGGAGGTCTCTTCTTTTAAGCATTACCTGTCCTCTGGTCCTGACCCTTGCCATTGCTATAGGAATGCCCAGTTGCTCCTCACCACTGCTTTTCGGCAAGTTCAAGCATCAGCATTGCAAACTATACGGCTCACCACATTTGCAGCTCTTTGGGCCCGGCTCGGCCCTGCCGCGGTGCCAGGGCTCTTCTCGGCTCGGCGCGTTCTTGACCTTGGCTCGGCAATGAGCATGACCGTGAGCATGGGATTTAGAATTTTCTTTGATGTTCGTTATACCACCCCATTTTATTATATAGATAGATGAAATCAAGACAGTGAGGAAAATCATTGTGATTCGGATCCTTGATCTGAGAGTAGTTCGAACCATGGTTCGATTGATGGTGATTTGCCAATTCGGACTTGTTACCTGGTTCGCCCGTGGATGGCACTGGATGCGTTTCTTTTGGTGACAAAAAAGTCTAGGTCCAAATTCGGGCCGGTCGGAGCGACATGCGTGCCGCTCTGCTGCCGAGTCAAGTGGTCACAGATTTTACCAGTATTTTACCTCGATTGAACCAAAATTGGCCACCACCCACAAAATTATGACATCGACACTCGACTGACTCTTATGGAGGGTTGACCGGGAAAGTCACGTCTGCGGAAACTCCGTATGGTTGGCCTGTTTAAGCCGTATACTCCCGGCGCCGAGTGTAGCGACTTGTGAGTGAGACCAACGGTGAATCCTTGTGACCCCTGTGCGCCACGCGGGGAACTGGTACAGACGTAGGGGGAAAAGATCAAACATTTCTCAGGATACCGCCGCGCTCTCCAACATCTCTATCTCAAGCCCGGATCCACCACAAGTTCAAACGAATGAAATTTTCGAGGCCGTTGAAACTTACAACACACGAGGTACGAGTGAGATCTGCTGTAACGCCTGTTTATAAGAGACTAATCGAAACTGAAAAATCTTCAGTGGGACAACCGTTCCCAGAAGCTTACTTTTGCGTGCTGTCTATCCTGATCAGTGCCAATGCAAAATTTTGACTCTGACAGTTTATTCACAGAAGCTACCTAGGTTCTAAATCATTTCGAGGTAAACTGAGTTCCGCTGGGATATACATCCATACGATCACAGTAAAGAATGGCAACCTTTCTGAAGAATGAACACTTTTGATCGACCATGGCTTTGGACGATGCACGCAAGAAAGTGAAAATCTATCCAAAATCCCAAATTTAGAGAGGCGGTTACTTAATGTGAGTGAGGGGGCAGCCAAAGCCCAAAGTTGTCTAGTTCCAGGTTGCGAGGCCATGGGTAACATACGAGGTACGAGTAAGCTGTTATAATGTCTGTTTATAAGAGACTAAGGCCATGGTGCAGTTTACGGAAGTGTGCCAGACTTCCTTGTACATTTAACTTCAAGACGTTCTGTAACATTATGCAAGCCTCAGGCAAGGTCGGAGTGTCGAGTTGGTTCGGAAAGAAGTGTGGCCGGCCCGTCGCGTAGGTCGGGACTCGGGACTGTGGTCCGATCAGAATAAGTCTTAAAAAGGAAGGACGAGATTGATTGCCACCTCATGGTTGTTGTCCAGTACTTTCACTCCTTTGAAATTTCTCGTTCCACGTTGGCGGGGAAGCACAGTCTTGTATAATCCCCAATCATGGGTCGGTTTCTACATCATCCTGCTCTAGACTTCCAATCTTTCAGGCTTTTTCAGGCTCCACAGGATGCATCGGCTTATATCGGTGAGAACTTGTATGTAGAAAAGTGTTGGAAAAGCGTAGGAAGGTCTTTGAAACCGTTGATCATTTATAATGACGCGCGCCCATGCAGCGTCGATTCAGGTCGATCCTCTTTTGATCCTCTTGTTGAAAATTTCCCTTCCAACCGCTGGCAATAGCTTCCGTTGAGCTCGTCGAAGACTAATTTTACCATCCAGTTTTCGTATTTACGCCCGTCGGATGCAAGAGCGCGCGCCTCGTGGACGCGCTGAATGGAAACACCGGTACGCGCTACATATATGTTGAATTTTTTTCCAGCCAACTCTCTCCAGCGGAACAGCCCTGTGGACTTGCTCCGCCAGCATCAACGCGGTGTACACTATCACTTTCTGCCCGTGATTCCAAGTCCAATGGGCGCGATTGTTACTGTACTAATAGTGACACTGATACCTCCAATTCATCATGTTGAATCTATATCATCTGTTCAGTCTCAAATTTTCGTGGAGGAGTGATTGAATCGTGCATTAGCCTCAATTTCAACCATGTTGAACTGTCTGTCGTTCAGCAGTGTCTCGTTCGCTGGCTGTTTGCTTCTTCTCTTTCCTTGACAAATTATTTTTAACGGGCCCAGAACAGATGTCTACTCGTCACTCGTGGACGATCGTGTTTTCGACAATGAAGCTAAGTGAGCTCTAATCAGCCGCGGCGTTGCCGAGGCATTATTGCCAAGCCGGAGTCCCGAGGTCCTTGGTCTTGTGCAAAACTCCACCAATTATTCCCCCTAGAAACGAGGATATGGGGGAGGCGGTCGTTTCCAAGAATTATCAGCTCAAATACACACTGGACTTCAATCTATCTCAAGTCCCGGTTTCGGCTCGGGTCCATTCACAGCCAATGACCAGTGTTCCCAATGAGACCTAGCCGGCCCTCTGTTACTCACATAGCATCTCTTACGAGACCTTACACTCAACGTAGTAGTAAGGTTTCTCAACATGCCCTCGAGAGCCTGTAAAGAAGGAAGCCGAAAGACGCCGAGGTCTGTCGGCATGTGCCAGATGTCGGCAGAGGGCGGCAGGGCTCGATCCGAGAACGCCGTGGATACTCAAGTGCCGTGATCGCCGTAGCGGCTCAAAAAAGGAATGCCCGACGTAGCAGTTCCGCTCCGTCGGGCTGATGATGATAGTCACATTCAAATGAACTCTCGTTCGACGCTAACGCTGAGGGCAAGTATGGGTTTGTATAATTCTAAATCGGACTGGAAATTCACATTCTCACATATGTCTTATCAATTTCGGCGAGTCTTGACTTTCCTCATGTACTAGCGTTCGACCTCGATGATGCTTGGAGGTCGCGTCCATCTAGGTCGACTCTCTTGTCGAAATCTGCCCTGTCGACCAGTCTTCCCCTGGATCTTTGCGACGCATGGTTTTACGAACACGGGACGTCCGGACCATCCCGGGACTGCATCGCAAGAGCTATCGCAAGGTCATTCCATGCCATTTTCACAAGCTGTTTCTCCAGCTACGATCATTTCCGTCATGAGGTATGACCGGAGGCTTGGCGAACAAACGCGGTATAAAAGGCCTGCATTTTGACGTCCAGCAATCGTGGTAGACCCCGGAATCGCATCACAATCATGAAGTCTGTTTCAATCACTCTCACTATGTTTTCGACCGTTTCGGCTCGCACACTAACCGTTAGTGTGGTCGATTCATGGTCAGGATTGAGTGGCTCATTGTCTGCGTCAGGTCTCTAACGCCTGTCCATTCACTGTCTGGTACGCGCACTTGTTGATAATCCAGATGGCTGGTGCTCAGCGCTCATCTTTAATGCAGGCCGGCGGTACGCCTAGACATCCAAAACGGACCCGTACAGAGGTCGTTAATATCCACCCAGATTCTCACCTCCACTGGTGGGATCCCATCGCAGCCAACCGGGTGGGTAAAGTGGCCTCCAATGCAAACCAATCGCTAATGACTTACTTGAAGATGGGAGGCGGTCTCTGGCTCTTCAGTCACATTCGACGTTTCGAGCGACTGGGTCAGTATTCCTGTCATCGGCAGTATCACCATTTGTAATGGAAAATTGATTTGTGCTTAGAACGGCCGTGTTTGGGGACGCCGCAACTGTGACTTCTCGGTCAACCCTGGGCCCAACTCGTGCCTCGATGGAGGCTGCAACGGTGGACTGGTGTGAAAGCTTCAACTTCGGCTTGTTTTAGGTTTACTCTGAGACTTGCTCCAAAGCTCTGCGACCCAACGACAGGAACGGTACGCGGCATATCTGGATGCGAGTTCTGGTAGACTAACGCTTCCAATAGGGTGCCCCGCCCGTCACCTTGGCAGAGTTCAGCTTCGGCGGTGAAGGCAAGAGCGACTTCGTCGATGTCTCCCTCGTCGATGGATACAACCTGCCGTAAGTGACTTTCCTCCGACACTCTTGTTGTATTCTCAGCGGGTGCAGAGTGAAAATCGACAACAATGTCGGGTGCGCCGTCCCTTCGTGCCCCGTAGATCTCGGTCCCGGCTGTATGTTTGCCCAAATCGAATTTAGGAACGCTGGCGAAATAACAGAACATATCCCCAGGTCCTGCTCTCTTGATCGGGCCGTTCAACTCCACCGGCTACCCCGTCGGATGCAAGAGCGCCTGTGTCGTGGACACGCTGAACGGAAATACCGGTACGCGCCACCTAGGTCTATGTTTAACCCTTCACCTCTTCCTTAACCTTTTTTCTGCTTTTCTTTCTAGCCAACTCCCCTAACTGCTGCACCGGCGACCATGACACCCCGGCGACGTGCCCGCCGTCCGGTGTTACGGACTACGCGTACTTTAGTGCGTTCTCTCACTTGAGCCCGGGTACTTTCATGTTCTAATCTGCTCCGCTTCTAGAGAACAATTGCCCCAATGCACTAGCGTACGCCTACGACGATTCCGGTAGCACTCCTCTCTGGATCTGCTCGTCCGGTCTCAATGCGGTGTACACTGTCACCTTCTGCCCGTCGTCATGATTTTCCAGTGGTTTATTATTGCAATACTACTGTTACCTACCGTTCCCCGTTATCTTGTGTTGAATAAATATAATCTTCGATGTTCAAGAAAAATAGCTTTGAGTTCTACAACAAAAGGTCGACGAGTGATCGACCCCTATATTATTAGAGTTGTCCCTCTCCGGTTGTTTTCACGGTTGTCCAAATCCTGCTCTCCCCGGCGCTAGCTCTAAATGAGAATTTTGGTTAACTTTGCAGGTTTTTTTTTGAGGGTCGTGAACTCCCGTATGGTACTAGATTCCGGTCCAATCCGAATCCGGGGATTAAAGTCCGAAAACTTTGAGAATGTCCCACAGATGGTTTAGAATGCCTGCCGAGCTATATAAATATAAATAATGACTTGAGAACCTTGTGAATTGAGTCGATCCACTATCGAAGGCTACGATCCCTTTTATAGCCAAAGGGTCCAGTGCTCCAAAACACTCAAATAAGCGTAGGAACCGAAATAACGACGGAAGCTTTTATCAACCATACGACTTTTGAACCGTGGGAAGATATCTTGAACTCTGCCTATAACAAAAAAAAACCCTCAATTGAACGGGGGGACTAAGTGTGTCAAGTCATCCTTCCGTACCTTCCAAGCCTGCATTGTTTAGTTCCATGACCTAAGAAATCGCAAAGACTGGAGTCCCTCGTCGCTATCATCCTTCGCTCCTGCCAGTGAGTGTTGGTGCTCGTCGTAGCGTATCCACAAAAACGACTCGGTGACATGCTACCCAATACAAATTAACTGTACCGTACAGGTGTTTACATATCTAGCCAACCACGGGAGGGGCGTTACGCACAGCACAAGGTCCAGAGTTAGCAACTGGTTATCCAAGTAGGTCCGAGTCGTCCGACTAATTTGGGTGAACAATCTCCCTCTTTATAAAATTGCGTTGTTTGATGCCTTTGAATTCCGCCAAGAGATCTCAGAAATTTGGCGCCAGAGGACGTGGAACTCATAAATTGACATTCATGACGACCGCAACGAATGTAACAGCTTCGAGAGACTTAAAACGACAAATTCCAGTTTCCACCAAGTAGACACGCCCCGGTGCACCCCTGTCGCTAAATATTAACAACATGTGGCCCGGAGTCGACGTCAGAAAATACCCCGCTGAATTTAAAAGCACCATTGAACTGCTTGGCTTCCTCTGGCTGTGAGCTGCCAGAGCGTCTGCGCCGGGGTTGCGGTGCTCGGCATTGACTATGATTTCTAAAGATTCAAAATTTGCGCCGGCTGTTTCCGACTCATGACAGAAAGCCTTCGATTCAATGGGCACTCAAGTTGAGAGTCTGAGGACCGCGGCACAAGCACGGCCAAGTTACAGCTGTTCCTGGTTTTTGTTTTTTCGCGTTCCCAAATTTTTGGCCGACCCACAGCCGCCCGGTCACAAACACATTCTCTCAGGTTGCTCTTAGGCGTCCTTCTCGGGCAGTGTGAGGGACGGATGGACCTGCTAATTCGGTGATCTCCGGGTTTTGATAGGTGAGAGGATTAGATACGAATGTTGAACGTCGCGACTTTCGCGACGTATGGCCTTAGACTGCATACATCAAGTACAAGGTAGACTTGATAGGACACAAGGTAGATAGTATTTCTGGATACAAAGGCTTCGAGTACAAGGAGGACATTAGAATAGTATTTAACTAGATACTAGGTAGTACTTAGTTCTCCAGTTTTCTGGAATCCAATACCTCACCCCCTCAGCTCGGTGTGGATATTCGCATTCTTGATAGCCCTCACGGGGTCTGCTAACCCAAAAATTACCCGGATCTCACAGGCTGGGGGAGCTAATCCCGTGGACAAAGAGGGGATAAAATGTGTACACTCTCCTCCAATGTACACGCCTGCAGTTCTGGCACTTAGTTTGACGAATTACGATGCTAGTTCCGCACGATTCAAGTCCTTGCGGGATGAAAATGGTGCAAGGTCTGGGAACTGAACCAAGGAACAACACGCGCTAACTACCGATCGGACTTCAAAGTTGGTCAAAGCTACGACTCGGACTCAGAAACAAACAACACGTCCCTTTGCTCCGGCCACCCTCATACCGTCGCTAACAGCCCTCTGGCTTCGCTTCGCACCATGTCTGTTCCTCTTGCCACATAGCTCGCTTTATTTCCGTCTCGAAGCCTCAATGCAGCCCACTTAACTCGGACTTGGACTTAGCTTGGCTGCGAACGGGCATTCGCTTAGGCGCCCTCGCACAGTTCACCTTCCTTGTATTCCGTGAATCCCGCGTAGGCTGGTCGACTACTACCCGGTCGGCCCTCGCCTCAATTGCTGTCCTATAAGTTTTAGTTCAAGTGTCAGAATCTTAAGGTTCAAGAGACGGAGCCATGCGCGGAAAGGCGCTGTCATTCTGTCAATGCTATGTAGGTCAGGAACTCCTGTACCTGTATCTGACATCCTCGACATGCCTTATGTCAGTCCAAAATCGAATCACTTGGCACCCCTCCAGCAAGAAATTAGCAGAGTCGGGATCCGCTCCCGGGTCGGCTCGCATGAAATCTGACGAAATACGGCCGTTGCGCCGTGCGTGGTGTTGAGCTTGACCTAGGCTCCACAGTCGCGACTCTGGAACAGCGCTCACAAATTGATTCCGCGAACAAGGGATCGACATTGGTGCCTCCTATATCCACGCTTGGCGGATCCTATTGTCGCCGGAGACGAGTCGCCGCATCCAAAAGAATGATACTCCCAGCCCGCTGGCTTGTCGCTGGTAATTCGACTGCGGAATGCCACTGCCGCATCCAAAAACAGAGCCATCGTGAGTTGCGGCAATGGTTGACCGGGTGAGAGACTCCTAGATGTCTGAAGCGCAAAGGAGAAATTGAACGAGGGAGACGATGAGCAGAGGTTCTAACTGTGTTTCCTTGTCGACAGCAAAGGCTAGTCTAGTATGTGTAGAGTGTAGAATCTAGATGGACTTTGAATAGGATTCTGGGCTGCGGCTGTGCATGACCGGTTGCCACGCGTCATAGAATCGCTCTTCCCTTCTTCTCTCCGTCCGCCATGTCCTCGCCCCCGCCGCCCCAGGGAGGCAGCCAGGACGGCTCCGACTCGACTCCCCCGTCCGTAGAGGCTCACCCAAATGACCCCTTCAGCACTCTCAACGGCGCAAGCAGGCCTTATTACGATAACGACGATCTCGAATACCCTGGCCAAACCCGCCGCGATACTTATGCCTCAGAAACCCCAACAGATCCCGGGTTCTACGACCACAACAGCTCCTACGATCCCTATGGTATGCCCGTATTTTCCTCCTTTTTTCCGGAAGATTTGACGGCGGTTCAGCGCCGCACGACACCGACTCGGACGGTGACTATGCTCAGCGATATGCAACATCTGCCGAGTCGCTCAGTGGGCAGCGGACGGGCCATACATCAACCCCGACGTTCAGCGAGTACACGAGTGGCGGCGGTGGCATGCCCGAGGCGTACCCGGCGTGGTCGGCGGAGCGCCACATTCCGCTCTCCAAGGAGGAGATTGAGGACATTTTCCTCGACCTCACCCAGAAGTTTGGCTTTCAGAGGGATTCCATGCGGAATATGGTGAGTGGGCCGTTTTTTCTGTATGCCGTTATGGGTGTTATCTGCCCACGCTGTGTTGAGGCGACTCGAGTCGATGGCTTTCATGTCGCAGTTTTCTCCATGCGTTATCGCTGCGGCTTTGGTGTCAAGGGCAATTCGAACGATCCCATACTAACGACTTTCAGTTCGACTTTCTCATGCAACAACTCGACTCGCGCGCCTCCCGCATGTCCCCCAATCAGGCCCTACTAACCCTCCACGCGGACTACATCGGCGGCCAGCACGCTAACTACCGCAAGTGGTACTTTGCCGCCCAGCTCGACCTCGACGACGCCGTCGGCCAAACCCAAAACCCGGGCCTCAACCGCCTCAAGTCCCAGAACGGCAAGTTCACCGGCCGCCGCCAGCCCCCGCGCGAAAAGGCGCTTCACACCGCCCTCGAGCGCTGGCGGCAAGCGATGCACGGCATGTCCCAATACGACCGCCTCCGCCAGATCGCGCTCTACCTCCTCTGCTGGGGCGAGGGCGCTCAGGTCCGCTTCTGCCCCGAAACGCTGTGTTTCATCTTCAAGTGCGCGGACGACTACTACCGCTCGCCCGAGTGCCAGAACCGCATGGAGCCTGTGCCGGAAGGGATGTATCTCCGGAGCGTCGTCCGCCCGCTGTACCGCTTCATACGCGACCAGGGGTACGAGGTCGTCGACGGCAAGTTTGTCCGCCGCGAGCGCGACCACGAGGACATTATCGGATACGACGACGTCAACCAGCTGTTCTGGTACCCCGAGGGTATCGCCCGGATCGTCCTCCAGGACAAGGTGCGTTGCGGGAAAGTATCGACTACTTTTGCTGACAATGGCACACAGACCCGGCTCGTCGACATTCCGCCCGCACAGCGCTTCATGCGCTTTGACCGCATCGACTGGAACCGCGCGTTCTTCAAGACGTACTACGAGAAGCGGTCGTTTGGGCATCTGCTCGTCAACTTCAACCGCATTTGGGTCATCCACATCGCCATGTACTTTTTCTACACATCGTACAACTCTCCGGCGGTGTACGCGATCAACAAGAAGAACGTGGCTGCGCTGCAGTGGAGCGCGGTTGCACTCGGTGGGGCGGTGGCGACGCTGATCATGATCTTCGCGACGCTCGCCGAGTTCTCGTACATCCCGACGACGTGGAACAACACGTCGCACCTCACGCGCCGGCTGCTCTTCTTAACGGTGATCCTCGCGCTGACGTGCGGGCCGACGTTCTACATTGCGATCGTGGCGAGCGCGGGCAACGCGGGGAGCGTCACGCGGATCATCGGGATGGTGCAGTTCTTCGTGTCGGTGGTGGCGACGCTGCTGTTCGCTATCGTGCCCTCGGGCCGCATGTTCGGTGACCGTGTGGCGGGAAAGAACCGCAAGTACCTCGCCAACCAGACGTTCACCGCGTCGTACCCCGTCCTCTCGCGCACGAGCCGCGCGGCGTCGATCCTCCTCTGGGTGCTCGTCTTTGGGTGCAAATTCACCGAGTCGTACTTCTACCTCACGCTCGCGTTCTCGCGCCCGATCGAGGTCATGGTCGGGATGAAGATCCAGGGGTGCAACGACAAATACTTTGGGAACGCGCTCTGCCGGAACCACGTCGCGTTCACGCTCGCGATTATGTATGTGATGGATTTAGTGCTGTTCTTTTTGGACACGTTCCTTTGGTATGTTATCTGGAATACGGTGTTCAGTATTGGCCGGTCGTTCTCGTTGGGGTTGTCGATCTGGACGCCTTGGGCGGATATATACCAGCGCCTCCCGAAGCGTATCTATGCGAAGCTGTTGTCGACGACGGACATGGAGAACAAGTACAAGCCCAAGGTCTTCCTTCTCCCCGTTTGCTGAGGATGGACGCTGACGCTGCCTACAGGTCCTGGTGTCGCAAATCTGGAACGCGATTATCATCTCCATGTACCGCGAGCACCTGTTGTCGATCGAGCACGTGCAGAAGCTGCTGTACCACCAGGTGGACACGCCGAACGGGCGGCGGAGCCTGCGCGCGCCGCCGTTCTTCACCGCAGAAGCCGATAAGGCCGGCGGCGAGTTCTTCCCGCGCGGGAGCGAGGCGGAGCGGCGCATTTCGTTCTTTGCGCAGAGTCTCACCACGGATATACCCGCTTCGATCCCTGTCGATGCGATGCCGACGTTTACGGTGCTCACGCCCCATTACAGCGAGAAGGTGCGTGTGCCATGAACATTGTGGAGGGTTGCTAATGCCGTTGGATGATTTAGATCCTGCTTTCGCTGCGCGAGATTATCCGAGAGGAGGACAAGAACACGCGCGTAACGCTGCTCGAGTACCTGAAGCAGCTGCACCCGGTCGAGTGGGAGAACTTTGTCAAGGACACCAAGATCCTCGCGGAGGAGTCGGCCATGTTCAACGGGACGAATCCGTTTGGAGCGGACGAGAAGGCCACATCCAAGGCGGACGACCTGCCGTTCTACTTCATCGGCTTCAAGAGCGCGGCGCCCGAGTTTACACTGCGGACGCGGATCTGGTCGTCGCTGCGCGCGCAGACGCTCTACCGCACGGTGTCAGGGATGATGAACTACTCCAAGGCGATCAAGCTGCTGTACCGCGTGGAGAACCCCGAGGTGGTGCAGCACTATGGCGCGAACGCGGACAAGCTCGAGCGCGAGCTCGAACGTATGGCGCGGCGCAAGTTCAAGTTTCTCGTGTCGATGCAGCGGTACAGCAAGTTCAACAAGGAAGAGCACGAGAACGCTGAGTTTTTGCTGCGCGCGTACCCGGATTTGCAGATTGCGTACCTCGAAGAGGAGCCGCCGCGGCGGGAGGGCGGCGAGCCGCGCATCTTCTCCGCACTGATCGACGGGCACAGCGAGTTTGTGGCCGAGACGGGACGGCGGCGGCCCAAGTTCCGTGTCGAGCTGCCTGGCAACCCGATCCTCGGCGACGGCAAGTCGGACAACCAGAACCACGCGATCATTTTCTATCGCGGGGAGTACCTGCAGCTCATCGACGCGAATCAGGACAACTACCTCGAGGAGTGCCTCAAGATCCGGAACGTGCTCGGCGAGTTCGAGGAATTCCAGGTGACGGAGACGAGTCCGTATGCACGGTGGGACGCCAAGGAGTTCAAGGCGTCGCCTGTCGCGATTGTCGGCGCGCGCGAGTACATCTTCTCGGAGAACATTGGTATCTTGGGTGATCTCGCGGCTGGGAAGGAGCAAACGTTCGGGACGCTGTCAGCGCGGTCGATGGCGTGGATCGGCGGGAAGCTGCACTATGGGCACCCGGATTTCCTCAATGCGCTGTACATGAACACGCGCGGCGGGGTGTCCAAGGCGCAGAAGGGCCTGCATCTCAACGAGGATATTTACGCCGGTATGAACGCGTTCGGGCGCGGTGGACGGATCAAACACACCGAGTATTACCAGTGCGGCAAGGGGCGTGATCTTGGGTTTGGGACGATTCTCAATTTCCAGACCAAGATTGGGACGGGAATGGGGGAACAGATGCTGAGTCGCGAGTATTACTACTTGGGCACGCAGCTCCCGATCGACCGCTTCCTGACCTTCTACTATGGCCACCCCGGGTTCCACATCAACAACATGCTCGTCATAACCTCGGTGCAGGTTTTCATCGTTACTAGTGTGTCTTCTTTCCTTTTTCGCAGACACCTTTTTTGACAGACGTGGCAGTGGTGTTCATGGGCTCGCTCAACTCATCCATTAAGATCTGCCGGTATACTTCGTCTGGCCAGTTCATCTCCGGTCAAGCGGGATGCTACAACTTGGTGAATGTGTTTGGGTGGATCCAGCACTGCATCATTAGCATCTTCTTGGTGTTCATGATTTCGTTCTTGCCGCTCTTCTTGCAGGGTATGTAACAATGTTACTTGATAGGCCCCCAATTACTGACACCCGTCGCAGAGCTTGTAGAGCGGGGGACCTGGAAAGCAATTTTCCGTTTGGCGAAGCAGTTCGGCTCCCTCTCCCCGCTGTTCGAGGTCTTCTCGACGCAGATCTACACGCACTCGATCTTGAGCAATTTGACGTTCGGTGGGGCGCGGTACATCGCGACTGGCCGTGGGTTTGCGACGAGCCGGATTCACTTCAGCACGCTCTTCTCACGCTTTGCGGGGCCCAGTATCTACCTCGGGATCCGCACGCTGATCATGCTGCTGTATGTGACGCTGTCGATGTGGACGCCATACCTCATCTACTTCTGGATCTCCATCCTCTCCTTGTGCATCGCGCCCTTCATCTTCAATCCGCACCAGTTTGTCTTCTCCGACTGGGTGGTCGACTACCGCGAGTTCCTGCGGTGGATGTCGCGCGGCAACTCGCGCTCGCACAACAATTCGTGGATAGGGTACTGCCGCCTGACGCGCACGATGATTACCGGGTACAAGAAGAAGAAGCTTGGGCATCCGTCCGAGAAGCTGTCTGGGGACGTCCCCCGCGTTGACTGGCGTGCAGTGCTGTTTTCTGAAGTGGTCTTCCCCATCGTGATGGCGGTGCTTTTCGTCATCGCGTACATGTTCGTCAAGTCGTTCCCCGTCGACGGCAAACTCCCGCCAAGTCCCCTCGTCCGCATCGCCGTCTTCTCGCTCGGGCCGATCGCCTGGAACGCCGTGGTCCTACTGTTGTTCTTCCTCGTGTCGCTCTTCCTGGGCCCGATGATGGACTCTGTCTTCCCCTTGTTTGGCTCGGTCATCGCATTCATGGTCCACGTCCTTGGTCTGGTCGGGATGGTCGGCTTCTTCGAGTTCTTCGTGAGTTGACTGGTCTTCCCTTTTGTATGTTGCGCTAACCCTGCGCCCAGTGGTTCCTTGAGCTCTGGAACGTATCGCATGCCGTCCTGGGTCTCATCGCCATCATCTCCATCCAACGCGCCTTTCACAAAATTGTCATTTCGGTATTCTTGTCACGAGAATTCAAGCACGACGAGACGAACCGTGCGTGGTGGACGGGTCGGTGGTATGGCCGCGGACTGGGTACGCACGTCATGTCGCAGCCCGCTCGCGAGTTCGTCGTTAAGATCATCGAGCTTTCTCTCTGGAGCTCCGATCTCATCCTCGGGCATATTCTCCTACTTATGCTGACGCCGCCGGTCCTGATACCTTACTTCGACCGATTCCACGCCACCATCCTCTGTGCGTCTTTCCGCTTGCTTTTAAAGTATACTAATCAACTCATATCTATTCATGTTAGTCTGGTTGAGGCCCTCAAAACAAATCCGTGCTCCTTTGTACTCGATCAAGCAAAGGAGACAACGGCGCTGGATAGTGAGTGTGCTGCGCAAAAGCTGGAGAACCTTTCATTGACAACGGGCGACAGATTATCAAATACGGCATAATATACATCCTCGTCACTGCGCTCATTGTCTGTCTCATAGCTCTGCGTATGTTTCCCTCCCCTCTTCGGCGTACTGCACCCTGCTCACAGCCGTCTTCCCTAGCTGTTATCTTCCGCACAAGCCTTCATTTCAATTGTTCTATTTGTCAAAGTTTATAACGGACTATTACATATTTCATGACCTACATCATAGACTCCTCCGCACCTGTTGGCATCCTTCTTTTCCGGTGCTGGATATTTCATGGACGCATCCCGGTAGTAGTAGGCTACATTTGGATCATTTATATCTCACGAAAGGACAACATATATTAATCGCCAATTTCATCCATCTTAGGCATACATCAACGAAGTCGTTGGGGCGCTTGTTCGGTGCTAATATCCATCCGTTGCTAAAGTTAAGCATGCTTTGGGTGGATCCTGTGCGAACTTGAATCATTACGCAGCTGCACACTAGCTGCACACGTTGGGTATTTCTTGCTCGTGACTCGGGACTTCCGTAACCGGGAACTATGGTTCCCCATAGTTGACGCATGGCGGCTTTCCGGGTTCTGAAGGTCCCCGGGCGTGGTAACGTCTTGGCAACGGACTGATACCCGGAGTAGATTATAACTAAGTAGGTTCGTGGAAGTTCGTGGACCGATCGTGATTGAAGATGCGGTGAATTGATTCCTTGCGTGAACGCCGAGCACTGCAGAGCCCTCAAGCTCAAGCATTGTACTTGAAAATCTCTGAAAAAGGAGTCTCTCTTAACTCTCTTAACATTCGCACGCTTGCAGGCAGCCAGAACGAGCGTCGAGAGTGCGTCGAAGGGGCTTATGTAACGCTTAATTTGCTCATTGGCCCGCGGAACCTAAAAGTTTCCTCATGTGAATAGCTCCAATTTCGCGTTCTTTTTGCGTCGAATCAAATTTCATTGAATGGTATCTTTGATATCACTAGTACTACAACAATTACACGCAAGGATTCAGAAATCACGGGCAGAAGGTGATGGTGTACACGGCGTTGAGGCTGGCGGAGCAAGTCCAGAGAGCAGTTCCGCTGGACTCGTCGTATGCGTACGCGTACGCGTCGGGGCAGTTGTTCTCTAGAAGTAGATCAGAAAATGGAGCAGAGATGCACGTCGACTGAAAACGTACTGAAGTACGAATAGTCCGTGACACCGGACGGGGGGCAAGTCGCGGCGGTATCGTGGTCACCAGTGCAGCAGTTTGGCGAGTTGGCTAGAAAGCAGAAAAAGGTCAGGGATGGGATTCAACATATGATTAGCGCGTACCAGTGTTGCCGTTCAGCGCGTCCACGAGGCACGCGCTCTTGCATCCGACGGGGAAGCCGGAGGAGTCGAACGGCCCGATAAGCAGGGAAGGGCCTGGAGATACGTTATGTGATTCTCCGTGCCTTCCAAAAATCTGGAAAACCTACAGTTGGGACCGAGATCCACCGGGCACGAGGGGATCCCGCACCCCACGTTGTTGTCGATACGCATGCTGCACCCAGTGAGAAGGAGATAGGACTGCGGAAGGAAAGTTGGTTTACGGCAAATTATATCCGTCGACGAGGGAGACGTCGTAGAAGTCGCTTTGACCATCACCGTCCAAGTTGAATTCTGCCACGGTGGCGGGCGGGACACCCGTTCCTGTGTTCGGATCGCAGAGCTGTTAACCCAGTATTAGAGTCAACCTTTTTGATAAATCAGGGTTTCCGCACCAGTCCACCGTTGCAGCCTCCGTCGATGCAAGAGTTGGGCCCAGGGTTGGTCGAGAAGTCGCAGTCGCGGCGTCCCCAAACACGACCGTTCTGAGAAAGAATAAGTTGTCTATTAATTTACGATGCCCTCAAAGACTGACCCAGTCGCTCGAGACGTCGAATGTGACGGCAGTGAAAGAAGCCGCCTCCCACCCGGTCGGTTGCGAAGGTTGGCCACCAGCAGATGTGAAGATCTATGCGGACATTGAGAATTCACGGGCATGTGTTGAGTTTGTAGGGACACATACGGCAGGCCTGCAGAAAAAAATGAACACCGAGCCATATGGATATTGAACATAACTACGTACCAGATCGTGAACGGACAGGCGTTGTAGACCTGATGCAGAGCTCGAGTGAGCTAATCAACTCTAACTATGAATTGACCACACTCACAGTCAGCGTGCGGGCTGCAACGGTCGAAACCATAGTGAGAGAAACTGCGGCGGTGAAGGACTTCATGATTGCGATGCGAGTTGGGGGACTTGCGACACGATTTCTTGGGGTTGGAATGCACACTTTTTATACCAACGTTCCTCCCCCTATTGTCATATCTTCTGACAGAAAATGACATACCTTAACAATGACATAGATACAACCACGCGTGCAGGGATGCGCGCAGCGGCGGAGCCCACCGTCGGGATTGAACCCGTGGTCACAAAGCCATGCGTAGATACGAGCTACTCGGCAACAAAGAAGGGAAGCAATGTTAGCACAACTGTTAGCACCGGTTGGCAAGGCAGATTTCAACAAGAGGGTGGTGTTAAATCGATGCGAATGAACGTTAGGTATTCTATCCAAGTTGTGGTGCCGCGTTCATATACTTCACCTCCTCCTCCTGGGTAGATTCTATCCATTTGCCCATTGGCTAACGAAGACCTTGCGGAGACCTACAACTTCTCGCCCATCGATTGTAGGTCCTCATGGAAGATTGCCAGCGCGGACTTGGCGCGGGCCCCATACAATACGTCAGGGATAGCTATGAATGGGAATATTCAGTGTCCCGATTCGGAATTACTTGCAAGACCATGCTCCAACAATCAACAGAAAGTTCACAACAAGCGTAGATCCGTCGATCGGCCGAGCGGGCGGTCGGGATGTACAATAATACCCAATGCGTTCTGGAAGTTTCTGCGGTCCCCAGTCCTTGTGGCAGCAGGACGGAGGCGAACGGAATTCAGTTCTCGGAGAGGAAGGTAGACGTCGAGGATCAACTCGTGCTTCTCAAAAAGGAAGTTGTCCCAAATTTATCCCTCCCATCACCTCCGCGAAAAATCGTCTGCTGGACATCGCACTTCAACCTACCTCAACCAACTCAGACCTACGTATAAGTAGTCGTCGACAAAAGCCTCGCTGGAATCTGCCAGATCATGGATGGGAATCTATTTCTAAGTGATCGCGTCACTAGGCTCGAGCTCGACTGGGAGGAGGAAGTAGAGGATAAGGTATCCTGAAAGGCGGTGGACGAGAGCGCTGTGGCGTGGCCTATGAGCTCACCGACCTATATCCAGGGCGCTTGGCGCATATAACTCAGATCTACAGTACTAGTTAATAAGTAGTGAGGAATCACTCAACGGTCAAGACTGTGTGGTGTGAAGAAAAATGTCAAAAATGTACTGACTATTCGTTGCAAGTCCATAGGTTCCCACCGTGGCCCCGTGAAAGCTGCGATTTAGAGAATTGCGCGGCCCGCACGCGTGCATTCCTTAGTACGAGGCCCCTCTACAGCCAGGATTTCCCGCTCGGCGAGTTTCTGTTCATCCTTTTCGTCGTCTAAGGCGTCTGTTCTTCTGTTGCTATTAGAAGGATTCCGTGTTGAAGCTTCTAGTCCACACGTCTGCCTCTTCAATGCACCCGCTACGTTTCCTGTGGCGAGGAGTTCTACACAGTCCGTACCTCGTCTTCCCCATCCTTATGCGTCAGCCAGTGCTCTATGGGACGCGAGTCCTCCGTACTTTAACTACTCTTTTGGCAGCCGTACCGACAAAGAGGATCTCAAGCTCCCCAATGCCATCCCGGAAAACATTGAACAAAGAAGACAAGAAAAAAAAAAGACCGTCAATCCATCTCGCCCAAAACGATGTAACGCTACCCAGCTATCCAGGCGACACGACAGTGCCGCTCACGAACTCCTCCTGCGGGCGTAACAGCTCCCACGAACGGCTGGGAACTAAGCCGGGCGGAGAGGGATTCCACTTGGCAACGACGGCACGAACGAACCCGGGGGTCGTAGGATGCGGCGCGACCACGGCCTTTCCCTTTCCTTTCCCCTTCTCTTCCTGTCTCTCTTCGAGCTTTCCCTCGAATCGCCGTGCCGCCTCTCGGACAGTGACCTTGTAGTCGTCCTCTACGACCAATGGGCTTGAGGCCGCGTCGACGGGCTGTGGGATAGGGTTCCTATGCTGGACCAAGATACGGTCGAGTTCGTTGAGGATGACGTCCTCGCCCATTTGGCGACTAAGAGGACGAGGAATCGGTTCTGGGACGTTGCCACCAAAGGTGGTATGGGGAGCATTCGCCGGCACGGGGGCCGCCGCAAGTATGTCGACCATCTGGGGACTCTGAGAATGGGGCGGCTGCTCAACGAAGCCTAGAGGTGCACCCCAAGGAGCCGCGGCCGCCGCGTCGACGGTCCCCCCTATCTGGCGACTCAACGGACGAGACGGCGGCTGAGAGTATCCCGGACCAGCAGACACATCTATCGGTGGAGGCGCCGCCCCAGTAGCTGGAGCGGGTTCCCCGGCACTCATTCCTCCTCCCATTGGGCGGCCGGGAGGGCCTGTAGGAACGAATGGCGGGAGCGGCTGCGGTGCAGGCGCAACGCTCATCGGGACGAAGTCAACCGGGTATGTCACGCCCTGGGCGAATGCAGGTAGGGGGCTCATCACGAACCCGGGCGGCAGCCCCGCATCGCTATCGTCGTCCTCGTCCTCGTCATCATCAGCGTCGTCCTCATCTTCGTCTTCATCGGGTAGGACAGGCGTATCCTCTGCATGATTTGGTGAGAGGAAGCCACCCGAGCCCTGGGTGGGCAAGCCCGCGGATTGGTCGAAGGACGTGGGACGGGACTATGGAATTCGGTCAGGAATTGAAGCATAAGGGACAAGGAGGGGCGCTTACGGGGGGCACGATTGTTATGTTCACCGTGGTCCCGCTCGACGACCGGCGCAAATCCGTCCGGAAGCTCTCCTTGCTCGGATGCACATGCATATTCGTGTTCGCGTACGTGGGGCGCACATCCAATGGGCTGAGCATCCCCGGCGACGTCAATGGGCTCAGCGGTGGCAACTGATTCTGCCGCGGTGCCTATCGGAAGAGAGAGGGAGTGCATAATCAGCACGGGCACCTCTCAAGCAAAGGAAGAAGAATGATCAACGCATACACACCTCCTCGTCCGTCCTCCGGCGCCACTCCTCCATTCCCCGCTGGTCGGGATACGGCGAGCTCTCGCGCGTGCCTTGCCCTTGCCCACCCCATGGCGTCTGTCGACGCGGTTGCGCGTCCCACGCGTTCGCATTCCCCAGTTGGCTCCCGGCAGGCGAGCCCTCCGCGTGCTCGAGGATCACGCTCAGCTCGCGCGCGCGAGGCTCCCCCGCACCCGCACCCACTCCCATTCCCGCGCCCCGGAGCCCGAGGTCTCGGTCGCGCGGTGCAGCGCCGTCGCGGTCGCTCCCAGGGCCAGCGGCGGCAGGGAACGACGTGAGGTGCAGCGCACGGAGGCTCGTGGACACGGACGACGGTGAGCGCGAGCGCGGGTCCCTCCGTTCCGCGCTCGGACCTGGGCCTACTTGCTCAACCTCGAACTGCGGCAGCGGCTGCGGCTGCATCAGCGGGGGCGCGGGCTGCGTAGGCGCAGGGGCAGGGACAGGGATGGGCATAGACATAGCACCGAGCGGCGGCGGCGGCATCGGGACGTGCTGCTGCTGCATGGGCACGATGTATGGCTGTGCTGGGGGCGCCAGGGGCGGCGGCATTGGCATTGGGATGGTGCGCGGCATCATGGCGTCCACGGGCATGAAGCGCGGCTCGCTCCCCAGCCCGAGCTGGGAGTCTAGGTCGAACGCCGAGGTGGAACGGCGGTGCGGGCGATTCGCGATGCTGTTCCGCGCATTCTGCGAAAAATTGTTGTTGGTGAAAGCACCAGCAGCGGAAGCACCACCAGAGGGTAAACCGTGCGATGTGATGATGCTGCTCCGTGCGTTCTGGCCATTATTGTTACTGCCGCTGGCGTTGTTTACGGAACCACCAGAAGGAAAGCCGAGCGAGTTGCGGCTCGCGACATTGCTGCGCGATGTCGCTGCGCCATTGCGATTCGGTGGTACGGGGACGGCTGCAGGTCCATGCGCGGTCGACGCGCGAGACGCAGGGTGCTCGCTCCGGGGATCCCCTCTCGGAGGCTGTCCATTCCGGGAATCCAAGCTCGGAGATCGTACGGCGGGCGGGGCGCTTACGCGCCTCACGCTGGAAGTAGACATGGCGGATGCTGGGCCGCGCAGGGGTGCGGGCTGAGCGTCATGGATGATGATGGGCTCAGGTTCCACCGCCGGGCGTGGCTGGATGGTCGGCACCGAATCCGAAGACTCCCTGCGCCGCCGCCGCTGCGGCTGCTGGGAAGGCGGCTCCGCGCGAGGCAAGCCCCTCGAGCTGTCCAAGCCCCTCGAGCTGTCCCCCCTCACTATTCCCATTCCCTCGCTGGAGTCCTCCTCGATGAACGCACCCCCAGCCTCGCGCGCAGGCGGCGACGCAACCTCTATCTGCCGACGCCGCTGCTCCCTCGCAACCGCGATCATGCGCCCATGCCCAAAACCCGTCTCGTATCCTTCGCGGCGCCCCTCCTCCTTCGCGAGAATTGACATCTTCTCCGCGTGTAGCTTCCGCGCAACCGCCCGTGCGCGCGTCGCAGCCCGCTCCGCATCGTCGCGCTGCCCCTCGAGCGTGCGCACGGCTTCCTGCGTGCGCCGGGTCTCCTCCTGCGCGTGCTCCATCTGCAGCTTGCACAGGTTCAGCTCCGCCTGCGCCTGCGCGGCGTGCTGCTGCACGACGGACACGGTTTGCACCGTCTGCGCGGCCTGCGCAAGCTGGGACGATTCTAACGCCCGGCGCTCGGCGTCAGACTGCGCGAGGCGGCGCGATGACGCGTCGAGTTGTGCCAGCGCGGAGTGGAGGAGACGCCGGAGGTCCTTGGTTTCGCGATTGTCGAGCTGGGGCTGTCCCGCTGACATCGGCGTTTGCGTCCGCATCTGCTGCTGTTGGGGCTGGGCGGAGCGCGTACGAGAGGCAGCCGTCTGATAGTCATTCGCGTTGGAACGAGGCTTCTTTGGCGGCGTAGATTGACGCGGTAAAGGATCCGCTCTCAATGCCTGTACCTGCGCCTCTTTAAATTTGAATACGTTTGAGTTCCCATCCTCATTTCGGTATTGTTCCGCGCTAGTGCTACAGAGGCAGGTCAACCTCAAAAAAAGCTAGAAAATTTGCACAACGGCTCACTCGTCAGTGCTGCTATCTGAAGACGACACCGGTTGCATTGGATACAGTAAATGTGAATCCGTAGTTTGTTGGGCTTTCACCCGGGACGGGAGTCAGGACTTGAGTTGGCCACAGCAGAGTCAGGCTGGAGTTGCACGACTGTAGAGAGGCCCACACACGAGAATGTAGCGTCACCGTGCTTGATGTGAAAGAGAAGAGTGGCAACAGCACCAAACTCTGGTTCTTCCAGAAGCCGAACTACAGGCAATGTCCCAGTCGAAGGCGTGAAAAATGCTAAGGAAGTTAAAAATGAGCAAACCGGCGTACCAAGAAAAGCTCGACCGTAGAGAAATAATGGAGTATGCCAAGGCAACAGTGGCCAACCAAGATTCGGATGGAAAATCACCGCCAACGAGAAAAATATGAAAATCGACGGAGTACAAGGACCCATATCGAGGAGTGTACGCACGC
This sequence comes from Mycena galericulata, assembly GCA_029289565.1. Lineage (NCBI taxonomy): Eukaryota > Fungi > Basidiomycota > Agaricomycetes > Agaricales > Mycenaceae > Mycena > Mycena galericulata. The sequence goes on from JARKIA010000346.1 coordinate 140,951, forward strand.
TTCTTCTTATGGATGCTGATACACGGCGGACCCAAAGTAGGAAGTCGCAGGGAGAACATACCGAGGCAAGAGGAAAAGGTACAGTGCAGCCACTGTGGTGTAACGGAGACCATGGAGCACATCTTGACAAATTGTGAAGACCCAGGCAGGAAGAGGACTGGGAGCTCGCAAGCGAACTGTGGAAGCGTAAGACAGGGGAGGATCATTACCCAAAACCGGTAACAGGGCAAATACGGCAAAACCCTGCAGCACGTGCTGTGAATTGAAAATCTTCCGCGACTGGCAGTCGGACTTGCAGTTTCGCTGGCTACCTTCTTGTCAAGTTAATGCGGGCTCGTCTTGACGGGATTCTCCGATGATTTATCCCTCCCCAAATCTCATACATCTCTCCTGAATTGCACGTGTCATATTTCCTTTGATTCGTGCTCGCGTCACTTTCTCCAACGTAGGCTTCCTTGGCTCTAATGAAATCCGGGATCGACTGGGTGATCTCTGACAATAATCCACGGCTAGCTCTTCGGTGGCGTCCAGCCAGCTGATCTTCAGACGCTCCACCTCGAGCCCTTGAAATTCAGGCCGCGACGGCCAAGGCCAGACATGCTATGTTCTCGTGTTCCTCAGATATTACAGCACTGGAATACTCCAACTACCCCTCCCGGGCCTTCCCACTGGCACTGGCACATCCTTACTACGCTCTCTTTTTCGACTGTGACCGATCTATCGCACGTATCAATTGAACTAGGCTCTAGCTCTTAGCCTTGAGGTTACTGGCCATCGCACCGCGCAGTTATACACTTACAGTACTCGGTCTGATCCCGACATTGCCTCATACAACAGCAACTTCCAGGCTTGTGCTGATCGATGACTCCAACCAACAATTCGTTCTACCCGCTGACCTGCTTGAGCTTTCGTTACTTGGAGCTTTGAGGAGCCGACCTTGATACTTGCGGACCTCGTAAAGCCGAATTTATCCGAAGGATAAACCTCGATCTCCAGCGATTGCGAGGGTATTGCGAATTTCTTTGACGTGGCCACCATGCACACGATGTGTTCAAGTGGAGTCGTGTTCATTATCGACTATGGCCACAATCTCACTGCAAGCGGAACTCGACGCGCTTGGATCCGGCCAAGGCTCACTCTATTTGGACCACCGTAGTTTTCCCGCTCGGAGGCTTCTCGCACGCAACATGCGCCTTATAGCATGCCTTTTGAAGGTGCGTCCCACGTACCCAGAGCGCAGCGAAGTTAAGGCTAGTTACCGCATGGGCTCCGGCTAGATCAACTCTCTGAGTCTCTTCGTTGTTGATCTGCCTGAGGCGTCGTTCCAACCTTCTTTTCTGCACATTGCACCATGAAGCTACTACTGCGACTTGCTGCGGAACCGCCGCATGGGTGCGCCGTGCGCGAATATTCGATTCACTTACACTTACACTCATCACCTGCGTGCAAAAGGATCTTCAGTTTCTATGGCTGTCCGCTATGCGAAATCGACCCTGAACCATAATCGGCGAGTATGAACATCTGACCCGACCCACCTCTGCAGGTCTGCCTATACTCCTGCTCGTCTAAAGCTTCTCGCACCGCCCAGCCGCTTCATAGCATGCCCGTCCCACGCACGCACGCATACGAAGCTAAGGCTGCTACTTACTTTCTGCATGGGCTACACGACAAGATCAAGTCCCTCTTCGTTGTCGACCTGTCTCAACCCTCGTCCTCCTGCGATTGTCAACATGAGCAGCAAATTAAGGCCGAAAACCGCTTAGAGCTTGCCGCAGAACTACGGAATGTTCGATTCCGTTACACTCACTGGCATTATGTATATATTCGGAGTAGATCTCTGGAATCTGGAGGCAAGGTATGGTCACATGTACTTATGTGGTGGATCGTGCTCCGCTGTCTGTTACTCGAAATTGACAGTTCAATCAGCACCACCATCTACACGACCCACCAAGTGGCCCGTAAGCAGAGCTGCCTGTCTACGGTCTCCGATCCTGTAAATGCGCCGACAAATAAATTATCATTATACCGACGCAGCTGGATAGTCTCAGAATATTGAGAATATCAAAGGGTCGACGACTTGAACTCGAAGCCCACTTGCTCTCCCCCTAGGCCTCTTCCTCTGCGTGCTGTCGCTCTGTCCCGCCCATCCATCTGATCGGCGACCTCAGGCTGTCCTCAACACTTCGGACTCCGCTTGGCGAGCCGGCGCGGATGCCCTAACTGTACTTAAATACTTATCAATCTACAGCCTCGCGGAGCTTTACCTGTGGTCTGGATCTCCGTCCTCAGGCTTCTTTCAATGTCGGAGCGCGAGCTTGCGTGACATGGCCTGGAATGAAATTCTCCATGATGCTACTGTAACTCGAAGGGAGTCGGAACCGGTCCGTCTGCGCAGGGCTTCCTGTGGCCAAATGCGCGCTGGATAAATTTGAAGCCTCCGCATCCTGTGGCCCATGGGCCTATATTTACCTGTGCTCCTCGGGATAAGCGGAAGCTCGCGGGATGATACACCGAAAATACTTACCTCGTGAAGGTCCGTGTGCAAATTAAACCTGGACTGGCACTCACGCTAATTTCCCTGACCCCTTGTAGCCTGATGCCTTCGACAAATGCGCACGTCTGTCTCTGGGTAAAAAAAAAGGACTTAGACTTGATTTTTTTCCGATTTCCGCTGTTCACCTTCGTTCAGGCTACTGCGCATAACGGGTGGCTTGCCGCGGCGATCGCTCGAGTGGCGATGCAGAAGATTGCCCTGGGCCGGGAGCTTGCCTGACATTTGACACAGAAACTGAGGCTCGCCGCCGCTGTGATGTTCCCAGATAGTCTTTTCGATCGCTGAAATAAATATCGGCCGATACACGGAGAAGACATATGCATGGCGAGTGACTGGATTATCTCGTTTCAAACGGGGTCCAATCCCATAAAAATTTTGAGGGGACCTAGAAGAGATTTAGATCGCAGCAGGCGCCACAGTAATGCGGTGGCAACGGGGTGTTGATTTGACAAGTGTAGTTTTCAAGGACTGAGGGTTTGTTCCACGGAAGCAAAATAGGCGAAGCAAAATAGGCGAAGTCGGCAGCTTCCGAGTCAAAGTCATGTCTAGTCTAGCAGTCTAGAAGACTAGAAGGGCTCTTGTAGCCTTATCGGGCGGATGAGCTGACCCACGTCGTCTCTGCGCCTATTTCCTGGTCCCTAGTTTCTTCTCAAGGACTCGGTTTACCGCGATCTACGTGCGGCTCGATCGTTGTTTAGGTAGGGTATAAAAAGACAGTACGTAGCAGGCGAGGCGATTCGATAATCGATAGCCCAGCAGCGACACTTAAACCCATCCTCAGGCCTCAGGTCCATTCCCCACCATGTATTCACAGCAGCAGTCCCAGTATTCAGGCCTCCATCAATTCAGTGTCGCGGGGCCGCACTCCGGGGCCTCGTCTTTGATGCTACCAGTCCCCGGCGGATCCCAGCAACATGGCGAGCTCCATCATCACGGTCGCCATCATCGTCCGCAGGGAAGCCTCGTCGGCCGGCCAATCCATTTCACTGCAGGCCAATTTGCCGGGAAGACGATTCGCGCAGAGTTGCACGAGCTCCAGGCTGCAGCGTTTGGCCGAAAGTAAGTAAGTCACGTCCGGGGTGGATGCTTAAAATTCAAGGGCCGGTTGCGAGTATAGATATGCTAAGGTGGACCGGAGGCCGCTGGACCCCCCACCAGGTGCGTCGACTTCGCGTTTTACTCTGTCTTTGTTGTTCATTGTGCCACAGTTGCCTGGGTCCGCCTGTTTGAGGTATTTAACGCCGGCACGGAGGCCCAGGAAGAGAGGGAGGTGGACTATGAGTGAGTTGCAGCCTCGCACCACAATTTAAGTAGATGCTCATCGTGAGTTATTATATTCCTCAGTAGTATCCACATCCTGGGCCTAATGTGCACCGTGGACCTCCTCCCCATTTCGGGGCCGAGCGCCTGCGCCTCGCGCCAGGCGTCCCCAACGACACCGTACTCCCCCGCGTCCGCGTCCGCGCAGAGCCCGAGCGACATCTACGCGTTCTCGCCGCTGTCACAATCGACCTCGGGGTACACGCTGTCCAGTTCGCCCGGGGGCATGTCGCCGCCTCCGCAGATGGAGTATGGCGCGCCTGACGAGACGCACAAGGCGACCGCCGCGCTCGCGGGCACGACGTTCGTCCAGGTGGACAGCATCCCCTGGGCCGGCAAGACCTGTCTTCTATTTACCTTTAATGTCGGTCTTCGTCTTTTGCAATCAGCTGATTTATGTTTATCGCGTCGCAGGACCTCGCGGTCAAAGCTGAGGGGCACTTCGTCTTGCAGTGCGCGCTCTGGTCCTGTATCCGCGCAGATTCCTAAATTCCCGCGTATGGCGCAGATACAGGTTCTTCGACCTGTTTTCACGCCCGACGGGGCACACAGACCAACCGATCCAGGCGGACTGCTGCGGCGCGCCGTTCCGGATCTACTCCTCCAAGGAGGTCCCCGCGCTCGGGCCCTCGACCGAGCTCACCAAGGTGCGTTCGTGAACCCCACCCCACCCATCTCCCTCCCCTCCTCCACTTCCTCATTTCCATCCCTTCATCCTGCATCCTTCCCGGTCAGTTGTCCGGTGCTCTCTTAATCTCTTAATCCTACACAGCACCTCGCGCGCTACGGCGTGCGCGTGAATGTGCGCGAGACGGAGCGCAAGCGGAAGAAGAAGGACGAGGCAGAGGACGGGGCGGGCGGAGGAACGGGGAAGGGGAAGGGGAAGGGGGCAGGGAAGAGCCTGAGCCCGCCGTACACGACGCGCACAATCGACAGGCCGAGGGGCGCAGGAGGTCATGGTGGCGCGTCGGATGGGAGCGATGAGGATGAGTGAGGAGGGCGAGGAGGAACGTCGAGGACGCGGACGCGGACGGCGGAAACCCCAAACACCATGTATTTTCCCTTTCCCTTTCACTCTTCCTCTTTGCTCCCTCTCCCCCTCCCTCTCACTCTCATCTCGCACCTCTCATTCCATCGGATAGGATTAGGATAGGATTCGGACTCAACCCGGGTCGACTTACCATACTACATCGTGTATACAACTCGCACTTCACTCATATTCAGCCACTCTCGTGTACTAGTACTACATGTAATCCGATCGAATCGATGTATTTCTTGCCCCTGGTTTTTTCCCCTCCCACCACTGACTTATGATCCCCGTCCTTCCGACAGGTGTCGCTACTGAGTCGCAGCCTGCGCGAGTTCCCGGACCCCGTCGGGAGAAATCGTCCACACCAACGTGAACCTTAAATGACAATGTAGGAAACCCGGGAAAATGGCGCCGCATATGCGGGGTGGCTGCGTGTGTGCGAATCAAGTGCAAAATGAAAGAATTCTGTCAGAGTCAGTGACGCAGCAGTGACGCGCCGCATTTTTCGGTCGGTGGCGCGTCGAACGTGCACAGCTGAGAAGGAAACAGTGTTCGTTTTGATATTCAGATATATGTGTGAGTACATTGTCAACCAGCTAGCTGGTTAGTTTTATTTTGCGACCTCGGCGAAACGCTTCTCCGCCTCCTTGAAGTTGATGACGTTCCATATCGCGTTGAGGTACTGGAGGCCGTCAGATACGAGTAGGGGTGGGTGAAAATAGACACTCACATCGGGCTTGACGTTCTTGTACTGGAGGTAAAACGCCTGCGCATTTTTGGGAAGTAGAAAACGATTAGTATCATGGAAGAAGAAGGGAGAAGCACACGAACATGCTCCCAGATGTCGACGCCGATAATGGGCGTGTGTGCTAGAACGTGCATGCCCAGTCAGTAACGAGATGGATGGATGGATGGATACCAGGGAGGAAGAGAAGAACGCACAGATCAACGGGTCCTGGTTGGCGGTGGTGACGATTTCAAGCTTCTTCGTCGCAGAGTTGTATCCCTGATAACAAACATATTTAGCTGACGTGCGAATATCGAGGAAAGAATAGTTGACACACCAGCCAGCCCCAGCCGCTGCCTTGTATAGCCGCGGTTTTGGCGTTGAACGTCTTCTTAAACTGCTCCACGGACCCAAAGTCAGTCTCAATGGCACTCTTGAGCGGCCCGCTCTCCAGCTTGCCGCCATCTTTCGCCGCGGGGGCGAGATTCTTCCAGAACAGCGAGTGGTTGATGTGTCCTAACGCACATACGCGTCATCATCCGCTACACACATCCAATGGCTGGAAGAGTCTCTATCGCCTTACCTCCACCGTTGAAGTTGAGCGCCGCTTGAAGCGCAATGTGGTCCTTCGTCGAGCTCGCCTTGGCGTACGCCTCCTCGGCGGCGTTGAGGCCCGTGACATATGTCTGGTGGTGTTTCTTGTGGTGCAGCGTCATGATTTCCTCGGAGATGTACGGTTCCAGCGCCTAGCCAGCCAAGGTGAAAACGCGATCTCGGTCTTGAGTTGAAGGACACACATTGTACGCGTAAGGGAGATCGGGGAGGGTGTGGAGCGATGCGGTGAGGCCCGGGGCGAACAGAGAGCGGGCCAAGGACGGCCGGAGTGAGCGTCGCGCAATGGAGAACATGGTTGATTGAAAGAAAGGTCTGGATGCATCTTGTCAGCTTTTGCGTCGATGACTTCACTGTGCTGTGGCTTGTTTGCCACGGCCATCCGTCTTCCGAATTACACCGATGTGAGGCCGATCAAAGCCGATTCCAGTACTTCGTGATGGCACGCAAATGGCCCTCCATATAATTATGAGCCAGCAGGGACGCGTTGAGGTACCCATATGTCTTTCATCGAGAGGTTAGTAATTCAAGTTCAAAGAAAGTTGAAATTCAAGTTCAAAGAAAGCTGAAATTTTGTGTCGGCGGCAAGGTTAGCGGAGAGAAACTCGATTGTGAGTTTGCGCAAGGGTAATTACGCGAATTTCAGGATAAATTGTCGGAGGAAACATGCAGAGGCACCTCAGCATGGGCGATATTTTTCTTTCACTAATAATCAAGAAGTAACTTGAAGGGCCGTTCTGAGTTTTGATGATTACGTACCGGGATATGTAGGTCTTCTTACATGCCTTTTTGGGTATCCTCCGTTCAAAATTCCTCAAACCTTTCCCGGAGAGGCGAGGCACGCGCCCCGGGTGCTGAGCGTCATAAAATCAAATCGGCCACCTGTTATTCCATACGAGATATGGTCCCGCGCTTCTTTTCACCGTTCACGGGTTATCTTCCACTTGAGTCACTTGACCTAATTGTTGCCAAGCCAAATCAGAGACACGGAACTTCCAAACTTGACCCGGGACCCATAATATAGGGCAGGATATTAAGGATCGCCGACGTAAGGTCCGGAGGTCGGAACGAGAATTCTATGGCTGCCCAATAAACTTGCCTCGGTTGAGCCCAAGGTTGAGCCAGCTGAGACTTGAGTGATGTATGCCAAGCACTGCCGCATATGTTTGATTTTCACGAGGATATTTGAACCTGCCAGTCTGAGTGTGGAATCGGTCCCGGTTCTACAGCTAAATCGTGGGACATTGATGTACTGATATAAACTCGAGGATAGCTGAGCGCACGGGAACTCTGCGATCTTTGATTGACGACATTTCTCACTTAACATCAACTGAACATTGTGCTTTCCTGGTCACCAGAATCTGCGGATGCGAGACCCATGATTGGACACGGGGGGTGACTTCCGCACTGCACAGGGGTCTGGACCATATGCATGCTGTCGTCGGATAGACCCCCCGACGACCAGAGGTATAAAAGCAGAGAATGCTTTGAAGAAAAATAGGATCGCCCCTCCGAGTCCACTCAGCTTCCCAATCATGAAGTCCTTCGTCGCTACTTCCCTGGTCATGGCCTCGACTGTTGCTGCGCGTACTCTTACTGTCAGTGCTCTCCGACGGCTCTCAGCATTATTATTTTGAAGCTAACGACCCATCATGTTTAGGTGTACAACGCGTGCCCCTTCACCATTTGGTTCGTATCAGTCGAATGCTTTTTTATTTTCAGAATTCTAACGCACCCACAGGCCCGCCGTATGCAACACCCTAAATAAAATCCAAGATCAGTCGGACTAAAATAACTTTGATAGATCTTCACGTCCGCTGGTGGACAGCCCTCGCAGCCTACGGGGTACGAAGATATCATACCGCTCCGTACTTCGATGCTGATGAGAACTTCAGATGGTCCGCCGGGGCGTACACCGCAGTCACTTTCTCCGTCCCCTCCGATTGGGTGCGTTAAATCCTGCATCAACTTGAATATCCCAACTAAAACAACGTTTCGATAGAATGGTCGCGTTTGGGTATGAACATTCGGCTTGCTGCAATGTGAACGCGATGTTGAACATGCCCCAATTTTTTCGTTAGGGACGTCGCGACTGTGACTTCTCGTCGAACCCAGGACCCAACTCGTGCATTGACGGCGGTTGCAATGGCGGACTCGTATGTGCCCTCTTCTATTTTTTCTCCCTTTTTCTGAAGCGTCCCTGTTAGCTTTGCAGCCCTACTGACGGCACCGTGAGTATACCGCGACCTTCCTTCCACCTACACAAGGCCTAATAATTATCTCTTGAAAAGGGTGTCCCCCCTGCGACCCTAGCCGAGTTCAACCTGGACGGTGATGGTCAAAGCGATTTCTACGACGTCTCTCTCGTCGACGGATACAACTTGCCCATGCGCATTGACAACAACGTCGGCTGCTCGATCGCCTCCTGCCCTGTGGACCTCGGTCCCAACTGTATGTTTACCTCCTTTATTTATTTGGGAGCGAAGAACTAACGGCACCAGGCCCTGCTGCGCTGAAAGGGCCCTACGACTCCACCGGCTTCCCCGTCGGATGCAAGAGTGCGTGCCTCGTCGACGCGCTGAACGGGAATACAGGTACGCTTGCAAGTCTTGGTTCCTCTACATATCCCTGACATTATTGTTCTTTCAAGCCAATTCCCCCAACTGCTGCACGGGCTCCCACGACACCGCCGCGACCTGCCCCCATCCGGCGTCACCGACTACTCGTACTTCAGTGCGTTCAATTCTCACTCGGGCCTGCATTAGAATTCTGATCTGATTCCAGAGAACAACTGCCCCGACGCGTACGCCTACGCGTACGACGAGTCCAGCGGGACCGCCCTCTGGACGTGCCCCGCCAACAAGAACGCCGTGTACACTATCACTTTCTGCCCGCCCCCGGAGTAAATCTCCCTCGGAGATTGTCATGCTTGTATCCCTTTTTGAACTTGTTGGTGTATAAGAACAAACACAATTTGGAAATTTAACTGTTTTGCGGGAGAAACGCGTGTGCCTTGTCTCGTCTGATTTGACTCAAGATTCACCACTATCTGCTCGATTCTTAATCAAGAACGCAGTATACGCATGTCCGAGTAACCCATCGCCACGAGGCGCGGCTGAGATGTAGTGTGTGTTCGGGACTGGGCTTACAAGGGCCCAACAAGTTTTGAGATTTTTTCTGGAGGCCCTTTCCTCCCTCGGGGATCTCGGGCATGTTGAAATAAGCGTAATTCGAGATGTAATTCAATGTACGATAAAGTGAGCGGTAAAAAAACGGTCTCCATGGAACCATGTAGACTCAAGTGAACGGTAGTTCACTTGAGTCTATCCCTACGTTACCTGTTGTCAATGACTCTCAGTTCAATTGCATGTTGATAATTCGCGGACGAGTTGATCACGATTAAAGCTTCTCTTGTCCAACGTCCTAATACAAGTCAGTAATTTCCGTACCTTGCGCGCTCACGGGGGATATCTGGTGTCCACCTACAGCGCTTCATTGATATATTTCTCCTTTTGGTTGAAAGCGGCAAGGCAACGGCAATCAATTTCGGTGGCGATTCCCGATGCCATCACTTGTCTCTTTCAACCGTTACTTGCTTGCCATTCCTCAGGCTCCAGGCCGACGCTTACTGTGCTCTTGGAACTCCTCTCGCATCTCGTTTCCTCCTCCTGTAGCATCACATTGAAGGTGCAAAATCTATTCGAGAAGTCTCGGACCCTAGGCTATCTCGTCAGCTTTCCGAGTCGTAACAACTTTCGTTACGAGGTGAAATACCTTGACTCACTGAAAACTGATAACTTCCCGAGAACTATTTTAAAGGTCTGCCCAATTATATTGAAATCTTCCCACTGGGGTCCGCTTAGGCTTGGCGTTCGCTGGCAGTCTTACTCCGCATTATCTTCATCGCCAGCGCTAGCATTGAATTGAAGATAGACGCTGCGGCACTATATCCGGAAACTAACGGCGATTCACATCATCGTCGTTGCGATCCAAATCTCGTAAAATATCACCACGTATCATTTCCTGCCCTTTTGTGCCATTGGTTTCCTTTTGGGGGCCCAGATACCATCCCCGGCAACCAGGACAGCTCACTATATCTCTGCGCCGGCGGCCTTGACTACTCATGATATGATGGTGTCCCCTCCCCCGCCCATTATATATTCAGACTCCAGTGGGATAATTCTGAATGCCCACGTCTACGATGCGCTTCATCGAGTCCCCCTCTTCGCGTTTTCGCGTCAAGCAGTTGTTCAGCACCTCGAAAAACGACATCAAATCGGCCGCACTTTACGCCCCTATAGAGCTTCTCCCCGTCAACATCCTGCAAGAAATCGCTGGTCACATTTCTTGCCTTGGGGATGTCCTCAGCTTTGGGCTCAGCGTAAGTTAAATTAATCTTCCCTCTACCCTTCGAAACTAAACACCTCTGATGGCAGTCCCATATGATGTGGGAGCGACTCTTGCCCAGACTCTACACCGACGTCGACTTCAAGACGAACAAGCAGTGCAAGCTCCTGAGCGTGCTGGCAAAGCGCCCGGCGTGGTTCGGCATATCCGAAAACTTACTGTGCGACCCAACAACGCGGAGTGGACTCTGCCTGAGGACCGATCAACGAAGTGCCCATCTCCGACCTCGTTTCCCGCATGGCCGTCAACTTAACGTCCCTCCACACTTTTATTTGGGACGGCCTCGAGATGCCGGAAGACCAACTGTGGTTGAAACTCCGTAAATCGTGTCCGCATCTTGCCAATATCGGGACCACCGTTGGGGAAGAGCCCCTTGAAAATAACAGCCATGTACGTTCCTTCTTCGAGATACAAACCTTTCTTGATGTACTTTCTATCAAGCTGTTTGCTTTTCGGGGTCTCAGAAGATTCTCCTTCGTCGTCAAGTGCGCCTCTTTAGAATGGCTTGCTGGTAAGTCTCGTCGTTCTTGATCAGAGATCCATTTGACCGACTGCAAGTTCAGATGGACGACCTCCAATAGAGAAGCTCCCTAGAAAAATGTGGGAAATGTTGGTGGAACATTGCCCAGATCTTGAAGAGCTGGTAATTGGCGGAGCAGCCCCCTGTCCCCGGCTCTTCGATATCCGACCCGTTTCTTACGGACAGTGGCCTCGGCTAAAGTCACTGACGCTGGGGGACCTCGTCATGGAAGCACCACCGAAAAAGGACGGCCGGAAGGAGCCTTCATTCATGGCATTCCTGCGATCTCATCCACAGCTGCGGCGTCTTAAGCTACAACACGTTGTGGGAGATACGTTCCCGTCGGCGCTGAATTTACCACCCACGGCGCTTCCGAGTCTTTACACTTTCAGCGGACCTCTTACATACA